>LR990883.1:7064089-7664089 GCA_905163395.2 Endotricha flammealis
TTTTCAGGAAACAAGTTAGACTGCAATTGCCTCACCCGACCACTAAAACATTACCTAAACCACTTAACCCCATCAGTTCTAAAAATGGACAATATTTATCAAAATATAACGTGCCACGTACCATCGATATTACAAGGTGAAAATATATTGACCATAGACGAGGAGAGGTTATTGTGCGTTGGCAACATTAACCTCGACGAAATATTGAAAGAGTATGACAACACTGGCCTAGATTTTGTAACGGAGCCCGATTTGGCGTTCAGGGATGTTGAATTGTAAGTTTTTTGTTTATTTAAAAAATATGTCTAACATGTAGCAATAAGGCCGCCTTGTTGCCAATATACTGTAGGACACGGGACTATTTAAAAGGCACATTAGAGGTCTTGTCAGAGGCGGGCAACATTGGTGGTGCCCCTGGTGTTGCTGATGTCCATGGGCGGTGGAGGCCACTTTCCATCAGGTGGGCCGCTTGCCTGTTTGTATGCCGTGTCCTTACTAATATTATAAATAAGAAAGTGAGTTTGTTTGTTTGTTATTCCTTCACGGCTTGACTAAGCAGCCGATCATTATGAAAATTTGCATACATATTGTTAGGGGTACAGAGCCCAACATAGGCTACTTTTTATCCCGTGAAAGTATGTCGTTCCAATGGGAAAATAATTTTTCTACTATAGAGGGCGCTGTATCGGCCAACAGATGGCACCACAAGTCGCGCTATGGGTTGTTTTGTTGTCAAACGAGATCTATGTCATAAAATTAACACGAGCGAAGCCGCGGGGAAAAGCTAGTATTTAATATAATAACATTTTTTCAGCGCCCAAAACGGAATAAATGTACATTGGTATATATTAACAACAGAGGACATAGCCGACTTCAACGTTTACATACGCGACGAGAAAAACAATTTATTATATAGCAACACTGTTGCATATAACCTCCGTTCTATAACTATATCCATAGACAACGAATTGAAAATGTCATTAACTGGCAACACAGAGTTGTGTGTTGGCGGGAAAAGTTCCAATGGCGCCGCGAGAAAGTGGTTCGCAAGTCAATGTCAAAAAGTCCCGCCAAATTTTGACAGTTGGCAGAAAAAGTTGAGTTTGGACAAAAGGAGGTTGACTAAAAAAAAAGTTAAGTATAGTTGGTTTAGTAGTAGTGTTATAGGTTTGGTAGGCGACTCAATATTAATTACTTTATGTATATTTTTGGGCGTGTGTTTAAAGTTATCTGATATAGATTTTTGAGGTTATGTTTTTGAAAGTGTAAATATTATTGTGTTTAGATAAATTCGTATGCTCTTGTGGGCAGAAAAAGATTGTTTTTGACATCGACATAAAAATATAGACAAGCTGACCGGTATTGAGATTGTGCGGCATTGCGATGTTGCAAATTGACCACCACCACCTTTCAGTCAGTTGAAAAATGAATGAATTTGATACATAAACAAAGTGTGCACGTAAATAAATATAATATATTTATTTTTTGATCGTTTTTTGTCAATTGGACACCCATACTTCTGTCGCTAGCTCGCAACTGACTGAAGGGTGGTGGTGTGCATGTGCACCATCGCAATGCCGCAAAATCTCAGTACCGGACAGCTTGTCTATGTTTTTTATATGGTTTTGGAGAATATTTTTCATTTTTTCATACAAGAATCGTACTTTTTGTATGAAAAACTGTTACAAAACAAGAAATAAAAGCATCTATTTTGTGTGCTTGTTAGTCAGTGTTTTCAGACACTGGCTTCTTGTGACATGGAAGAGCTCGACTCATCGAAGATCTCTAAACCATGTTTTTCTTAACTTGACCAATGTAGTAAACAATCTTAGCACGTCTTTTTAACGAAAATAGGCAATTAAAATTATCATTCACACCCAAATAATAATAATATAGTTAGAAATGGCATTTAACACAACACTCATATTATTCTGGCGATTTATCGATTTTACACATGGATAATTGAATAAAAAGACACGCTAAGATTGTTTATTACACTGAAAACACATCATAAAGAGAAATAATTAAAAAAAATGGAGACTTGTGAGTTGTGCAAACACATTTTAAAAGATGACAAAGTTAAATCGTTTATTCAGAGAGCATACTAGACGCGAACGCTCCTGGCCCGCGAAGTCATGAAACAATTTAGTGCTAGGGCTGCGTGCGCGTGTCAGGTGCATTGGCGGCCAGTGTAATGTCAACATTTTTTAGGCCGGCAAAGTAGACACCATAAAGGATGTCTCGTCTCTCTTATTCCTGGACCCCAGTGACCTGCGGCCCATCTGGCAGGTGCTGGCGTCACATGCCGTGTCCCAATAAAAAAAGGACGTGTTGCACTCCGGGAGTGCCGGCAGAAGTGAAAACTTAAACATCAGCGTTGTGCACTTTCGAATATTTTGGAATGGTTAGGGAATCTTACGCTTTCTCGATCAGGCTACGGATCTGACGCGAGTTTAACATTTTTTACCCATCTAACAAAAGTGCCAAGCGCCGCTAGAGAAGTTTTCAATAAAAAAAACATAATTTTATTCAATACTATACTGGACGCCAATGCTCCTGGCACGCGTACGCAGCGCTATCAATTAATTGTTTCATAACTTCGCGGGCCAGGAGTGTTGGCGTCTAGTATAGACCTGCATATACACTTTCTCTACATGACATTGTCTGTTCACTCACTATATTTTAGGAGTCAAGTGAATGATATTCCGTCCATTTTTAAATGTAACATAAAAGCTCAAACACTCAAGAATTAAGTTGTGATAAGTAATGTACCTTTTTCTTATATGTCTTTTAAGTAACGTAACTATGTAAAAGTTTTAAAACGATATCACAAAATAATGGCTTTAATTTTTTAAAGAGCTCTGCCCATGGCGACGTCGCATGCTACGTATCCAAACAGTAAATATTGAAATTTAGATTTAGATTTAGATTTATTATAACTTACTAGCGTAAGAAGATTGGCAATGCAAAAGAGATAGATCATAGCATACGCGTTTGTTAGAGCGAGATAGATGAACGAGACCATTTTTCCTATACACGCTATGGGCTTGTATCGCCCTAACGTCAGTCATGTTAAAACAAATTCCACTTGATTTTACAAAATTTATGGGTTTTAAGTGTAGATTTGGTGTTAATTCGACGTGATTAAATATGGTTACCTGTGCAGTGCCTGGATGTAACTCAAATTAAAAGGAAAATGCACAAAAATATATATCTTGCTTACATGTACATTCCACGCACACTAGTGTATTTTGTTTTTGGTATCGCCTCAATCAAACAAAGCCGATCTATAGGTACGCTAGTATATATTAAATCTATGATGTTACCTAACTCACTTGGCGACGGTGTGGCAACGTCGCCAATTTGGAAGCGTAGCCACAAGCGACAGCTTCCTACGTGGCTTCTGGCTACTCTGGCGACCTGGCGACGTTGCCACTATAATCAAATACTATAGAAGACTAATACCCACAGCTCTTGACGTTTCTCATACAATGACTTGGCAACCTCCGTTCACCTCATGCCGCTAGGGGCGCTATAACATTTTGCATACAAAAGTTTTGAAATCCTTCACCTCATGCCGCCCTCATGCCGTAGGGGCACTAGTGTCGCGTCTTGCCCGAATTCTTCCGAAGCTGTGGGTATTAGTCTTCTATAGTATTTGCTATAATGTACACGTGTAAACTGCACCTCCCTCACTCAGTCGCCAGTCAGCCGCCATTTTGGACGCTCACTGAAATTTTTATTCGACGTCGCCATGGCGGCCTATGAGGCAGAGCTTCAAGAATCTCAATGTATTGTTATTTTAATTGTTTTATTAGAACGTTTATTGTTACCGACACTCTCAAAACGATATGATTGATAAGTCGTTTTTGTTGTTTACGAAAGTCAATGATGTTATCTGATAATGCAAGTAACTTTTTAAGGGGTTGCCAGTTTTAAAAAATAAGCTCTATGAACAATATAATAATATAGGGTAGGGGTAGGGGTAGTGCCTTTAAGGTGGAACAACGTTTGCCGGGTCAGTTAGTCCATACTATCCATACTCATATTATAAGTGTGAAAGTGTGTTTGTTTGTTTGTCCTTCCTTCACGTCGAAAGAAATGAACGGATTGATATGATTTTTTATTGGGGATAGTTTAAGGTCTGGAGAGTGACATACATAAGGCAGCTTTTTTCCACGGGATAAAGAGATTCCCATGGGAAAAATTATTGACATTTTCCCTTGACCACGCGGGCGGAGCCGCGGGTAACAACTAGTTATTAATAAAATAACAAAAACCACAGGGGTGTCGTTAATAATAAATCGACTGTAATCTTAGAGTATAGATAAGCAAGCTATAGAGCGCGCTTGAGCAAGTATGAACGGTAAGCACGAGTATGAACAAACAGACGAACTCAAAACAGCAACAACGAAGCCAGCAACGAACGAAGCTATTAGTCACGCACACTGATTGTTTCTCTCGATGTTATTTATTCGGATTTTAAGGAATCATGGTGAAATGTGCAGCGCGGAGCCGTAAAAACGACGAAATGGAAGCAAACTAAAAATTAGCACTATAGAACATCTGCTTACGCTTTGCACAATGGTCAAAGACCAATGCGCGCGCTCTATGGCGTGCTTATCTATACTCTAAGATTGGAATACTGTATGGCTACTTTTATCACTCGAATTATATTTTTAAATATTAATATACGCATTCCTATATACAATTTATACCATATACAGTTTTATATTATACACAATTTTATTAAAAGGTTTAGAAATGAGACGAATTTTATATTTTTATATTATATTCATAATAAATATATTTTTTTAAAATAAATGCCTTTTATTACAATGTTTATTTATACAAGGTGCTTGATTGGTTTGTCAATTACACGTCAAACCCGTACTAGAAGTGTCAAAATACTGTCAGTTTATTTGACGAATTCACACAGCCCCACCAGGTCCTAAAGTAAGCTGCTTTTGTTATGGGTGCCAGACAAGGGATATATCATTGTAAAAATATACTTTGAATACATAGAAAACACACAGACTCGAGAACAACAAATTTCAAATAAGGTTGCCTTGAAAAGATTGCTTTGAGCAATAAACAAATAAATAAATATATAGGGACAATTCATACAGATTGAGCTAGCCCCAAGGTAAGTTTGAAACTTGTGTTATGGGATACTAACTCAACGATATTATATTTTATAACAAATACATTTATAGATAAACATCCAAGACCCGAGGCCAATCAGAAAAAGTTCGTTTTTTCATCATGACCCGACCGGGGATCGAACCCGGGACCTCCTGGGTGGCGGTCTGGCGTGGTAACCATTACGCCACGGAGGTCGCCAATAAGGCCGCCTTGTTGCATAAACACTTGTTTTGTTTGTTACTTTGACTGTTTACTGTATCACTGTGGGTTTTGAAAATAAAACTTATTCTATCTATCTATAAATGTTTGCCCCGAACCACAGAATTCATAAATGTGCGTACAGACTATGTAACATATTATATAACTTGTGTTTTATAACACGTCCACATTATGTAACCAACCAACATTGCAACATAAAACAATACTGTACACATTAGAATAACAATGCAATATAACAATGTTATATAACCATTGTCGTTTGTCGTTCTTCAGTGCTATCCACAATGTCGATAGTTATAAAAAAATATTATAACATGTTTTATAACATTCAGTGTTCACATTATCTGAAACATGTTGTATAACATGTTATGTTATATAGTCTGTACGCACCTTAATTGTACTGCCCGAACGGTAATCGAAACCACGCCCTCTGAACGCAAAGATTGGATAACTACCAACGCGCCCACTGTACACAATGTCATCTTAAAATTAAAATAAATAATATTTTACTAATTAATTGCTATTAATTTAATACTCGCTAGACATAAATAATTATATGTTCTAAAACTAAGGTTCTGAGAAATCTACAACGATAAAAACAGTAAAGGAAAATGCTAGTTCATTCTAGGAAGAAAATCAAGTCAATCAAAATCGAGAATAGATCCTTTTTTGCCCGTGGTCCCTGTGATAGTCCCTGGAATATATAGGGACAAATCACACAGATTGAGCTAGCCCCAAAGTAAGTTCGCGACATGTGTTATGGGATACTAATTCAACGATACATATTTTATAACAAATACACGATAAACGTCCAAGACCTAGGCCAATCAGAAAAAGTTCATTTTTTTCATCATGACCCGACCGGGATTCGAACCCGGGACTTGGGTGGCGGCGTGGTAACCATTACGCCACGGAGGTCGTCTATAATGAATCCAATTAAATCTTTAAATTTAAAAAAAATATGAATTTGAATTTAATCATAATTTCTATTCCTAAAGGATTATCACAATTCTCAAGCTATAACTTTTTTTTCTTCCATCCTTGTGAGTCAGTCCATAGCCTGTTTGGGTGTATGGTCTGGACATCGAGTACGTAGCTCTTCTGAATAAAGACGCCTTCAAGTCTTCAAGTCCATTGAGTTTGTCCAAATGTGTTGGTACTTTGTACTTATAATCGCTCACAATTTTGTTTGCGCGCGCAGTTATTGACAACTGAGATTTGAGGACAATTATTTTTATAGAAAATGACAAACATTATCGTCTCTAATGGATACATACTCGCTGGGTCAGGACCACTGCAGAGGACCCAGTGTCGGTTTCCTTTCATGGAGCTGCCATCAATCATTAATTGTTATTAATTTCTCAAAATCTTAACTAATTTTGTCGATCGATGCAGAGCGTTGTGTCTCGTATCCGATATTATTCTAACCAAGAAGCTTATATTCTTTACATAGCATAAAATGAAGTCTTTCTGTGTGTATGTCCGTCCCTATGTATCAAAATCTTTAAAACTACGCAACTGATTTGGATGCAGTGTTTTTTAAATAAATAGAGTGATTGAAGAGGAACAAATATATGTATAATAAGATAAGAGAGGTAGTGCACAGCGGATTATCCGCTCAAATTGACTTTGTGGTATAAAAAAAAAAACCTATATACAACAATTCTCATGGGAAAGCGGCATCCACGCAAACGAAGTTGCGCGGGTTTCGCTAGTAAGCTTCTTATATATTACTAGCTTTTTTGCGCGCGACTTCGTCCGCGTGAAGTTCCGGACCCGTTCCCGTGGGAACCACATTGAATTTCGGGAAAAGCTATAGCCTATGTCACTCCCTGATAATGTAGCTTTCTACTGGTGAAAGAATTTTTGAAATCGGTCCAGTAGTTTCGGAGCCTATTCAATGCAAACAAACAAACAATGAAATCTTTCCTCTTTATAATATTAGTTTAGATAAGCTTCTTGATTTTAACTCAGATGTGACAAAAATATATCCTATTGGAAGATTCTCTGCTTCAATGACCGATGTAATCTTAAAATAAATATAAAATTCTGCTAAATTATCCATATTTCTTTTCTAGAACCTTCTTTTGAGCTGTTGGACTGTAAATAGACTGGTCTATCTCCCCGTATGCCTGAGTCTGGTATGGTGATGTGAATTTGTAATCAGCTGCTGATGTGTCATGGGAAGTCCAATCATTGCCAACTGCTTGTGACAGTTGGGTGTATGTGTGCCAGTCTTGTGATGTAGGTTGATTGTGGGTTGCACCTGAACAATAATAATAAATAAATATTTTATGACTAATTACGCAACGCCATCTAGTCCCAAACTAAGGAAGTAAACCTGTGTTATGGCTACTAGATTGCTGATAATAACTTTTTTTCTGATAATAAATACTTATAATAATAATCTTTTTATTTACGACAACAAAGGTCCATGTTTGTTAGTTACTTGCAAGAGATGCTTAAAAAACTATTTTAGTCAACAAATATACGTATCTAGTGTTAGTACCAATTGCCTTAAAAACTACGTTAGTATTCTACAACTAGTAGTAACTTTTTACACATATAAAACATTTAGACCAAGGCAAACAGACATGTTCATGCACACAAAATGTTTGCCTTGCGCAGGATTCGAACCCGCGGCCCTTGGGATAAAGTGACCATTGCTAGCCACTCGACCATCAGGCCTCTAAATAATAAAAAAATATAAGTAAAAGTAAATATACAGATGAATATAATAAAGCTGGATTTTTGATGACATTTTGGAAATATAGTATCTTTTGATTGCGTTGGTTTTGAAGTCAGATTATTTTACAGCTCCTAGGAACAGGTAGACGGGGTAGACCTGAGTATTTGATATGAATTCAGCTTGATACCTCCATGCGTTCCAGAGAAAAAGGGTTTTGATACAAAGACAGACAGACGGACAACAAAGTGATCTTAAAAGGGTTCCATTGTTTCCTTTTTTAGGTACGGAATCCTAAAAACACCAAAATTTTCGACCTTTAATCCTTTTTTATTTAACCAAAAATCTGATACCCTGTATGTATATATAAATAAATAAATAAATATATAGGGACAATTCATACAGATTGAGCTAGCCCCAAAGTAAGTTCGAAACTTGTGTTATGGGATACTAACTCAACGATATTATATTTTATAACAAATACATATATAGATAAACATCCAAGACCCGAGGCCAATCAGAAAAAGATCGTTTTTCATCATGACTCGACCGGGGATCGAACCCGGGACCTCCTGGGTGGCGGTCTGGCGTGGTAACCATTACGCCACGGAGGTCGTCAAATATATATATAGCTACATATGCTCTTTATAAATCTCTAGGGATATATTAAAAGAGTCAAAAAATCTACTTACTGTACGCTGAGTAGTCGTAATGGGGTTTGTGGGAGTGTTCGTGGTGGTGATGCTTGGGTGGTGATTTCCAAGACGTGACGTATGACGCCAACTGAAAAAAGATAATAATATTAATAGATAATAATAAAAAATTGATAAATACTGTACCACACTTTCATAATACTATCATGCCATCTCTACATTCTAGCACAAGATGAGCGAGAACAAGAATCCTACTAATCTTTTAAAGGCGAAAGTTGTATGTTTGTTACTTCCTCACACTCAAATGGCTGGGCCAATATTTATGATATTTGGTATGTAGGTAGCTGATACCTTGGATTAACACATAGGGTACTTTTTTTTCGGAAAAGTACCCGATTCCCGTAGGATTTCATCAAAAGTCTGATATAGATGGCGCTGCGCATAAATATATACACGCAAACGAAGTTGCGCGGGTTACACTCGTGTAATATAAAATAATATTTTTGGATGAGGAGTCGGCGTCGCTGTGTGACGCACTCAAGTTAGGTAAGCAACGTCGACCCCACCCAGTGTTTGGATAGGTTTCTTTATCTCGAACTTCTCCGTGGTTCGGGGGGCACAGTATGCTATCGGTACAGACTGTCGTCGAAGGATGACAGTTAAGCCTAGTCAGTCGCATTCAGGCGGCTTGAAAACACTGGCGTGCTCTAATCCGCATCGGAGCAGCGTGGCAGAGTACGCTCTAATCACCTTCGATTGAAGAGAGACCCGTTCCCAGCAGTGGGATGATTATGGGTTGATATGATGAACTAACAGTCGACTTAAATTGCAGAATAAGCAAAACATTTACTTCTACAATTAAATCAATTTTAATTGAAATATTTTCACCCGAGCTTTTGTTATGTACTTACTTCGATTGATATGCAACTTTAATCGACAAAAACTTTTATTCAATATTATTTAAGTACATAAAAGCTTTTGTGTTTAACACTACTTACAAAGAGTTGAAATGTAAAAAATTGAGTGCATAGATCCATTCAACATATAAACGTTCTTATAGTTCACTGTGTAAAGTTGTGGTCTGTACTTGAGCGATTAATTTTTATGATTTATTTATCCAGTTTCAAGGAATTAGGTCCTTTTAATATTGTCAAAAACTTTTTAAGAAGGACAGGCAGAATGTAGATTTAGGTAATTTTCGCTTAATTTTGAGAGAACTTTTAGAGAGAGGTAGGGCACAGCAGATAATCCGCTCTGCATCTCTCGCAACTCGTCTGTCTCGGCCATGTTGTGTTCCTACGGTGAGTAAGGTCTCCAGAGCTCCACATTCACGCTCCCAACCCTCCCAGGTTGGGAGCGTGAATGATACCACCTGTATTGCAAGCGTCTATAGGCTACGGTGATGATTACCATCAGGCGGGCCGTATGCTTGTTTGCCGACTTTATGCTATAAAAAAACACGAAACTTCCGCGAATTAAAATTGTAATGCAGCCTAAATTGAGACCCGACCTTTATAAATTTTGATTTCATGACTTTTTTTAATGTCTAGCAAAACATTTTGATATGTCAATACTTTGCATCGCATGTTTATGGGCGTTTTTCCACTACTCCGGCATCCGATTTTTATCGGTCCGGTAATTGCCGGTCCGATGTAGAAATTCATACTTTAGACATAGAACCGGATGCCGGAGTAGTAGAGAAGCGCGTATACTAAAATATGAATTTCTACATCGGACCGGCAATTACCGAACCGATAAAAATCGGATGCCGGAGTAGTGAAAAAACGCCGTAATAGAGTAGGCATGTCGATATAAAAAACTCGATATATTTTTTTAAAATAACTTAATGGTTTTGGAACTGAGATGACGTGGTTACGCGTGACTATATTAACATGTTTAAGAAAAACAAACCGATATACAACCTTAACCTTTAGTATTTCGAAAGGCTTTATAATCATTTTGACGACCTCCTTGTCGTAATGGTTACCACTGGTCGCCACCCAGGAGGTCCCGTGTTCGAAACCCGGGTCATGATGAAAAAAGGAACTTTTTCTGATTGGCCTCGGGTCTTGGATGTTTTTTTATCGATATATGTATTTGTTATAAAATATAGTATCGTTGAGTTAGTATCCCATAACACATTCGAACTTACTTTGGGGCTAGCTCAATCTGTGCGATTTGGAAAGCTGGACGTCTTGATTTCCCGAGAGCATAGAGGAGTG
This sequence comes from Endotricha flammealis, assembly GCA_905163395.2. Classification (NCBI taxonomy): domain Eukaryota; kingdom Metazoa; phylum Arthropoda; class Insecta; order Lepidoptera; family Pyralidae; genus Endotricha; species Endotricha flammealis. The sequence continues at coordinate 7,075,015 of LR990883.1, forward strand.
GATCCCAGCCTTTTTTTCATTAAAGCTGGTTCCAGTGGACCCCTTACTTACTACATTTCTAACATTCCCATAACTCTACAAAGAAATTTAATCCAATCCTGAGCGCTAGGTATTGGATTGTTACGTTTACAAGATTATTGAGAGATTATACTAGCTAGCTAGTATTTAACTAAATACTAAAAACTAAATGAAATCGGATTGTTCACTAACAAATTAGTTCGATAAGGTTTCAAGAGAACGAATTGGCATTTTTGCTGTTAATTTTAAATTGAAATTATTCAGAATTGAAATTAAAATCGCGATTTCGTTGCAGAGTAACGGAGGTGGAGCTGTGTGAATTGTTTTTTTTATGCCACAAAGGTGGCAAACAAGCCTACCTGGCCAACGGCCTGATGGTAAGCATCACCGTAGCCTATAGACGCTTGCAATACCGGGGGTATCACTCAACCAACCCTCCCAACCCAAGTGGGGCTCTGGAGACCTTACTCACCGTAGGAACACAACATGGCCGAAACCAATGCTATTTAGCTACGATACGATGTAAAGTGGAGGTCTTGAACGACGAAATCGTGTAGAATTTATTCATTTATTATTTTTAATTTGTCTTCTCCAACTTTGTGCCTAACTGTACATCACTTCGGTCGACTTCGCGAGTGTGTATTGCTAGCGTTACAGTATTCTGAAAGTGTGTTAGTTACAGTTTTTCTCTATTTATTTAAGAATCTCACTTTCATTTTTGGCCATTAACGAGAAATTCAAAAAACCGGACGCTATAATGACATACATTAGAGCGCTTCAGTTCTTAGGGTTCCTTAATGAATCCTTACAGTCGGCCAATGAAAGAGTTGACCAGGGCTTTAATATGAATCAAGTTTTCTAAATATTGCGTGAAGGGATTTAATCGATTTTTTATTTATCGATGGTATCATGTCAGCCAATGCGAGACTCTTTCATACTATATCTTACTAATATTATAAATGAGAAAGTGCGTTTGTTTGTTATTCAGTTTTTTTTTGTGATTCTATTGTTTTTTGATGCATAAAGATGTTAGGAAAAATCTCGAAAGTAGCTAGTTTACTTTGTCATTTATGTTCCCATTGGTCATAACTCATACCTAGTGGTCATTTTGCTTTGTTTTCGAAATGGTCGTAGTTTATGGAGTAGCTTATTTAAATACATCATCATAATTCATACTAATAATAATATTATAAATGACGACTGTGGTGTAATGGTTGCCACGCCAAACCGCCACCCAGGAGGTCCCGGGTTCGATCCCCGGTCGGGTCATGATGAAAAATGAACTTTCTCTGATTGTCCTCGGGTCTTGGATGTTTGTCTATGTATGTATTTGTTATAAAATATAATATCGTTGAGTTAGTATCCCATAACACAAGTTTCGAACTTACTTTGGGGCTAGCTCAATCTGTATGAATTGCCCCTATATATTTTATTTATTTATTTTTATAAATGAGAAAGTGAGTTGGTTTGTTTGTTATTCCTTCACGGCTTGACTAATCAGCCGATCATTATGAAAATTTGTATACATGTCATATTGTCAGGGGTACAGAGCCCGGGGTGGTTGTCGGGATACCTCCACGTGGTCCACCCCGGGCAACACCCGGGTCGCCGGGTGCGGGTTGCAGGCGGACGGGTGTGTCCACTCCCTGCGCTCGGCTCGCGGGTTGACGCGGACGCCCTAGTGGGCGCCGGCCTAACCAGCCGGCGTGCGGCGCATACCGTAACCCGTGGGTCCTCCACCCACGGGCCGGGGGCCTTGGCTTAACCGCCCGGGCCGCGAGGAAGACAACCTCTATAAAAATCACGAGCGGAGCTGACGGCCGCGCCACGCTGAATAAGTGTGGTGTGGCCGTTGGCTGGCGGTCGGCACAGTGGGTGCGATCGCCGAGAGGACGGGGACCATAGCCCAGCCGAGACGGCGTGCCGGGGAAGGCCCGTCGTCTTGAGGTGGCGATGGTCCTTGGTGTCGGCAGTGCACCTGGATGCGGTGTACTGCTGACGGAGCGTATCGGGGGCGAGCGGGTCCGGCTGGTACCTTGGCCGGACGGCCCTGGCGGGTCGCGGTTGTATCCCAGTTTCCCGTGGCCCCGCCACACAGGGCAAGAGGCATCCCGTCAGTTTTTTAGTGGTAAGTTCCACAGTCCCCACCGCGTGCTCCCCGGGCGGTGGGGCTGCCACAAAGCATTTTTCTGACGTAAAAAAAAAAAAAAAAAAAAAGGGGTACAGAGCCCAACATAGGTATAAGTATGTTATTGCAATGGGAAAATATTTTTTACTATAGAGGGCGCTGTATGGGACAGGCTACCGGTCAACAGATGGCGCCACAAGTCGCACTATGGGTTGTTTTGTTGTCAAACGAGATCTATGTCATAAAATTAACCGCGAGCGAAGCCGCAAGAAAAAGCTTGTAATATATATTTGACTAATGTTTCTTTGCTGATTTGATTAGTAATTATAAACGCGATAGGAACAGAAAAAAATAACAAATTAACAAAAATATTAAATTGTTGTATACAAAAGACATGAACGAATACAAAATAATCCATTTCATGAAAAGAGCCTGCTGGGTGCTGGCGAAACGGTAATAAAAGGTAATCGTCATGTCGACGAACAGTCCAATGGCAAATAGGCTTTAGGGGAACGGTTTCAGACTCACAAATTCAAGAAAATCTTATTGTTTTACAAAAATGTCATCCTACTAATATTAACTACACATAGTTACAGTATACCCACGTTTTTACTGCAATTGGAGAGTACCACAATGGTTTGGAAGGATAGAAAGATTGGGAATAAGTATAGGTTGGCACCGACTACGTTCTTGTACAAATACGGCTCGTTACCAATGGACAATTTGTTAAAATAGATGAAGTTCTGACTAACGCTGAGATGATGTTACACAAACATAAGAAACAGTATAGGTTTTATGTAGCGTCACCATGTTCCTTAGAACAAAAGTTGGTGCAAGCGTCAAGAAAATACCATTATAAAGGCGAAAGTTATGTTTGTTACTTCTTCACGCTCAAATGGCTGGGCCAATACTTATGATATTTGGTTGGTAGGTAGGTGATACCTTGGATTAACACATAGGGTACTTTTTATCCCGAAAAGTACGCGATTCCCGTAGAATGTAAATAGCGTCCTCCAGGGTAGAATTTTACTACCTTAGCTCTAAGACCTTAGCATTAAGACTATGTAACTTAGTATTGAGTAACATACACTTTTGTCATTTATAATATTTAGTAGGACAACAGCTACGGAACTCATTTTACACGATAGTTGACTCGCAATCGACAATTTTTTATTTGCATAAGTACGGTCATTATTTTGGAAAAATAAATAACAATCATAATTACATAAGTATGTAAACCCTGTTTCTTTTAACTTGACCAATGTAGTAAACAATCTTAGCATGTCTTTTTAACGAAAATAGGCAATTAAAATTATCATTCACACCCAAATAATAATAATATAGTTAGAAATGGCATTTAACACAACACTCTTACTATTCTGGCGATTTATCGATTTTACACATGGATATTTGAATAAAAAGACGCAAGATTGTTTACTACATTGGTCAAGTTAAAAGCAACAGGGTTTAATTTGTATTCTTCTTGACAGGAAGCGTTGTATTGCCTATTGTAAAAGTGATTGTGTTTGTATCACGTTTAATCACCGTTTAAAAATATTTTTTTACTTACTTTGTTTAATGCTTCTACTATTATTTATTGTTATTATAATTTTCTTTCATTTTACTATCGCGATGTAACTTTTATTCAATATTATTTTAAAAGAGAAATGCAAAATTTTCTCGCCAGTTCTTCTCAGTACGAGTCTGCCGTCTGAACTGGTGCGGTGGTAGGATTGGTACCCCAGGTACTGCTGATAATGCAGGAAGCCAATGGTTGCTTGTTTGTTTCTCGTAAAAAATTAACCATCAACCCATTTTTTTTTTGATAAAATTATCCGTTAAGACGTCAATCACGACTGTTGTTGATAGATTACGGTGTTTAAGTCAAGTTGGTCTGCAGGTGGATTGAAAACACTGACTACTGCCAATCCGCATTGAAGCAGCGTGGCAGAGTACGCTCTAATCTCCTTCGATTGAAGGGAGACCCGTATCCCTGCAGTGGTATGATTATGGGTTGATATAATGATGTTCATTACCTTAGCAGATCCCGCAGCAACCTTTAATATGAGCAATGTCATTCCGATGGCCACGGATTTGGCGGTGAGGATTGTAGTCATCAGCATCCAGGATGCAACCATGCCAAGGTGGAAGATCAGGGGTAGGATGGGGAGATCCATTTTCTTCCCGCGTGCCTCTGAAACTGAATATAAATAATTTATAATAATTTCTACATGATTCACACAGTGCCATCTGCTAGTGTAACCTTACTGTATAGAAATCCCGATTGAACCTATTTTTTGAAAATCATTTTTTTTATTAATGTCATACAGTAGACAAACAAGCAAGCGGGCCACCTGATGGAAAGCGGTTACCGCCGCCTATGGACATCAGTAACACAAGGGGCGCTACCAATGCGTTGTCCACCAAGGAAGTTGGAGGAAAGGAAGGAGGAACAGAAGGGAAAGAGGGGATATTGAAGGAGTTGGGTTTCCGGATCTCGAACGACACGCATTGCTGCTTCACGTCGATATTCTGTGAGAGGGTGGTACTTCCCCGTTCGAGCTAGTCCATTTCGTCATTGCTCTACCACTCCAACATTAATTTAATTCAGTATAATTTAAAAGAGGTGATCCATAACAATTCCAGGCTCGGGCGCAAAAGTTTGGTGTTGCAGATTTTAAAGGATATTTATAAATAATTTATAAGAGGTAAGTAATTTAAACGAACGAGCGACGAGGTAGAGGAAGACCGAGGAGGCGATGGCGGGACAACAGCTAGACTCGAGAACAAACTTATATGATTGCCACAAGCAGGAATCGAACATGCGCCCTCTATTGCCTAAGCTACCAACGCCACCGGGCTATCATGTAATCTAACTAATTGAGAGAAAGTGAAAATTAAAATTGCATATATTTATAATATTAAAAATAGAAATTTCAGAAGAAAAGGCGTTAACGGACCGCGAACAAATATATTATGGTTTAATTATAATAATAATTAATCTAATTATGTATTTAATTACTATGACAAGATATTCATTATACGTTAAAGTGAAAAAGGTGTTATACATATTCGGGTTATTATTAAGTATATTTAATTTATTCAGCAATATTCTATTAAAGTATGATTTACATCGCCGTAATTTGGGATTCTTAGCACTACCATGGTTAATCCATATGATCCCATGATCATAGTATAATTATTAATAGTGTGTATTATTATTTAAAAAAAATTGTCTATGGGATCATAGTATAATAAAATTATGTCGTGTAGTGTAGTGTAACGTGCAGACGTTTGACGGAAATAATATCGTCGCTGCATAAGTCAGCATAGCACGTTCTGTGATTTATCAGAAAAAGACATTCGTTGTTATCTAGTTCTATAAATACTATTGTAAGTTCGGGACAAGCCCACCACACATTCCCACCACTGTGTCTCCTGTGTAGCCAGGATCAACAACGGCGACCTCAGATAGACAATAAGCAATGAAGCTAAGCTTATTGACGTCCCGGGGAATAAACTACAGCTGTCTTGGAACTCACAACGAATTTAATCAGACTACAGCTGTCTTGGAACTCACAACGAATTTAATCAGAAAGAAGATAGTCGGAGTAGGAAGGAAGTATTGAAAGGACTTCCTATTGTAAGCTATTAATAATTGTCAGATCGGTATAGTAAATCATGTAAAACAAAAATACTGGTTTAACTGAATATTCCAACTATAGTGGACCATACGGCCACAGTTAACATTTTTTCTCCTTTAAACTTACATTTGTCACAAATACAAAGAGAAACACTACTATTTATCTATACTAATATTATAAAGAAGTAAAGTTTGTGTGTTTGTATATTTGTTATATTGTAAGGGGTAATCTCGGGATCTACTGAATCGATTTTAAAAATTCTTTCACCAATAGAAAGCCACATTATTGCTGAGTGTCATAGGTTATATAAAAAACCGAAAAATAAAAAGGCTTTTACGTGGTAGTCGGTTTTGCAAAGTAAATCGGAGAAAAAACGGTCGAATGAAAGCGTTTCTTACGTACGCCCTGTTCTAAAAAGGATTATTAACATTATGCCCAACGCAGTGGGCACGGGTCAGCTAGTAATTTATATGATGATTCAGTAGATAGGTGTGTTTATACTCGAGAATCGCATTCTTATGAATGTGCAATGAAAGATTGAGCAGCAATTAGTTAAATATGTAAGAAAATTTGAATGTCGCCGGCCGTGCGAATCCAGCCACCTTAATATGTATTTCATGTATTTGTGGTCAATAGAATAAATAAGTTAAACTATTTGTATCACAGATTAATAAATAGTTACTTCATAAATTGTATGCTTACATAAACAAGTCATTTCGAATCCCGGTCGGGACATGATGCTTTTTCTGATTGGCCAGGGTTTTGGATGTTTATTAATTTAATGTAATTGTTATAAAATATAGTATCGTTGAGTTAGTATCCCTTAACACAAGTCTCGAACTTACTTTGGGACTAGCTCAATCTATGTGATTTATCTATTTTATATTATTTATTTTATTTACAGCGATTATAGAGGCGGGAATTAGTTTTTCAACATGACCCGACCGAGATTGGAACCCAGGACCTCCTCGGTGGTGGTCTTCTCTCGTCTTATAGGCTGTCTACATCATAGAACCTCTGTGCGAAATTTCAACAATTTCTTTCGTTAATTAATAGCCTTGTAGGCATCGACGTAAACCCTGTTTTTCTTAACTTGGCAATTGTAGTAAACAATCTTCTTAACGATAATAGGCAATTAAAATTATCATACACACCCAAATAATAATATAGTTAGAAATGGCTTAACACAACACTCTTAGTATTCTGGTGATTTGTCGATTTTACACATGGATAATTGAATAAAAAGACACGCTAAGATTGTTTACTACATTTGCCAAGTAAAGAAATCAGGGTTTAAGGCGTCGACGTCGCATCATGTTACGTATTCATTGTGTTTAGAGTTTTTGGTCCTCCGAGGATTTTTAATAAATTAAAAATATACAGTAAAAATAAAAATAAAAAAAACTTTAATTTTATATTGTAGTTGGCGCCAAAATAAATGAAAACTTTTTTTCTTCCGTTTGACAATCAGTCTTCCTTCAGATGAAGATAATATTTGCCATCTTCAAGCAAAGAGGATAGTTATTATTGGTAGATCTTCAAGTTAGAAGTTGTTTTAGGCGCCAACGACAATAGCGTCCACTAGGGCTTGTGATTAGAAATTTAATTTCTGTGTGTCTCAACGTTTGATTCCATAGTATTGTATTGATAGTGTAATGTGAAGCAAACATTGGTTATAGTGTGTCGTTACTCGTTGACTTCAAAATCCACCTTTCCTGAAGAAATGCTATCATCTTTCTTCAGGAAAGTCTTGACTCAGAGACTGTATACTGAGTCAAGATAGCATGAGTACATGTCGCATTGAATTACGTACATAAGCATAACTTGAAGACACAATAGAATCTTCGCTTGAAGTCTGATTGCCAAAACGAAAAAAAAAAGTTTGAAGTTTCGCCCGTGCAGGACGAGGAGTCATAACATATGAGAGGTACAGATGAAAAGAAAACTTACCATTTCCCATAGCCTTTTTCGCTAATTTATTCTTCATTTCTTCATAATGCAGCATTTTTCCTAAATCACTTTTGATTAGATGTTTATCGTTGAATCCTTTCAACCACTCCGTCATATAACCAGCATATTCTCCTATTGTATTTTCCAATCCATCTTCTACAGTATTTGATAATTTTTCATTCTTATTTTCAACATTTTCCTCACAAAAAGTATAGTTTAAAAACAATAAAATCAAAAAATATTTGATCGCCATTTTTTCAAAGTATTGTCTTTGGTAACGAAACGCGAACTGTTCCAAATTTAAAGTCGCACTGAAATTAAACAATGATTCGGCTACTACTTATATGATACGGCAAAATTTAAATGAATTTTCTATAAAGTAACTTAGTTCGCTTTATCAAGTGAGACACGTGGTGAGAGGTACATACATAAATTTGTCGGGTTATCGTTATTAAAATATTTTTTCTTTTTTCACACTCCCGCCACTTTTTTTAAGGTTTTCGTATCAATGAAAACTGTACCCTTTACAACAGAGATTTAATTTGATAATTGAGTGATAGTTAACTATAAATATTCATAATGTTATTATAATGTTTGCATTGTATTATTTATGTGCTGAAAGATGTAAGTATATAAATTATACAAGGCAACACAAATTTTGAGTTAGGTACCGTTTTGTATTTTGATATCATTCTTTTTGATTTACATATAAGAGAAGTTCAATGGCGTCGAACTCTAAACGAACACGCGAGTTAAGCAATGTCGACATTAGCCAGTGTTTGGATGGATTTTGTCATCTCGAGCTTCTCCGTGCTTCGGAGGGCAGGTTTTTCTCGATGGAGGACAGTTGTTAAGCCAATTTGGTTTGAAAACACCGGCCTCTGCCAATCTGCATTGGAGCGGAGACGGTCCATATCGAGTCCGGGAACCCATCCCATGACTGACGTCGCTTAACCTGATTATAAGCACTTTCTATTATAATATTTATATTTGAAAGTGGAGATATTAAAAGTGAAATATTATCACAAAGTAAAATTAATATAACTTAACGCGAGCGAAACCAAGTGTATTTCTAAGTTATTAATTAAAATACTTATTTGACCGGTCAAGTGCGAGTCGGACTCGCAGACAAAGGGTCCCGTATATACAGTACATACATACATACATACCGTTAGAAAGCCCCTCATGCCCATGAACAAGAGGTGTTTTATTAGAATTAGAACTGCTGTACCAACTTTAGTTTTTGTACAACAGTTCAAAGTGAAACGTTCGTTCATTTTTATATTTGAGGGTTCATATCATTTTTTCTCGTAACACTAACCGACAAATATCAATTTCAAAGTAATTACGGGACTGTGGGACTATCCTCTAAAAAACTGACGGGATGCCACTCGCTCCTTAAGTGGCGGGGCCATGGGAACTGTAATACATCCTCGACCCCACCAGGGCCGTCCGGCCAAAGATACTGCCCGGGCCCGCTCCCCTGGAACGTTCTGCCAGCACCATATCCAGATGCACTGCCGACACCGAGGACCATTGCCTCAAGACGACGGGCCTTCCCCAGCTCGCCGTATCGGCAAGAGTAACCTAGCCGATCTCAAAGTAAGCTATCCTCAACCGACTTGTGTTATGGGTACTAATAGATAACAGATACATTATTTGTAAATTATTTACTAATACATAGAAACCACCCAGACTAAACTAACATAAATGTTTTCCCCGTACGGGGATCGAACCCACACCCTCCGTCGTTAGAGTCACTACCAACGCACCAGCAGACTGTCAAATAAGAAAAACCCTTCGTATAAAGAACCCTAACAAGCCTACTTGAATTTTAATCATATTAATTAACTAAAAACTTTACGCCTATTAATTTGTAAGAATAGAGCCTACATGTAAAATAATATAACTTGTGTAGTATGTCGTCCAAACTACAGTTTTCATATCAATTGTATTTTTTTATATCACTAAGGTGGCAAACAAGCATACGGCCCGCCTGATGGTAACAGCACCATAGCCTATGGACGCTTGCAACACCGGGGGTATCACTCATGCGTTGCCGACCCTGTAAAAAGTAGAGCTCTGGAGGCCTTACTCACCGTAGGAACACAACACAACATGGCCGAGATCAATGCTATTTGGCTACGATCTTCTGTAAGGTGGAGGGCCTTCCCCAAACGGACTGCTCTGATGCGGAGCAGATTATCCACTGTACCCTATTTAATCTCATCAGGCGACCCGATGGCTCGTTGTCCTCCTCTGTTATAAAAAAAAAATAGATAAAAAACACAGTTTGGGCTGGGTTTTTTACAATTCTGTCTGGTCTTTTTTGTGTGTTATAGATTTGGTTATAGTATGTAACGCCATGGTTTTCATTATTTCACAGAAAGTAACGTGTATAATAATTTTATTTATAGTTTACTTATGCAAATAAATTAAATTACAATTGTTAATTAATTACTGTTAATTAAAACATACAATTCATGAGATAACTGAGTTTTACTTACACTTTCTTTTCTTGTGGCTAATTTATTTAACTGGTAACCGCAACTTTAAACTAATATTAACGTAATATCTGTCTAGCCAGTACCTAACGTTTTTACCGCCCGCGACCTAGCAAAGCAGATCTAATTAATAAGCTTATTCAGAATAATAGAATGAAATCTTTTCCGAGAGTAGGCCTTCACAGACATTCTCTAGTCATGTTCTACATAATAATTCAGTAAGTAGATACCTATGTTTTGAATATTATAATATACTAGCTTTTACCGCTCGCGTTTAATTTTATGATATAGATTTCGTTTGACAACAAAACAGCGCGCCTTGTGGCGCCATCTGTTGGCCGATAGCCGATCCCATACAGCGCCCTCTATAGTAAAAAAAATATTTTCCCATTTTAATGACATATTTTCACGGGATAAAAAGTAGCCTATGTTGGACTCTGTACCCCTGACAATATATATACAAATTTTCTTAAAGATCGGCTGATTAGTCAAGCCGTGAAGGAATAACAAACAAACAAACTAACTTTCTCATTTATAATATTAGTATGATGATGTATAAATAAGCTACTCTATAAACTACCACCATTTCGGAAACAAAGCAAAATGACCACTATGACCAATGGGAAAATAAATGACTAAAGAAAACTAGCTACTTTTTGTCGTGGCGATAGTACGATTTTTCCTAACATCTATTTTCATCAAAATTTAAAACAATAATAGAATCACAAAAAAAATCTGAATAAGTCAAAGTCAAATATTTTTATTCAAATATGCATATTATTAGGTACAAGCTCTTTCGAAACGTCACGTTTTTTTTTCTACCACCAGATTTGTACTAAGAAGAACTGGCAAGAAACTGAGCACTGGCTCTTTTAAAATGGAACTCATATAAGTTACAATTTACAATATGACAGACATTAAAACATTTAATATTAATTGTCAATTAAAAAAATATAATTTGTCGAGTTTGTATCGTAATCATTTACAATATACTTACCTACCTAAAAAAGTAAACATAAACCCAAAAATAATGCCGCCAATACGGCGCTAACAAGATTTAACGCAAATATCGTGTGTTAAAAAAGAAGAATTTCTCTACGTTCGTCGTCTCATCATCAATTATCCCACTGATGGTTCTGCGGCAATGGGTAGGCAATGGTCACCAGGAACCATATACCGGAAAGGAAAACGAGGTTTGCTTCTTTTAACATCAATGGACTGTATTTATTCTTGAGTACTATTTCTATCTTCATTTAAAACAATACTATTTCTTTCTTGGTAGTGTAGCTCGGTGTTGTTCACTCTCTGAAGAGCTGTGTTGGACTGTAACAGTACCGAGCTACCCTGACATATTTATAGCCAATATTTGGCCCTCATGCGGACCAATCGGAGGCGAGATAATTTTCGTGCAATTTGCGACAATTTCCGACGACATTTCGGGCAAAAAGTCACTATGCACATATCGCTTATCGCGCTCTACATTCTACAATTAGTAACTTATAACTCCATATTCGTGGTTATTCTAACTAACTAACACGCTGTTTCCATATAAGCGATATATTAACAGTAACTACACAAAACTAATATCCGAAATAAACACGTAAACCTTAAATTATACATGCAAAACGTAAAAGTGGATACGAAATTGATCAATAACGTCGTATTCTTAACGTTTACATCGCTAATGTTATTGATCACACATACTCTATGACGTAACCAACCTTTTACACATTAATTGTTGACTATCCGTACATATTCAAGACAGTAAACACACAAAACAATTGAAGATCATAAGCCAAAATTATTACCAATTTCATTTACTAGCGCCACGGCAAGATTTTACAACTCAGGTGGACGAATTCTCGTGGCGCTGCTTCAGGCAAAACTTTGCAACTAAAAGCCTCAACCTAAACGTGTATATCCAATCGTACACGTAAATAGTGCACGTAAATAGTGAAAATATCCATGTTACATCTAATTACGTAATCTAATTAGCTTATTCTAATGTAAAACAAAGGTATTTAAACTTAAACTAAATAATCACATAATTCCGATCATCAAAGTGTTCAATAAAACCGTAAAACTAGGGTAAAACATAATTAAAACATAATCAATTTATTTATTTACAAAATCGGCTCGTGTCCGCAACATCCTCCCCTCGGCGAAGGACTCCGCAGCCCCTTTCCCTCGTTGGGAGGACTATGAGCCGTCTAACAGGTCGCCTGAAGATTCCACCACGCGTGCGCACGTCAACACTGCGAACGACGCCGTCTGGTCCCGGGTAGACCTTCTCTACCTGGCCCCGTGGCCACACGTTGCGAGGCGATTGGTCGTCGGCGATTACGACCACATCTCCGACCTCTATGTTCCTGTTTTCGCGGCGGATGTCGTCACGCGGTCCCAACGCGGGCAAATACTCCTTAATCCAGCGTGACCAGAACATATCTGCTAACGCTTGTGCCGCGCGCCACGCCCGTCGGTCGGCCAACTCGCTCCTACCTAAAATCGGTACACCGTTCGCGGTGCCTAACAAAAAGTGGTTAGGAGTGAGAGCCTCCTCGTCGTCTGGGTCGACTGATACGTGTGTGAGTGGGCGCGAATTTACTGTATACTCAATTTCCGCGAGGAGCGTGGACAATGCTTCCTCTCGAGGCGCTCGCTCGTGTAAAACGACCGCTAATGCCGTCTTTACACTACGTATCATTCTTTCCCAGGCGCCGCCCTGATTCGGACCACCGGGGTCAATAAACTTCCAATATACCTTCTTCGCGGTTACATATTCGCCTAACGTTTCGCGCCATTCTTTCATCGCTGCATTGAGTTCTATGTCAGCGCCGCGAAAGTTAGTACCGTTGTCTGACAGAAAAGTACTTGGCCATCCCCGGCGGGCCGCCATACGCCGCATCGCCATAATTGCGGAATCCGTACTCAGAGACGCGATCATTTCCACATGTATGGCGCGTGTCACCATGCATGTGAAAAGCAAGCCCCATCGTTTTTCGCGTCGCCTACCTATTACGACCCACATTGGCCCGAAAGCGTCAAGACCGCATTTACTAAAAGGCCTAACATACGCCGCGAGCCTATCGATAGGCAGGTTTCCCTTCACTGGGACGGGGGGTCGCGCTCTTCGTAGCGCGCATATTCCGCATTTTGCTGTAACGCTCTTTACAGCTGCTCGTACCCGCGTTATCCAGTACGTTTGTCGCATATTGTTCACTAGGTGTTCCGTACCTATGTGACCATTGGTTTCGTGTTCGCGCTTGATCAATAGCTTCGCGAGTGGGTGCCTACCGTCTAAAATAGGCGGATTCCGTAATCCCGCTGGCAAACCGCTCGTTATGCGAATCCTACTGTTCAAGCGCAATAAACCATCTACATATACCGGGTCTAACTTTCGGATGTTACTCGACCTATCAATTGCCGTTCCCTTTTCTAGTCCACGCATCTCGTTATAGAAGCTTTCGTTTTGCGCTTCGCGAGTTATAATCCGTTCCGCTTCAGCTAAATGGTCCGCGTTAAGACACGTGGCCCGACGCCTACATTTGTCGCGAAACAGCAATACGTATGCTATGGCCCGGCGCAACCTCTCATACGATGAGAAACGCTCAAATCGTATGAAAGGGTCGGCAGATTCGGACGCGTGCATTACAGTTTCCGTCGTCGAGTCCGTGCTCGGTACGGACGACTCAATCGGCCACTCGGATTCGTCGAGATAAAGAAAACTCGGGCCCCTAAACCACCGATCGGCATCCGACATATTCGTATTTCCAGTCCTTGTTGCATCATCCGCTACGTTATGGCTCGTAGGCACCCATCGCCAATGCTCCGGGCTCGTTAACTCCGCTATTTCGCCCAAACGGTGAGCCACATATGGCGTGTACCGAGCCGAGTCATTTCGTATCCAATGCAAACAAGTTTTGGAATCGGACCAATAAGTTACGTTCGTATTCGCTTTATGTCCCGTGAGTACATCTTTTGCTAAACGAGCGCCTATTAGTGCCGCCTGCAATTCCAATCGTGGAATGCTTTGCGTCTTTAAAGGGGCCACTTTGGCCTTGCCGGCTACCAACGTGACGCCTATTGATCCGTCCAAGCGTGTCATACGCCAATACGCTACCGCGGCGTATGCCTGCTCGCTGGCGTCGGCAAATACGTGTAACTCCCTATTCGTCACGTTATGAATTTCGTAGCACCGCGGAATCCGTATGCTTTCGACGTATTTCAAATCGTCTATCCATTCCCTAAAGCTACGGCCTTCCTCCGCGGGTATGGGCTCGTCCCAACCTACGCTCTTTTTCCATAATTCCTGCAGCATAATCTTAGCAGTAATCGTGTATGGACTAAGTAACCCCAGCGGATCGAACACGGACATAACCGCCCCGAGCGCCTCTCGCTTCGACGGCGTGCGAGTCCCATCCCTAACTTCAGCTGGGACGCGCGGCATTGTGGTATTGAATTTTAATTCGTCCGCTATCGGTTCCCACAAAATACCTAGCGTTTTCCCGTATGGATGTGCGCCCGCCCCTAATTCCTTCAGGTCGCGCGCCCTGTCCGCCGCCGGTATAGGCTCCAATAATCGGGCTTCGTTCGCGTTCCATGCAGCGAGTTCGAAACCTGCGCCCATATGTACCTCGCGAACCTCCTTAATGGCGCGCGCGGCCTGTTCGGCATTATCGAAGCTAGCTACCCAATCGTCCATATAATGGTTTTCCGTGATTTCCCTAAATGCAAGAGGGTGAGTTTCCCGGTGCGCCTCAGCATTCCTATTCCTTACACTGTGCGCCATAAACGGTGAACTCTTTGCCCCGAATAGCATAGCCGTCATACGATACTTTCGTGGCGGAGACGTGCGTTCGTTGCCGCGCCACAGAAAGTGTTGAGCCGCCTGATCTTCCGTTCGTATTCGAACACGCAGAAACATTTCTCTGATGTCCGCGGTCACGGCGACCGGGCGCTCCCTAAATCGGTATAAGACCCCGTTCAACGACTGCAACATATCCGGTCCCTCCAACAACGCGTCATTAAGGCACGTGCCTTTGGACTTAGCCGCCGCGTCAAATACCATTCTAATTTTATCCGGTTTATGCGGGTTAACCACCGCAAAGTGCGGTAAGTACCAAAGTCGCGGGTTGTTCTCGCATTTGTCATTACACGGAACCGCGTATCCCTTGTCTAATAGTCCGTCTACCTGACTAGTATACGCAGACCTAAAAGTTTCGGATTTGTCCATGCGCCGCTCAATATTCTTCAATCGCTTGTATGCCATATCGTGGCTGGGGGGAAGGGCTATGTTTTCGTTCGCCCATGGTAAACCGACCTCATAGCGTCCCTGGACCCTCGTCACCGTAGACTCAAACATTTCTACGGCGCGTTCCTCGGCTTGTATCGGTTTCCGTTTTAACGCAATTCCCAGCGAGTCAATAGCGAAATGTCTTTCAATAATGCTATTCAACTCGTCATCACAACGCGACGCGGTCCGTGCATGCATCACTCTCAAATCCTCATTCATAACCCACCTTGGTGCGGTCCCATGAATCACCCATCCTAATTTCGTGAGCGACGCCGCGGGCTGCTTTGTTCCGTTCGTAAGCAGTCGGCGTGTCACTATTAAGTGCCAATTATCCGCACCTATTAAAATTCCCGGACTCGCGTTTGCGTAACACACGTCGCTTTCCGACAGCTGTTGCAGATGCGGAGTAAGTAAAACGTCCCGCCGAATAGTTTGGCTTCCCAGGGATAGGTTACGGACCGTTCGTGCCGTTACTGAATAGAAATTATTTTCCGCCTTTCCCCGTATCGCTAGGGAAACTACCCTACTGGCTGGCTCCCGCTGTGTTGATGTTACGCCGTGTATACGCAACGCCCTCTCCGGCCCTGTGGCCCCGATCGCGGTAGCTAACTCGTCGTTAACGAGTGTGATGGTAGAGCCCTCATCAAACATGGCAAACGTATCCACGTCTCTACCATCTTTGCCCCTAATCACGATCGGACAAACTTTAAGTAACACCTCGGTGTTCCTACTTAAGTGCGTGACCGCGGTTATTGCACTATCTTCTTCTTTCGTCGCGGGCGCGTAAGTCACGTGTAATAAAGCGTGATGCGGCGATCGGCACTCGCCTATACCGCACCTTTTCGCTTTACACTTGACTCTTCTGTGTTTGTCATTCAGACACAGGAAACAGACTCCTACTTCCTTCGCCCACTCCCATCTTTCATGCGTCTCCATTTTTACAACTTTTGGACACCGGAACGTATCGTGTTTAGCTCCGCAACACAAACATTCACGTTTGCGAACTTCGTTCGCGTTCGTGGTCGCTCGGTTCGCGTTCGCGGTCGCTTTGTTCGCGTGGACTTCGTTAGCGTTCGCGGTTGCATACACCCTAACCCGCGATCTGTCCGCTCGCCCGTGCGGAGGCGCCACTGTCGCGTTCCTGTTGGCCGGCGTTGCTACTGATTGCGCCGTTGTCGCTGCGGTCGACGGCGAATATGAGTACCGCACCCCTTTATTCGCTTCTTGCATTAGATAGCGTGATAATGCTACTATCAGCGGTACTTTAGAGTCATTGTGCTTGGCGGCGTGATCGCACCACCGCATCCTAATGTTCTGACCCAATTTGTCCGTAACCTGCCGCGCTAACATTGGATTTTGCAGGTATCCGTAATCATCCACGTGTTAGCTAATGTTTCAAATAGTACTGATAAATGATAATATGATGATATTGTGTATTAACTTAGATTGTTATTTGGCACTTCCGGTTCACAAGTAAATGTTAGCTAATGTTTCAAATAGTACTGATAAATGATAATATGATGATATTGTGTATTGACTTGGATTGTCAGTTGGCGCTTCCGGTTCACAAGTAAATGTTAGCTAATGTTTCAAATAGTACTGATAAATGATAATATGATGATATTGTGTATTGACTTGGATTGTCAGTTGGCACTTCCGGTTCACAAGTAAATGTTAGCTAATGTTTCAAATAGTACTGATAAATGATAATATGATGATATTGTGTATTGACTTGGATTGTCAGTTGGCACTTCCGGTTCACAAGTAAATGTTAGCTAATGTTTCAAATAGTACTGATAAATGATAATATGATGATATTGTGTATAGACTTGGATTGTCAGTTGGCACTTCCGGTTCACAAATAAATTAGTGTTTCAAGTGTTTAACTTGAATGTCACTTAGTCACAAATAAATTAGTACAAATGATAAATGCAAGTGATAATCTTTAATCATATTATTATTACTTATGATGTAATAAAATTAATAAATGATACTCTGCACTTCCGGTTCGACTTGTTAAATGTTACAAGTCGTACTTCCGTTCTGAAAATAACTTGGTTAACGATTTATTTATTTGTTTTAAATCCTTGTTAAATTTATGTTAAAATTGTTTTACGTTTATTATAAATTTATTTAATTTATAATTAGAAGTAAACTGAGTTGCTATTTTGACTTGTTGTAACGATTGGCGGGGAGGTGACGATTGGCGGGGAGCGAGGTTATATAAGGACATGGTAGAACGTTAGGCGGCAGTTATTGTGAGGCCGCCGGACATTAAAGATAAGTTCCAATTGTTTTTATTATTATTGTAATGTAATTTTGTATTTGTATGAAAAAGATGTGTTAAAATACCTGATCGATAAAAAAGGCCATAACCGGTTTTCTTTCGCCATTTCTTTTACCGGTGGTCATTTTGGTTTATTTCCGAAATGGTGGTAGTTTATAAAGTAGTTAATTGATTTAATAAACATTTTGATTATCTGCCCAAGTTTTGGTTTTAATTGAAAATATATAATTTACTAATTACCTACTTTGTTTAATTTACTTTCTTGATACTTATTTCCTTTTAATGATCTTAATAACCTGACAAATTAGGGTAGTATCTAACATCAGAAGTGGGATAGATCCGCGTGTTAACATGGTATTAATATTTTGAAAAAACAAAATTATTTCAGACATAGAACTATATGGATCTGGCTGTGCTTGGGAGTCTGCTCGCCGCGATTCAAATGCAGTGACAGAAAAACCGCATGAGATAGCGGCAGCACGACGTCTGCCTGTGACGAAGCTGCGGCCTGGTGCGACGGCACCGAGCAACTTGCTGGTGCAGCCTAGCTCAGATTGCAGAAGCAGGTAAACCCTTCAAGGGTTCTGCATTACCGTGATTCGAAATTTCATTTGCTGGGGCATTACAACTATTCGAGTTTATTGTTACCTGTAAAGCTTTATTGCTAAAGTGCAATATACCGGTCAAGATCAAGAAGTAACAAAGTTAATAATAGATTTAGACTACACCACCGTCACCTATGTTATTTATTACCTACTTAGAAATACTAATATATAATATTATAATTTCTTTTAAATGTAGTAATAATTGTCTGTAGCTAAAGAATTTATTTAGACTAAGTTTTTGTTGCGATGATGTCGAACGGTTCATTCGTATTTTAAACCAACTACGGTTTTTGAATTAATTTAATAAATTAATGTAATTGTTTAAAATTAAAATAAAATAAAATATTAAAAAAAAAAAACTTGATGAAAAAAAAAAACCTCCAACAAATACTCTAAGGAATGAATAAGTGATAATTTTTTTAATTAAACTGTTTTAATATAATAAAATTGTGTTATACAAAGATAATTTAATAAAATAACATTAGACTAAACTGTGACTTTACCTGATGTTATATCCATCTAATAGTTCCCGTGAGATTTGATAAATATTAACAATCGTCGCGTTAGAACCACGGAAGTCCTCGCGGGCTGAATATCAGGTTGGCCGAACGGGTTACATTGAATGAAATACGGTCGATTTCGATTTTTTGGTGACAACTTTTACATTGTTTCAAATCGAACTCTTTTGAAAAACTTGTCTGTTTTTCCATGTAACTTCACCTTCACGTTTTTTTTTTCTCACGTCTGTACATTTTCTTATAAGTTTTCTTCATCCCTTCGTATTATAGTGAGCGATATGTTATGTAACATACAATATATGAAAATAATTTGCAAAATAAGCGTCATCGCGTCGCGATCTAAGATCCATAAATTCATTCAAATTCAATAACATAATAGGATAACCTGTAGAAACGCAGATATTAGGAAGATTCATATTTTGTCTAACAGTGTTTTGTTTAACTACAAATTTTCTTTATATTTAATTTGTGGATAAATTTAGATTTTTCCTATGCCAACAATTTAATCAAACTGCATATTGGCATCACAATTATTGATTATTAAAAATAAGACGATTGGAAATTTTAAATAACGACTAAATATGTTACATTAAAGTTTTAACTAAAATAGGTCACACTCTAAATTTAAAACTTAACGGTATATTGTTGAGACAAACCGCGATTTATTAAGAGTTTTTGTATACGAGAGTCTCCGCGCAGGGTCCTTAGAAACCCCAAGATTAAACGGCGTTTAATTTATATTATAATATAAATTTTGCATTATTTTAATAGTCCTAGTCAGATGTAATAATAAATAATATGATGATAATACATATCAGATGTAATAAGTATGAATTATTTTAAAACTGTTAATAATTATGAAAGATTTAAACTGACGAATGATTTAACTTGACTTGACTGATGAACTGCTGCGCAGCAGGTGTGGGGCTAGACTGTATAAAGCAAATGTAAATATAATGTTAAGCCTTGATGAACTGCTGAAGTCATTTTGCTTTGTTTCTTGCCTATCTCATGTGCAGCAGGTGTGGGGCTAGAATTTATGTGATTTTTAAAGCAAATGACCGTTGTTACTTGTTAGCTTAATGTGAAAAGCGAGACTTTAACAGTAACAATGCCAAATGTATATAATGTTAAGCCTTGATGAACTGCTGAAGTCATTTTGCTTTGTTTCTTGCCTATCTCATGTGCAGCAGGTGTGGGGCTAGAATTTATGTGATTTTTAAAGCAAATGACCGTTGTTACTTGTTAGCTTAATGTGAAAAGCGAGACTTTAACAGTAACAATGCCAAATGTATATAATGTTAAGCCTTGATGAACTGCTGAAGTCATTTTGCTTTGTTTCTTGCCTATCTCATATGCAGCAGGTGTGGGGCTAGAATTTATGTGATTTTTAAAGCAAATGACCGTTGTTACTTGTTAGCTTAATGTGAAAAGCGAGACTTTAACAGTAACAATGCCAAATGTATATAATGTTAAGCCTTGATGAACTGCTGAAGTCATTTTGCTTTGTTTCTTGCCTATCTCATGTGCAGCAGGTGTGGGGCTAGAATTTATGTGATTTTTAAAGCAAATGACCGTTGTTACTTGTTAGCTTAATGTGAAAAGCAAGACTATAACAGTAACAATGCCAAATGTAATTTAATGTGAAAAGCGATAGTTGCACATAGTTTTCTTTTTTTCAAAAAAATTAACGTACATCGAGAACGCTGTACGGTCAGTATGGCCGTGTTAGCTAATGTTTCAAATAGTACTGATAAATGATAATATGATGATATTGTGTATTAACTTAGATTGTTATTTGGCACTTCCGGTTCACAAGTAAATGTTAGCTAATGTTTCAAATAGTACTGATAAATGATAATATGATGATATTGTGTATTGACTTGGATTGTCAGTTGGCGCTTCCGGTTCACAAGTAAATGTTAGCTAATGTTTCAAATAGTACTGATAAATGATAATATGATGATATTGTGTATTGACTTGGATTGTCAGTTGGCACTTCCGGTTCACAAGTAAATGTTAGCTAATGTTTCAAATAGTACTGATAAATGATAATATGATGATATTGTGTATTGACTTGGATTGTCAGTTGGCACTTCCGGTTCACAAGTAAATGTTAGCTAATGTTTCAAATAGTACTGATAAATGATAATATGATGATATTGTGTATAGACTTGGATTGTCAGTTGGCACTTCCGGTTCACAAATAAATTAGTGTTTCAAGTGTTTAACTTGAATGTCACTTAGTCACAAATAAATTAGTACAAATGATAAATGCAAGTGATAATCTTTAATCATATTATTATTACTTATGATGTAATAAAATTAATAAATGATACTCTGCACTTCCGGTTCGACTTGTTAAATGTTACAAGTCGTACTTCCGTTCTGAAAATAACTTGGTTAACGATTTATTTATTTGTTTTAAATCCTTGTTAAATTTATGTTAAAATTGTTTTACGTTTATTATAAATTTATTTAATTTATAATTAGAAGTAAACTGAGTTGCTATTTTGACTTGTTGTAACGATTGGCGGGGAGGTGACGATTGGCGGGGAGCGAGGTTATATAAGGACATGGTAGAACGTTAGGCGGCAGTTATTGTGAGGCCGCCGGACATTAAAGATAAGTTCCAATTGTTTTTATTATTATTGTAATGTAATTTTGTATTTGTATGAAAAAGATGTGTTAAAATACCTGATCGATAAAAAAGGCCATAACCGGTTTTCTTTCGCCATTTCTTTTACCGGTGGTCATTTTGGTTTATTTCCGAAATGGTGGTAGTTTATAAAGTAGTTAATTGATTTAATAAACATTTTGATTATCTGCCCAAGTTTTGGTTTTAATTGAAAATATATAATTTACTAATTACCTACTTTGTTTAATTTACTTTCTTGATACTTATTTCCTTTTAATGATCTTAATAACCTGACAAATTAGGGTAGTATCTAACACACGCATGACAAGACCGTTACGATACTCTGAAGGCGTACTGCGAAGGTGTTAAGGTCACCTGCGGTAGTGCCCAGACGCGGCAACTTTTTAATGTCCTCGAGTGCCCTATCAATAATGGCTTCTGGTTGCCCGTAACTCTGTTCCAGCGTCTGCATTACGACCTTCGGGTCGGTCGCCGTATAAAGTTGCGCGGCAACTTCCTCACGCGCCTGCCCGCGTAGGCACGATCGGAGCCGATCTAGGTTTTCTGCTTCACTAATTCGATGCAGTTTTGTCGATTGTTCCATCGCGGCTTTGAAAGGCATCCATTCTACAATGGCGCCGCTGAATATCGGCAAGTCCCGCAATCGTGACGGAGCCCTATCCCTAGACAGCTTCTCCAAAACGTCAGCTAACCTATCTGCCCCGAAGTCCCGAGAGCGTGCCGGCGTCGGCGGCTCGTCTCTACGCGGCATTGCGTCAAAAGTTACCCGGTTAGGTATAGCTCTATCGCCCGATCGGTCGCGCCTATGGTCCTGCGTCGCCGGTGAACTATCCCGATATACCGTGGTTTCGACATCAACGCGCTCCCCTCGTATGTGAGTGTTATGTAACCACTCCGAGAACCGTTGTTCAGCTTGCCCAGTCATCGGCTTGGGATTCTGCTGCAACCAGTCGGAAACGCGACGTTCTGCGTCCGCTGGTTCGTTACCGCCTACACTATCGCGGTCCGTCTCCTCTCTAATGGTAACGACGTCCGCAGCTAACCGTTTCTTAATCAAATCCGCTTGTAACTGAAATTCCCTACGCTGTAGATCCGCCAGCTGTTCTTCGGCTTCCAACTCGGCTTGCCTTATTCGTGCAACCGCTGAAGCCGTGGAACGCTGTGATCGCACAGAAGGTGCCCTACTTTCCCTACGGACTGGGCCTATATCGGTCGCGGTTGTAGTCATCGCGGCGTTCGTCCGCGCATCTTCTACGTTCGCGATGTTACCTAACGCGGCGGTCGCTGCGGCATTCGCAGTCGACGGCGACGCGGGTGGATCCTCATACGCTCTCATACTACGCGTGGTTGGCATACCCGTGCCACCTACTACCCTAACACTTGACAACTAACACTTAACCTTACTACACTACGTGACGAGAGTCTTGCACGGCGGCTCGTAGTCTCGTCGATCCGAAGTACAACGCAACCGTTTGGCTGCCTGTTGCTCGACGTCGTCGCACCGTTGGGTGATCTTCAATAAAACCCGTCGGTCGCACGTCGCACCGTTCGGTGTTCTTCGGATATACCAACTTCGATCGTAAAACGACCCAAGGTCGACGGCAAAGTATACGTGCTCGCTACACCTAACGGCGTTCGGCAAGACACATATCAGCGCTACGTTCTGCGCTGTGTGCGTCGCCAATATGCTTCGCACAACTTTACGTCGACGGACGACTTCGATCGTAAAACGACCCAAAGTCGACCGCAAAGTATACGTGCTCGCTACACCTAACGGCGTTCGGCAAGACACGTATCAGCGCTACGTTCTGCGCTGTGTGCGTCGCCAATATGCTTCGCACAACTTTACGTAGAGATCTTCACGTCGAAAGACGCCAGGTTTTTCACGTCGAAAGACGCCTGCGTCTAAAGACGCCTTGTCAAACCTCGAACCGTAATCCGGCTCGAAGGACAAACTGATGGTTCTGCGGCAATGGGTAGGCAATGGTCACCAGGAACCATATACCGGAAAGGAAAACGAGGTTTGCTTCTTTTAACATCAATGGACTGTATTTATTCTTGAGTACTATTTCTATCTTCATTTAAAACAATACTATTTCTTTCTTGGTAGTGTAGCTCGGTGTTGTTCACTCTCTGAAGAGCTGTGTTGGACTGTAACAGTACCGAGCTACCCTGACATATTTATAGCCAATATTTGGCCCTCATGCGGACCAATCGGAGGCGAGATAATTTTCGTGCAATTTGCGACAATTTCCGACGACATTTCGGGCAAAAAGTCACTATGCACATATCGCTTATCGCGCTCTACATTCTACAATTAGTAACTTATAACTCCATATTCGTGGTTATTCTAACTAACTAACACGCTGTTTCCATATAAGCGATATATTAACAGTAACTACACAAAACTAATATCCGAAATAAACACGTAAACCTTAAATTATACATGCAAAACGTAAAAGTGGATACGAAATTGATCAATAACGTCGTATTCTTAACGTTTACATCGCTAATGTTATTGATCACACATACTCTATGACGTAACCAACCTTTTACACATTAATTGTTAACTATCCGTACATATTCAAGACAGTAAACACACAAAACAATTGAAGATCATAAGCCAAAATTATTACCAATTTCATTTACTAGCGCCACGGCAAGATTTTACAACTCAGGTGGACGAATTCTCGTGGCGCTGCTTCAGGCAAAACTTTGCAACTAAAAGCCTCAACCTAAACGTGTATATCCAATCGTACACGTAAATAGTGCACGTAAATAGTGAAAATATCCATGTTACATCTAATTACGTAATCTAATTAGCTTATTCTAATGTAAAACAAAGGTATTTAAACTTAAACTAAATAATCACATAATTCCGATCATCAAAGTGTTCAATAAAACCGTAAAACTAGGGTAAAACATAATTAAAACATAATCAATTTATTTATTTACAAAATCGGCTCGTGTCCGCAACACCCACTATTATTATAAAAGCGATGGTTTGTAAGTATGTTTGTTACTGCTGGGTCAATTTTTATACTAAGTATATATATTTGGTCAGTATGTATGTAGCTGATAATAAGTACCTTGGATTAACACATAGGGTACTGTTTATCCCGAAAAGTACGCGACTGCCGGTAGGATTTGGTCAAAAGTCTGTTATTCAACGGCGATGGCGCCTTATAAAGTAAATAACCCTATTTACTTTATAAGGCACCAAATAAAAAGGCGCTAAATAACCCTATGAACGGGAGTTGTAGTTCCAATTTCGGCCACGTTCATATTATTACCATTGTAGCTTTGAGAATAAAGGTAGGACTACACTGACCCCAGGAAAAGTAAGAAGAAGTATTATGAGTTTGTTCACTCTGTCGTTTTGCTCAACTTCGCATTAGAGAATTATTCGAGTATGAATACTATACCTATAGCGAAACCCTATACCCATAGGGTTAATACCTATAGCGAAACCCTATACCCATAGGGTTTCACTATTTTCAACCAAAATTCAAAATGTCTTTAAACCTACAGAGAAAAAAGTGAAAAGGAATTTTCAAAATTAAGTGAAAGTCTGCAGTTAACTCCACTAGAATAAAATAATATTACCTACATGTGATTATTATTTAGGCGTCGTCATTAGAAATAATTGTTTTCAAGGCATTTCACGGTAGCTGAATGAGCGAGTACTAGATATTATTGTAAATACTTAGATGATCCCGTTTAAAGACTACTAGTAAATCCCTCGCAACTTCGTTTGCGTATATCTCGCTTTCCCGAGGGAATTTTTAAAATCCTTTCTTATTGCTCCCATAAGTTATAAAAGGAACCCCTGTGCAAAATTTCAAGTTTGTAACCCATAGAGTTTAGTTCCTGCCTTGATATGTCAGTCAGCCAGTCAGTCACTCAGCGTCTCCTTTTATATATATAGATATTATTCAAAACAGATTTTTGTGCCAGCAGTTGAGGTTAAACAAAATTTAAATAAAATTTTATTAATTAATTATAAAATAATATATTTTTTTAATTAAATATATTATTAAGTGAAATTTTAATTTAATATAAATTTATTTATTTATTATGTTTATAAGAAATTTAATAAAAAACTACACAAACTACTATTATTATACACAAAATAAGGCCACTAATAAGTGTTATTTTTTTTTTGTTTGACTTGAGATGATTATAATTTTATTGTATTTACATTACATATACACAGCCTAACAGCCCGGTGTGGCATTACCTTCGACACCAGACGGTGCGCGGGTTCGATCCCCGCTCAGAGCGAACATTTAGGTAATGGCATTTGTATTAGTTCTCGAGTCTGGGTGTTTTATATGTAAGAGATGGCCCAAATCCCAGACAGCAAAAACCCAGGGAAGAGGAGCTCGATGGCGTCGCTGTGTGTCGCACTCTAATATGAACACGCAAGTTAAGCGACGTCGACCCTAGCCAGCATTTGGATGGGTTTCGTTATCTCGAGCTTCTCCGTGCTTCGGAGGGCACGTTAAGCCGTCGGTCCGAGCTGTTGTCGATGGATGACAGTCGGTGACCTTAGGGCGGTTTGAAAACACCGGCCTCTGCCAATCCGCATTGGAGCAGCGTGGCAGAGTACGCTCTAATCACCTTCGATTGAAGGGAGACCCGTATCCCAGCAGTGGGATGATTATGGGTTGATTGAGCTGAGCGAGCCGAAGGCGAGCGAAGCTCTCCATACCAGACTCTCCTCATTTGGTTGTTCGTCTTCTCCTCCCAAACTACTCCACCAATTAGAACCAAACTTGGCACATCTTAAGAGACAGTTTGTGGCAAGGTTTTAAAAAAATAAAAATGAAAATAAAATGTGCCAAAATGTGCCAAAACCAATAAAGCTGATTTTTGGCGCCAAAACTTTCAACATTCGCTCAGCTCAACTTTGCATCGCGTTACGCCATGCACCCCTAGTAATAATATGATAAAAACCCAGTCTGGTACGCTTAACATAAGGTTAATAAATAATTTCTACACAATGCACACAGCGCCACGTCCCAAAGTAGAAATAGTTGAGCTGAGCGAGCCGAAGGCGAGCGAAGCTCTCCATACCAGACTCTCCTCATTTGGTTGTTCGTCTTCTCCTCCCAAACTACTCCACCAATTAGAACCAAACTTGGCACATCTTAAGAGACAGTTTGTGGCAAGGTTTTAAAAAAATAAAAATGAAAATAAAATGTGCCAAAATGTGCCAAAATGTGCCAAAACCAATAAAGCTGATTTTTGGCGCCAAAACTTTCAACATTCGCTCAGCTCAACTTTGCATCGCGTTACGCCATGCACCCCTAGTAAATTAGATACATTATCACCAGTTGAGTGGCCTCTATACTCTAGCTAATAATGCTAGAAAAATACTGCCTTGTTATTTCTCGTACATAAAATTATTCGAAATTCAAAAACTGATAAAACGGTTGATTAACATTTGTCTTGGTTACATACAATACAATGCAAAATTGTTTATTGCCATTAAAAATATAAACATACAGATAAGAAATAACAATATTAATGTACAAAAGGCGGTCCTATCGCAAATGCAATCTTTTCCAGGCATCCTAAATAAGAATTAGGTATAAACGTGGTGGGTATGTAGCGAAAATATATAACAAAATATTCTAATAACTAATCACTAAGGAAGGAATTACTTTATAATTATGTAATTTAGGGTAAGACTACCACTGCAAGGCTAACTCGTTTGTCAAATTAGGTCAAGTTCAACTTTCTACTCGGTAAAATAGCAGAAAGCATTATAGTTTTCGATTGAAAACACAGATGTCGCTACTGGTATAATCTAAATATGGCCACAACACAACATCAAAATACAATAGCCAGCTGCTAGAGCCAGCTGTGTGTGACTGACATTAGTGACGAAAACGAATTGAAGTGAAAGGCTAGATTTTGCTTTGTAAATTGTAAAAAATTGTGTCAAATCAGTGTTATGAACGTAAGTAGCATCACAATAATAATTTTAATAATAATCCATTAACAAATTATACAAACAAAGGAATTTCTGTATTATTTTACATAACCCCCTCCAGATAAGGGGCAAGGTTATCACTGCGACTGGGGATAGACAAACATAATGTTTGACTTACCCCAAATGCAATAAACATTTTCGTAAATTAGGTATGTTTTTTCAAAACGTCCACCAGACGCGGGGGCTGGGTCGTAAAAATTCGGCCTGCAAAACATTTTTTAAGAAAGCATTACCACCTGACCTGCGTCATCTGCGTTGACTAGATGCGCGGTGGAACGGAGCAAAATAAAATGCTTGCCTGCCGCACCCTTGCGACTAGGGTTGCCAGCCAGACGTCCGGATAAAAGCTGCACAAAACCCTTTTTTTTTAAATGCCATCAATGTAGGTAGACGGTAGACAGGTACTACTCAAAACAAAATAGGTCCAAAAATGTTAATTAAGTGTCTTTAACAAAAAATGTAGTGGATAAATGTGAATTATTTTATTTCATAATATTTTTTTAATGTATTTGGTCTGCCAACATTTTACACCAAATTTACATATTTGGAAGGATATTATCCTTTTTGGCTACTGATATTTTTATTACAGACATTAGCAAGATGGTCCGAAAATATGTTCGGAAAACAGACAGAGCTGGTTATACAAGAGAAAAATTACTAGAAGCTATAAAAAGGGTGAAAGATGGACATTTGTCTGCATATAGAGCCTCTATTTTATATGCAATACCTCGAGCAACAATTGTGGCTCGATTATATGGTAGATATGGCCAAAAATCACAGACTTTAGGAAAAGGTACAGTTATTCCGCAAGAAATAGAGAAAATAATTGCAAATAACTTGCATGAAATGGTGAAAAATGGATTTGGATTTACGAAATCCGAAGTAACAGAACTAGTAGGACATTATCTGATGAAGAATAATATAAAAAATTCATTCAAGAATAACATACCTGGCGGAGATTGGTTGTTTGGATTCAAAAAACGCCATAATTTAACTATTAAGCCACATAATATTGAACGTACACCTGGATGTAATCCATTTGTAATCTATCCACATTTTGAGACACTGAAAAGGGTTATGGATGAACTAGATATACATGATAAACCCTCACAAATTTGGAATCTGGACGAAACTAGTTTTAGTCCTAGCAAAATCAAAGTTGTCGGATTGAATTATGGGTCAATGAGAAGATTAGCATCATTCGGTGAAGACAATAAAACCGTTTTATTCGGCTGTAATGCAGCTGGAAGTAAAATACCACCACTTATTACGTTTAAAGGGAATGATATCTTAGATGAATGGACTGAAGAGGACTACCCAGGTACAATGTATGCAGCTACAGAAAACGGTTGTATGCGGAGGGATGTTTTCGAAACGTTTTTTGAGAATGTCTTCATGCAAGTTGGACAAGAGCGACCAATATTAGTGATATATAATGGTCATTCTACACATATAAGTATGAATTTGATTGAAAAAGCTCGTAAGGAAAGAATCGCAATTATTAAAATCCCACCACACATGAGCGACATATTACAACCACTAGATTTAGCTATGAATGAGTCTTTCAAAGAGATTTGGGACTTGAAATTAGTTACGTGGCAAATTTTGAATGTTGGGCAAATATTATCTGAAAAGGAATTTGGAAAGATGATCGGCGAAGTATGGGCTGAAGTTGATCCCAATTTGTGTATATCTGGGTTCAAAAAAGCAGGTGTTATACCTTTTAATAATGATATTGTGCCTGAAGACAAATTTACTGCTGATCAAGTTGCTAAATGGAAAAAGCATTTACAACATCGAAATGAATTAAAAGAGAAAGAGATGGCTTTAGCTCTCGAGCCTCGAGTACAAACTGCAGAGCCTTTTTGGGACCCAACAAATTGCTTTCGTGAGTATTATGTCTTGTTATTATCTTTTTTATCTTTTTCTTATAAAGTTGGCATTGCGAAGTAGCCAAGTATATACTACGGCCACATTATAAAATAACGCAAAGATTCGCGTTGTCACAATACATCTGGTCAAGTACTTCGTCCTGTCGCGAATCATCATTGCTACATCAAAAATAATCGGAATGCCTTCGCGCAGTTGTCAGGAAATTATCGCACATCAAAGGGTTATAACGCGACAAAGTTCGTGCTATTGCCAATGCTATTGGCTGCACTTCGGCGCGCTTCCATTTTTAACGAAAATTAATTATCGCAATGTTCTAGCCAGTGTATAGAGCGTTGATAGGTACGTACAATAGGTTGATTATACTACATCCATGATAGAGCGTTAGCTTCGATCATATAAACACATGGCAGTATTAAGTACTACGTATTACCTACTTCCATGTATATAAACAACGTTCAGAGTTACTTTACCTCTGGCAGATCATTTTCTTCGGTTAGCGTAACTGAAAATTTAGTTTGAAAATTTAAATAAAGTTGCCAGTATGCTGCGTTTTTCCCAAATGTAGGTAATTGATTTTAGAATCGGTATTATTTATACTTACTGTAATGTTTCATTTTAGTTATTACACCATTATATTTACGTACTAGCTTTTCCCCGCGGCTTCGCTCGCGGTTAATTTTATGACATAGATCTCGTTTGACAATAAAACAACCCATAGCGCGACTTGTGGCGCCATCTGTTGGCCGATAGCCCATTCCATACAGCGCTCTCTATAGTATAAAAAATACTTTCCCATTGGAATGACATACTTTCACGGTATAAAAAGTAGCCTATGTTGGGCTCTGTACCCCAGACAATATGTATACAAATTTTCATAATGATCGGCTGCTTAGTCAAGCCGTGAAGGAATAACAAACAAACAAACAAACTCACTTTCACATTTATAATATTAGTATGATTACTAGTAATAATAATGAAAATTATCCTTTCATTATATTGGTGAATACCTACTTAATTACCTACTGTCAAATGTCAAAGTTAATAAGACAATAATTATATTAATAACAAAGTCATGTTATTTATTATTTTTATAATGATTTCTCGTTTAAATAGATTTATTTTTAGGTAATCCGCTTGTCGTCTTTTATTTGGTGTGAGGAAATCATAAAAACGAATATGACAAGCAACACAGGGGCCCGATTCTACTAACACAAATGCACCAATGGACTCTCAATGGTGTCTCAATCGTGTCTCAAAAGAATGCCGATAGTGTATCAGTGGAATAGTTTTTGACATTTGTTATGGACTTAAACGATAAGTTAAACATTATTTTATTGTTTAAGTTAACAAATGTTAAAAACTATTCCACTGATACACTATGGGCATTCTTTTGAGACACGATTGAGACACCATTGAGAGTCTATTGGTGCATTTGTGTTAGTAGAATCGGGCCCCAGCTCTCAGGTTGGCCAACAAAACAAGTCGAAGTAAAATAAGTCCGAACGGACAAAGCTTAAGTTGTGAGGTTTCTTATGAATCAAAAGCCGCGCAATTAAAAAAAATGCAACAATGACAGTATAAAAGTCAATGTCAAATTTTAACTTCAAGAAATTCGTCCAAAATAAGTACTTGTCAAAACAAAAAAGTTTTTGTTTGTGACAACAAAACAAAGTCTCTTCATAATAATATGCGGTTTTATTATTAAAAGACCATAGTTATTTAGAGTATATCAATCAAATTATCGTTAAGTTATTCTTAAGTTTTGTGGTGCGCATTATAACTTAAAAATTATCTTATTATTAAGTAGTTCAGTTTTTTTTGAAGTTACAATAATCTTGCTACGGTACCTAGCTTACTAATAAATAAAATAAAAAATATTTATTTCATTAACAAGATTTTAAAAAGAACTACAACTAGGTAGATGCCGAGACCTCCTTTTAGGCAATATTAGCGCCTGTACCACTAGATCCCGCTCTTTCGAACCTTATTTTTATCTATGTATCTATTGTAAACTGAGGAAGCCTTAATACAGTGAATTTATCATTTACATTATAATATAGACCATCATACATAAGCCGTCGGTGACTGTTATCGATGATTAACCGTCGTTAAGCCAAATAGCTGGCTTACAGGGAGATTATGAGATGAGAGAGGCGTGGGAGAGTATGCTGTAATACCGTTCGATTGAAGGGAGACCCGTATCATTTTAATCTTGCAATTCTATGATTCAGTACAAGAAAGGGGATTTTAACGACTGTCTTATAGTACAGACAATAATTTCCATACATTATAAAACATGGATCCTGCTTTACCAAGCTTTTACAGTATGTATCAAATTTATTTTGTGCACTTATCAATCTTTAAAAGTTTTTATTTATTAATATAACCAAATTTAACAAAAAATTTTTTTTTTATACCACAAAGGTGACAAACAAGCATATGGTCGGTGGCCTGATAGTAAGCCATCACCATAGCCTATAGACGTTTGCAATGCCGAGGGTATCACTCACACGTTGCCAACCCTCCCAACCTCCTAAAGTGGAGACCTTACTCACCGTAAGAACACAACATGGCCGAGACCAATGCTATTTGGCTACGGTCTTCTGTAAGGTGGAGGTCCTTCCCCAGACAGGCTGCTCCGATTTGAGAGGATTATCCGCTGTGCCCTACGTCTCATAATTAAATAATAGCTATAATAATGGAATATAAAATCTAAATTTTGTAAAATGCTTCCTCCTGAATAACTTGAACGATCAACACGCAGCCTAAACCGCTGATAGATCATACCTGTAACATGATGTGTTCTATGTATGACTTAAGCTAAGAAAGGATTTTTCAATGCAAAAGTATTTCCTATAAGTCTGTCACACAGCGACTCCACATTCACCAATCTATAGACAATGAAGACCAAGCAAAAGTTTGGAAATTTCTTAGATCAATTCCTGTTCTTCAGATATTGATCTTGACTCACTAAATAGTAATTTCTCTTCTTGCTCATTTCTTGACAAAAATGTCAAATTAGATACTTTACACCAACTTTCTATAACACCATCTCCCAATTATCAACCGTTTACTTTCAAATCATTCACTGACTGTGATGAAGAGAAGCATATTGTCCATCACGTATAATGCCGTTGGGGGTGATTGTATTATTCATAATTAGTAGAAGACGGTTGTGCCATATTTGAGCCTTATTGTGCAGTTTGGTATAGAAGCATGAAATTTCTACCATGGATAGAGTGTCTTACAATGATCGTTTTAAGATGTGGAGGGAAGTCAGATTCTTCCTCTGTGAGTGGGGGGAGGGGGGCAAAGGGGGTGAATTCCACGTCTTGATGATTATTTTTTTACTGATCCGTTAATGTTACTAGGGCTTGTATGGTGTCGTTTTCATATAAACCGAATACAAGGAATTCATTTTTAACAATAAAAATGTATGGTCCCATACAAAAAAAATAAAAATACTGCCAAAAAGTGAAAAGTGCCGCTACTTTTTTTTTGTTAGCACGTTATTTTTACTTTCAAATCTTAATTATTATGATATTAAAAAATACTGTGATAAAGCTTATTTAATGTAGTTTACAAATATATATAATTGTATTATATTTGTCATACAAAAACTATTTAAAAAAAAAGAAGAACGTGCAAATTCCAGAAGATGCGCGCGGTGATTAGATGAGATGTAGGTACGCGTAGCGACAAATTTTCATAATGTACTATAGTCATTTGTTATTAATATTTTATAGCAATGCTACTAGCCATTTTGCGACATAGTTTTAATGTAAACAAATGAAAGAAATGCGTTTTTATTGCTTCCACGGAGAAAAACATTTAATAATTTTGACTTAGAGAAGGTTACTAATAAAACATCAGAAATAAAAGTAAAATGACGTTTAACCAGCAGTCACCAGTACAAAAGCAAAGTGCTGTACATTTGAGTGCAGCTTTGTTACATTTGCATCTTCCAGTACACCCTTTTTTTAACGCTGCACTGCACGTAATTAACATAGTGATAGTGGGGATAGTGTTGTCCAGACTGGCTGCCATTCGTTCGAATTTTTAATCCAACCCCAGTTAGATGGTTCAGGAATATCTGGAACTTTTGTTAAAGATTGCATCCAAATGTAAGCCTGATAAGAAGCGCGTTTTATATATTGCTGAAGTGCCGCTTTTGTCCTCTATGGCTCAGGATTTTTGGGTAAAGAGTTTTTTTCTGGCTTCATTTACAGTCAGCATTTCACTATTGTGGTCATACATTAAAACCACAAATCTTTCAATGAGTCGTCGCTTATTTGTTGTGGCATTGTCATCATTTCTTCAAAGGCGCTGTTTACTTCTGGAAAAGATCGCCATATTTCCCATGCTGTTTTTTCCCTCTACCAGCAAAGAATTTCGTATCACACCCTACTGCGAACGCATGAAAGACGGGAACGTACTCACATTGTGACAAACTCATTGACGCTACCAGGTCTTGCGGAAACTGGAGGCAACGCCAAATGCAACCCATAGTTCGGATAAAGATAACTTTCTGAAGAATGCCACAGCCAGTACTAATACATCTGTGTCTACAGACGGTGCGTATTGTCACTCTGCTAAATCCTTTCTTTACTGCATCAGCTAAATGTAAAAACATTCAGTCAGCTTCATCGTGAAAACATCTATCTATTTAGCTATCGGCGCAAGTTGTTTGAGTTGAGCTTTAAAGCTGCTTAACGAGAAAAAGGCACAAGGAAAAGAGTGGCTTCCCACGCATGCGACGCCTAAGAACTGGAAGAGTTTCCTTTCAGTGAATGAGAACAAGACCGAATTGTTTTTATTTTTATCACAACAACTTGTTCTTTACAGGCAGGAGAAAAAGAAATATACGCGACACATTGAATCGAAGTTCTCTGTTTTATCAATATCTCAGATATACGTGACATAGCCCCATGTTTTCACGACGAAGCTGACACCCGAATGTTTTTGCATTTAGCTGGTGCAGTAAAGAAAGGATTTAGCAGAGTGACAATACGCACCGTAGACACAGATGTATTAGTACTGGCTGTGGCATTCTTCAGAAAGATATATTTATCTGAACTACAGGTTGCATTTGGTGTTGGCTCAAGGTTCCGCTACACGACCTGGTAGCGTCAATGAGTTTGCCACAATGTGAGTACGTTCCCGTCTTTCATGCGTTCACAGGGTGTGATACGGAGTTCACTTTTGTTGGTAGAGGGAAAAAACAGCATGGGAAACATGGCGATCTTTTCCAGAAGTAAACAGCGCCTTTGAAGAAATGACAACAATGCCACAACAAATAAGCGACGACTCATTGCAGATTTGTGGTTTTAATGTATGACCGCATTAGTGAAATGCTGACTATAAATGAAGCCAGAAAAAAAACTCTTTACCCAAAAATCCCGAGCCATAGAGAACATACCCCCCCCCCCCCACAAAAAAGGCACTCTAGCAATATATAAAACGCGCTTCTTATCAGGCTTACATTTGGATGCAATCTTTAACAAAAGTTCCAGATATTCCTGAACCATCTAACTGGGGTTGGATTAAAGATTCGAACGAATGGTAGCCAGTCTGGACAACGCTACTTGAAGTAGCAACTTTATGTGCTGAGTTCATTAGGTGCAGCGTTAAAAAAAGGTGTACTGGAAGATGCAAATGTAACAAAGCTGCACTCAAATGTACAGCACTTTGCTTTTGTACTGGTGATTGCTGGTTAAACATCATTTTACTTTTATTTCTGACGTTTTATTAGTAACCTTCTCTATGTCAAAATTATTAAATGTTTTTTTCCGTGGAAGCAATAAAAACACATTTCTTACATTTGATTACATTAAAACTACGTCGCATAATGGCTAGTAGCATTGCTATAAATATTTATAACAAATGACCATAGTACATTATGAAAATTTGTCGCTACGCGTACCTACATCTCACTGAATCACCGCGCGCATATTCTGGAATTTGCACGTTCTTCTTTTTTTTTAAATAGTTTTTGTATGAAAAGTATACTACAATTACATATATTTGTAAACTACATTAAATAAGCTATAACACAGTATTTTTTTAATATCATAATAATTAAGATTTGAAAGTAAAAATAACGTGCTTACAAAAAAAACGTAGCGAAACTTTTTACTTTTTGGCAGTATTTTTAATTTTTTTGTATGGGACCATACATTTTTATTGTTAAAAATGAATTCCTTGTATTCGGTTTATATGAAAACGACACCATACAAGCCCTAGTAACATTAACGGATCAGTAAAAAAATAATCATCAAGACGTGGAATTCACCCCCCTTGCCCCCCTCCCCCCACTCACAGAGGAAGAATCTGACTTCCCTCCACATCTTAAAACGATCACCGTGGGACACTCTATCCATGGTAGAAATTTCATGCTTCTATACCAAAGTGCACAATCATCGCACTACCGTCTTCTACTAATATGATCATTCCTTTGATTGATCTCCTTGTTCCCATTCTGACTAAAATCTTCAACTTTTCTATTTCCACAGGATCCTTTCCCGGGTGCTGGAAACAGGCTCATATCATCCCGTTACCCAAAAAATCCCATCCTTCCGTTTTCAGTGACTACCGTCCCATCTCCATACTTCCATTCCTATCCAAAGTTTTGGATCGGTTAGTACACTGGCAACTAAATAATTTCCTTAATTCCAATAACATTCATAACCCTTTCCAATCCGGTTTTCGTCCTGGTCATAGTACGACTACTGCTTTAGTGAAAATAACTGACGACATTAGGCGTGGCATGGAAAATCAACAGATCACTTTATTGACTTTATTTGATTTCAGTAATGCTTTTAATGGTGTTGATTTTGATATAATGTTAGGTATTCTCACTTTTTTAACATATCTCCTGCAGTGTGTGATTGGTTTCGTAATTACCTGTACGGGCGGAAGCAACGTGTCAAAATTGATCACCTAAATTCAACTTGGTGTGACACAATCGCTGGCGTGCCGCAGGGTGGCGTGCCATCTCCTCTACTCTTTGCTATTTTTATTTCCTCTATCACTAATTTACTTTCTTGTTCCTATCAGCTTTACGTAGATGATTTGCAAATTTACTGTCAGGCATCTTTGACTGATATTGATTTAGCTGTTACAAAAACCAATGAAAATCTAAACCGGATTTCTTCCTTTAGTGAATGTTATGGATTAAAAGTTAACCCTGCTAAATTGCAGTGTATCATCATTGGTAGCCACGCGTCTATTTCTAGGTTGGATACAGCTCGCATTCCTTCGGTTATGTTTGATGGCATCTGCATTCATGTTAGTACAACTGTTAAAAACCTAGGTATCATTATGGATTCTACGCTGTCCTGGAAGGCTCAGGTGGCTGAGGTAAGCAGGAAGATGTTTGTTGCTTCTGCGTCTCTTCATCGGCTTAAAAATTTCTTACCCACTGTCACCAAAGTTGCTCTTGCACAGTCCCTTTTTCTCCCTATCCTCGATTATGCTGATACTAAATACTCAGATCTAAATGTAGATTTAATTAAAAAGCTCGATCGCCTGCAAAATTACTGCTTAAGATTTATATACGGTCTACGTAAATTTGACCATGTGTCCAAAAACCGGGCTAAATTGAAATGGCTTCCCATTCGTCAGCGTAGGGATATGCACATTCTCTCCCTCCTCTACTCTATACTTTTTAATCCTCGTACCCATTCCTATCTTAAAGAATTCTTCACTTTTTCCTCTTCTGCCCATGACCTCTCACTCCGCTCTTCTGATAATCTTACTCTTCTGATGCCTATCCATTCTTCCAAATTTTTTGATCAGTCTTTCACCGTTCAGGCTATCAGACTGTGGAATAGTTTACCAGTATCCATTAGAAATGCGAAATCCATTCACATCTTCCAAAACCTTGTGAGGTGTCATTTCCTGGCTCTCTGAGTTCTCTGACGTATGTTATTTGTTTCATGTTTGTATATGTGTATGTTTATGTATTTATATTATGTAAATAATGTCATTGTTATATTGACGACCTCCGTGGCGTTATGGTTATCACGCCAGACCGCCACCCAGGAGGTCCCGGGTTCGATCCCCGGTCGGGTCATGATGAAAAACGAACTTTTTCTGATTGGCCTCGGGTCTTGGATGTTTATCTATATATGTGTTTGTTATAAAATATAATATCGTTGAGTTAGTATCCCATAACACAAGTTTCGAACTCGAACTATATATTTATTTATATTTTATTTGTTAGTTTTATGTCTTAATTTTTCTTTATCTTATCTTGCTAGCCCTGCCCAGTCCATTAAATTATTAATTACCATAAAGTTGCCTTGAAAAGATTGCTGTTAGCAATAAGGCCGCCTTGTCGCCATTTCACTAGTCTGTAAGTTATCTATATATACTGTGTCCTGTTTTGTGATTTGCAAATAAAGCATACATCCAAAGAATTGGTTGCTGTTTGCGCGTCGAAAGTTTTTGGTAAGCAACACATTTGATAGTGTTTATACTTCTAGTTTTGTTATACATTTATTTTGGTTTCCATATTATTTAGGTTATTTAGTTTTTTGTGTTTGGCCCACAGATGGCACTATTGGGTTTTGTTGTTTTCTGAATCACGCTATGGTTTCGTTTTTTGATATGGTTATATGTAAATTATTATGGAGTATTAAATGTCTATACGTTCCGGGAAAGTTGTGAGATCATTTTCCCCTGGCTCCGGGGGACCTCCTCATTTCTAATCAGATAGAATTCGTCGCTGTTCGTGCGTGGACTACGTACTGACGACGCACAAACAGCGACCAATCCCTTGCAAATAATTTTTTTCGAAATCGGGATACACAAAGTTTTGCTAGATGGGATCAAATCAAAAATCAAATCAAAATATTTTTATTCAAATTGGCATATTTCGAATCGTCACTTTTTTTTCCCTACCACCAGTTCAGACGGCAGATTTGTGCTAAGAAGAACCGGCAAGAAACTTAGCACTTGCTCTTTTAAAATGGTAATGACATAAGTTACAATTACGATAAATAAAAGTAAACACTGAAACAAGAATAAAAAATAAAATAAAACTGCATTTTTTTTTATAATAAAGAAAATTTAATAATAGTCGAAGTCGTGATGAAAAACGGACTTCTTCTGATTGGCCTGGGTCTTGGATGTTTATCTATTGTATTTGTTATAAAATATTACGTTGAGTTAGTATTCCATAACACGGGTCTCGAACGAGGCTAGCTCAATCTGTGTGATTTGTCCCTATATATTTGTTATATATTTTTTTGTAGCTCCTAGAATGGTGAAAGTATCAAACGAACAGATGGATTTACTCCTGGATCATTTGTTATGCAATCCGATGTTGGCCAAGGGATATGGATGTGGCCGCTCAAGGGACGCTTCGGAGAGATTGTGGAATGAGTTAGCATCGAAATTAAACGCAAAGGGCAGGGGCACAAAAAAAAGTGGTCTTCAATGGAAAAAGGTGAGTTTTAGCGGCAGTTTGTCCGGCAAAACGACTATCCGTTTCAACTCTAGTAAATAGTTTTTTTTTTTTTTTGACAATGTTGTGCAAGCTAGTGAAGCGCTAACGGGATACGCTTCACCAGCAACATTGGTTTTACGTGGGCGAGGTGTCAACCCGCCGCACAACCCCCGAAATGCTGGAGGACCACACCCGTCGTTGGTCAGCGAGTCCATCGGACTTAGCCGGTTAGTGTAGCTAGGCTGTACTACCGACCATTCCCCTATCCGCCACCTTGGGGACGCTCCCCTACGCTGTGAGGGCGCGGGGCTAGTAAATAGGTTAGGTTGGCACTTGTACACATCTTTTACTGCTTTACAAACCAGAGTAACAATGTTTAAAATTTATATTAAATAGTGCCCCTATGGGTGAGGAGGGGGGGGGGGGGAGAACGTACCTACACACTTAAAAAAAACTTTTTTTTTTCAGTATTGGTTAGATTTGAAACATAAAGCTAAATGCAAAGCCATGCTTATTCATAGAGATCGGAATGCACCTGACGGAGGACTAAACCTGAAGCCGTTGTCACTAACTTATCAAAAAGTATTACAAATTGTTAGCGAAGATGCGAATTGTGGTGACACCCAATATGGTGTGCCTACCTTTGTAAGTTTTTTTCTACTACCTATAATAAAAAAAATTATACCACAAAGGTGGCAAACAAGCATACGGCCCGCCTGTTGGTAAGCACTCACCGTAGCCTATGGACACTTGCAACACCGGGGGGTATCTCCCTCGTTGCCAACCCTGAAAAAAGTGGCACAGCATGGCCGAGACCAATGCTATTTCAAATCAAATCTGAAATATGTACTTTATTCTGTAGGCTCTCGCGGGCACAATGAATTCAATGAAAGGTATATATTAACCTAAATAAATAAATATATATATTATTAGATAGATAGAATACACGTTATTTGCAATACACATCCAACAGCACAAAGAAATATTACATTAAAATCTTACATACTATATTAGCAACAAGACGGCCTTATTGCTAAAAGCAATCTTTTCAAGGCAACCTTAGGGTAACGAATTAAAGAAAGAAACTGGCAGGGCAAACAAAACAACAATCTGATGAACAAAATTTGCAACGTAATAAATACATAAATCAATTAAACTGAACTAATTTTGAATAATAATACTTACATAAGAATACACAAATCATACA
The DNA here is from genome assembly GCA_905163395.2 of Endotricha flammealis. Classification (NCBI taxonomy): domain Eukaryota; kingdom Metazoa; phylum Arthropoda; class Insecta; order Lepidoptera; family Pyralidae; genus Endotricha; species Endotricha flammealis. The sequence goes on from LR990883.1 coordinate 7,115,173, forward strand.
TACATACATACATAATATGTCTATCATATGTTAATCTGTATTGAATAAATAAGCTACTCTATATACGATATAAGGTGGAGGTCCTTCCCCAGACGGGCTGCATATAAAGTTTTTATATTATTTCAGGAATCTGAAACGGAAGTTAACATTCAATATTCCCCTAAAAGAGATATGTCACCACCATCGGACCCAATCAATGTTATAGATAATACAGGTACTAAATTTTTTTTTATCACACAGATTGAGCTAGCCCCAATGTAAGTTCGAGACTGTTATGATACTAACTCAACGATAGTATAATTTATAACAAATACACATATAGATAAACATCCAAGACCCAGGCCAATCAGAAAAAGTTCGTTTATCATCATGACGCGACCGGGATTCGAACCCGGGACCTCCTGGCGGGCTGGCGTGGTAATCATTACGTCAAGGAGGTCGTCAAAATGATCCTAAGGGCCTGTACACACTGCGAATTATTTCCGCGCGAATGTTTTGTGTAGACTCGAGTATCAAATCAGTATGGCTATGTCCGAAATTAATCGCAGTGCGTATACTTTATTTTATTTATATATCTGCTATCAGCCTTGCAGCTATAATCAGATGTGTTGTAAATTTGATAGGTGTTGCGAGTGCACATCCAGAGATGTGTCTCATATCTCTTACTTCATATTCAGTATTTATTCTGGGAACACAAAAACATTAAAATTGTCACACCTTTTAAGTAGGTGGGCGTTGACATGTGCAACACAGTTTTCATACTAATTCAAATTCAAATTCATTTATTTGCTTATAAATAGGGTTTGTGCAATAGCTGCTGATCTTATTCTAAAATATATGTGCAAACCTATTTAGCCATACATAAATAGCATGCAAATATGTAATACAATTTCTCATATATATATTCTCCTAATTAACATTATGCATCTATTTAAATTTCAAAAACTCGTCAACAGAGTAAAATGTATTTTCTAAGAGCCATTTGCGTAGTGCCAGTTTGAACTTATTGTAATTAAGGTTTTTAATGTTTTCTGGTATTTTATTATAGATTCGTATACACATCAGATAGGGCCCTCCATGTCACCTTGCAGTTTTAGGGTATGCACTATCTCACTATGCACGTGTCATCGTATTGTTGTTCTTATCTATATTGTTATTTTGTTCCAAATAAATAATAATTATTATTATGTATACTTACATAAGATGTAATATGTTACAGATTATTTCTGTAAAAAGTTCGCAATTTCCCTTATTGTGTAGAAATGGTCCTTTCCGCTCCTCGCTCAACTTTCCCGCCCCCCATCCTCCCTATCTCACGTATTACTACCCTTATTTTTTGAAAATCTCCCCTCCCCGCCCCAGGTGGTTTTCGAAACCACGTCCCCTCGATATCCGGCCGAATGCCCTTACCACTATACTACTGGGTAGGTTAGTAATGGTAGTGAAATTTCTCATTGCTTCAAACTGCATGTGTCGCAGAGCACGCCATCTACCTGATACAACCATTGCAACTATTACTACAAAAATTGCTTGGTTTTTATAACCAAGCAGGTTTAGTAGCCCATCATTACAGATGTAGCGGGAGCGATGGCGATGTGCTCGACCGCCACAAGGGAAGATCTTCCGGCCAGGCTGGGTGTCATGTCTGGGGAACCGCGGCTCCGACAATGTTGTTTTTATTTTTTTTTATTTTTTTTATTAATTGAAAAGTTCAGTTCGGGTGTACTAACACCCTTTTCTGAGACACCGGACTGTTGCGGGAGCGTAGGGCTTTCACCGCCAAAAATTTACAGTGTCTGCCTAGGGGCGCCCCAGAGGGGCTCGAACTTCGGCCTATGGCGACACTGGGGGAAGGCGAACGTATTGGAGAGAAGCGGCCGGGCACGTGCCGGTACCGCGACTCCGACAATGTATGTGTCGGAGGTTGTATATATCTACATATCGTAGAAACTTCGATAGTGTGATTCAGGATTCTAAGTGGCGCCATCATGTGTTCGCATTGTTAACTTTTTCTTCGCTCTGTAGTTCTTCTGTATGGCGATAGGTGTCGCCACACAGATTCTACTATTTTTAGATAACGGTCACTATATAATTTGTTTATTTTTCCTACCTTCTCTCTGCTCTAATTTTATTTATCTCTTCTTGTTCCAGATAGGCTAACAGACACTTATGAGGATGTGAAACCAGCCCTGTCTATAGTAGAGCTAATACCGGGCACCTCTCAGATGCAAAGGGACACGCCCTCACCAACTCCGTCCACAAATGGCTGCACAGGTACCATATTACAATTAAATAAATAAAAATATAGGGACAAATCACACAGATTGAGTTAGCCCCAAAGTAAGTTCGAGACTTGTGTTATGGCATACTAATTCAACGGTTCTATATATTATAACAAATTCATAAATATAAACATCCAAGATCCAGGCCAATCAGAAAACGTTTCATCATGACCCGACCGGGTTTGAACCCGGGACCAACAATTACGCCACGGAGGTCGTCAAATAGTCTTTTACGAACCACACAACACCATCTAGTCCCAAACTAAGCAACTAAGCCTGTACTGTGGGTACTAGATTCCAGATGTGCTATGGGTCGCTGCATACGCAACGGGATAATACCTCGGACGGGACGGGGACGTGGCTTTTTGTTCGACACGACCACGTTCCCTTCCCATCCGTGTATCCGCGACATATGCATATTCACATACATTTTGTATGCAACTATATTTACCTTCCCGTCCCGTCCGGAAAAAAACACGTTACTTAAACAGCGTACCTAATGTCAAAGAACCACGCCCACAAAAGAACGGATTCCTTTGGTTGGCAGTGTATTTTAAACATGTGTACGAATTCGCGAAGTCAAAGTGACAGTTTTGAAATGAGACGAGATGCCCATCGTTAAAATTTGTGGCACTTATTTTGAGTAGTAAATTATCTTTATTTTTATTCACAGAGAGTCCCACGCCACAGTCCCAACGCAGGACATCGCAATGTAGACGTAGAGCGAGACGAAATTCAAGTAAGCTAATTCTATCCTTCTAATATTATAAAGGCGAAAGTAACGTGTATGTTTGTTACTTCTTCACGCTCAAATAGCTGGGCCAATATTTATGATATTTGGTATGCAGGTGGCTGATTGGATTAACACATAGGGTACTTTTTATCCCGAAAGGTTTGCGATTCCCGCAGGATTTGATTAAAAGTCTAATATAGATGGCGCTACTGTCCATAAATAAATACACGCAAACGAAGTTGCGCGGGTTTCACTAGTAAATAAATATTATAATTTACTTTCCCCGCGGCTTTGCTCGCGTTAATTTTATGAAATAGATGTTGTTTGACAACAAAACAACCCATAGCGCGACTTGTGGCGCCATCTGTTGGCCGATACAGCGCCCTCTATAGTAGAAAAATTATTTTCCCATTGAAAAGACATACTTTCACGGGATAAAAAGTAGCCTATGTTGGGCTCTGTACCCCTGACAATATGTATGCAAATTTTCATTGATCGGCTGCTTAGTCAAGCCGTGAAGGAATAACAAACAAACAAACTCACTTTCTCATTTATAATATTAGTTAAGATGTATATTTTTAATTCACAGTTTTAAAGATGATTAAATTCAATCTTATTTAATATAATAATATTTATTTATTTCTCTCACAAAATATCATTTACACAACAACAGATTAACAAGTGCATTCTGTTAACAATCATTCAACTTAAGGTAGGTTTAGTTAAATATATTCTTACAACTAAGATGTGAGAGACTGGTGCCTAAGCTAGGCAAAAGCCTGTGTTTCAGGACACCAGGTCTCAACCCCAAGGAAAAACTACAATTACTGACAACTAAAAGATTACAAAATTTTCGAGAGAGAGTACTTATAATAAAATATATATATGATGACGTAAATAATATTAGTTATTTCTAAAATTGTGTAATAAGTTATTTATACCACCAAGGTGGCAAGCTTACGGCCCGCCTGGTGGTAAACAGTCACCGTAGCCTATGGACGCTTGTATTACCATCTTAATAATAAAAATATCTGTCCGGGAATAAAGACAACGTAATTTTAAGGGTAAAGCCGCGAGCATTAGCTAGTTATAAAAAAAAGGACGGGTTGCACTCCGGGAGTGCCGGCAGAAGTGAAAACTTAAACATCAAGTTGTGCATTTTTGAATATTTTGGAATGGTTAGGGAATCTTACGCTTTCTCGATCAGCCTACGGATCTGACGCGAGTTTAGCATTTTTTACCCATCTAACAAAAGTGCCAAGCGCCGCTAAAGAAGTTTTCACTTCAAAAAACTTAGTCGGTATTAGAATTGTGAGAGTAAGACCTGTAAAAAATTATGTACTTATTAGATAAATTACAAGTGAAGAGGTAGGGCGAGAAAAAAACAAATAAAAATGCAAGTAGATTTATAGAACATACTTTTGCCATATCACAGTTTTTTTATCCAATTTTTTAATATTTTTTATATAGGGACAATAGGCCTGTGTCGTAAATTTCAAAAATGGCTTATTTCGTTAGTTTAGTACCTGTATTACCCCAAAAAAATAATATTTCATGATAAAAATTATATTTAAAACACATATTTTAAGTTTTAAGAAAATATTTTTAATCTGGCGTAAAAACACAAGAAAGTGTCATGGCGTCGTGAATGACGTCACATAGTGAAAAACGATTGTGTTCACTTACGGCAAAAGTTTGTTTTGTTGAAATAAAAATGGAAATCTCGTATTTTAAAAACTGTATAGTGTCCCAGTGTATAAATACAAGTATAAAAACTCCGAATAAATTATTCATACGTGTTCCGGTCAATGGCGGCATACCACTATGTAACGTAATACGTTCTGATTGTCGTTCACAGCGGAGGAGCCAGGGGGGGTATTTATTTGATTTTAATTTGTAAAAATAACAATAATCATTAATTTTTATGTGGAATTATTTCGGTTTTCCCTGTTTAAATATTACAATTTACGTCTAGAAACATTCATCCATTGATTTCATTGTTAGTTGACACAAGCCTATTCATACAGATTGAGCTAGCCCCAAAGTAAGTTCGAAACTTGTGTTATGGGATACTAACTCAACGATATTATATTTTATAACAAATACATAAAACATCCAAGACCCGAGGCCAATCAGAAAAAGTTCGTTTTCCATCATGACCCGACCGGCGATCGAACCCGGGACCTCCTGGGTGGCGGTCTGGCGTGGTAACCATTACCACAGAATAGATAATAGTACTACCTACAGAAGATTCACTCCGCAAAATCAATAGTTAGATTTGGACGTGTTCTCACTCGCCGATATAAATTGTACCTACTTATTTAATAAATAATAGATAAAAATAACATGTGTATCACTTAATTTAATAAATAGTAATATGTAGGTACTAAACTACTGTATTACTAAAGGTAGGTAAGTATTTAAGTATAAGTAAACAATGATAGTAGCACTTCCTTAATTTATTTAAACAATCGCCTTTGATTTATTTAAACAACCTTGCACACAACAGTAGTACCTAGTTTTCGTATAGTTTGTCATTTTTTATTTACTCGACACGCGCTGCGGCCGAGTCCGCGCGATGCGTCTAGCTAGCGGCACGAGCGAGAGCCGACTGGTGGTAGCCTTGAGATTAACCGGCCGGGCCGGTCCCAAGGTCAATCGTACCTAAACTGCGGAGTGGGACCCCCCTGCCATTACGCCACGGAGGTCGTCAAATCATGATATATAGTCTAATAAGTCAAATTTAGATAGATGGATAGAATAAGTTTTATTTGCAACACACAATCAAGTAATTGAGGAGCTCGATGGCGTCGCTGTGTGTCGCACTCTAATATGAACACGCAAGTTAAGCGACGTCGACCCTAGCCAGCGTTTGGATGGGTTTCGTTATCTCGAGCTTCTCCGTGCTTCGGAGGGCACGTTAAGCCATCGGTCCCGGCTGTTGTCGATGTATGACAGTCGGTGGCCTCAGGGCGGTTTGAAAACACCGGCCTCTGCCAATCCGCATTGGAGCAGCGTGGCAGAGTACGCTCTAATCACCTTCGATTGAAGGGAGACCCGTATCCCGGCAGTGGGATGATTATGGGTTGATATGAATCAAGTAATACAGTAAAAGTTACAAACTAGTGTATATGCAACAAGGCGGCCTTATTGCTCAAAGCAATCTTTCCAAGGCAATATGGTAACTAATTTCTGTATGAATGTTTGTCTTTTTAATGGTCTGTTGAGAAGAAGTGCCTGCCGCAAGAAACTCAACAGATAACCTTTTTCGAAAGCCAGTATAACATAAAAGTATTTTAAAGGTTTTTATAAATTGTAAAATAAGTTTTGAGTGAAAATATAAAGATCAGTAAGTCATAATTAAGAATTCAGTTTAAATAAAAAAAAATATAAATTCTTGGACGAATAACACAACGCCATCTAGTCCCAAACTAAGCAACTAAGCTTGTACTATGGGTACTAGATTTCTGATAAATATACCTACTTAAATACTTTTTTTGTAAATAAATACTTATTATACATAGAAAATACCCAGACCAAGGCAAACAGACATGTTCATGCACACAAATGTTTGCCTTGCGCAGGATTCGAACCCGCGGCCCTTGGGATAAATTGACCATTGCTATCCACTCGACCACCGGACCTGCCCCCCAATTCTGCTATTTTTTTAAAACTAAAACGCATCTGAAACGCATTGGAATCGCATGGGCAGCCGGAACGCTTTGGTTGTAGTATTCCGCTAATGAACACAGAACGGTTTGTAATCCGTTCAACTATCGTTTGGTATTCTGCAATTTTTTTGACAGTTGAGACGGCTGAAACGCTACGGCTCTGCGTTGGTTTGAACTGTCAAAAGTTGCGGTTTTGCATCGGCAGTGAAAGAGTGACTTTTGTAACCAACCGTTTGCGTTTCAGCTGTAAACATAATGTTAATGGAATACCGTTTTGGTTTACAACCGCAAATGTAACCAAGCCGAAACGCTGCCGATCTGTTTTGGTTAATAAATAGCAGAATTGTAGGGCTGTCAGTCTTATCTCGTGTCTATTAATTGAAAATTCTCTCGTTCATGAGAGATTTATTTTTAAATACTAAATTCTGTTAAATTCCAGGATCAACACAGAGAAACATTTGGGCGATGAAATTAGCAAAACAACGTATAGCAATTGAAGAGAGAATCAGTAAGTCAATTGAAATCATTGCTCAGGCTGCCATGATACAGGCCAAAGTGGCCCGAAATCAAGCGGAGACCTCCAGAACGCAGTCAAAAGCACTGTTAGAGTTAATACAATTGTTAAAAAATAAATAAATATAAATATAGGGACAAAACACACAGATTGAGCTAGCCCCAAAGTAAGTTCGAGACTTGTGTTATGTGATACTAACTCAACGATACTATATTTTATAACAAATAGATGAATAGGCCAATTGTTTAAATTTGACTTTGAAGAAGTAGGACGAGGAGCTCGTCTTTGTTCAACTTCCCGAAAGTGTATTACGTTGAAAATGAAAATTTATTTTAAAATTTGAAAAAAAGTTAAAAAATAGTAATTATTTAAGAAAAATATATAATAAAGTTTAATTTGACATTGTTTTATTTTATAGAATAAAACTTGATTCGGATGAAAACTTTCCACCTTACAGAAGATCGTAGCCAAATAGCATTGGTCTCCATGTTGTGTTCCTACGGTGAGTGAGGTCTCCAGAGCTCCACTTGGGGTGGTTGGGAGGGTTGGCAACGCGCGAGTGACACCCCCGGTATTGCAAGCGTCTATAGGCTCGGCTTACCATCAGGCGGACCGTATGCTTGTTTGCCACCATTGTGATATAAAAAAAAACCTAATTCACACTATTACAATATCACTATTTAACACAGAGTGGGTATTAAAAAAAACACGACACGTAACGACCTTCTACTTGGCTCCATTATTTAATACCTTATTGGATTCTAGGAGACTTTTTTTCCACTTGAATCCAAAATTCATTAGGGTTATAACTCAATCATAAGGGTCTTTGAAAAAAAATCTGATAGTTATGTGTGCTGCAGCCGTCCAAAAGGCGATTAGCTCAGTGTAATGTTTACTCACAGTTGGGAGCAAAGCTGGTATTCTGCCATGACCAGCCCCCTTACTCTTGAAGATAATTCCGCTCGATCGCCATTGGATTGTTATTTATAGGCAGTCTTTAAAGCTAGATTAGCGCTAACTAAATACTAAACTAAATGAAATCGGATTGCAACCAAATAGTAAAGTATAAAATTTCAAGGGTACAATTAGGACTCGCCGTTAATTTTGCATTTGAAATTATACAGATTGAAATTAAAATCGCGATTGCTATGCAGATTAACCTAGCTGGTGGTAACTAATGATTATTTTCGAAATGAAATATGCAAATTGAACAATATAGACAGAAGATTTTATAATTTGTGAAATCGTGATCAAAGACAACATATGGACGACGAGCCAAAAAAAATTGTCACCTTTTATACCACTATGGTGGCAAACAAGCATACGGCCCGCCTGAAGGTAAGCTGTCACCGTAGCATACAGACGCTTGCAATACCCGGGGTGTCACTCACGCGTTGCCAACCCCGAAGGATTCAGGTTCTTAGACCTCTTTATTTTCTATAGAAGGGGCAAAAGATTACTTGTATTTTCATGTTTTTTCAATTATTTTTGTTTCTGCAATTTAGGGTGAATAATTAGCGGTGCGACGTTACATTTTCTTTTGAATTTTCTTCTATCTATATATATATAAAAGAAAGTAGTGTTAGTTTCACTATTTATAATTCAAGAACGGTTGAAGCGATTTGGCTGAAAATTTGTGGAGAGGTAGCTCAGAATAGTAGGTGAGTGCCTGCGTGCTCTCGAGGGCCTACAGAATAAAGTATTTTGTATGCTAGTTATATCAAAAAAAATAATCCCCTTTCCCTTTGTCACGCCAAAACTTGAGAACGGCTAGACCGATGTGGCTGATTTTTTATGTAGGAGGTTCTCACGAAAAAAATATTAAGAAAATGGCTCGGAACGATTGAAAACATACATTTAATTTTATATATTTGATTAACCTCGCGTAACGTCAACTACAAATTACTTCATATAGGTAACAATAAAAGATACAGTTATACATAACTTTTATTATAATATATAACATATAAGCAAAGAGATAGCAAACAGGCAGGTCGAAGATATGATGGCGACAGTGGCGCCTTTCTGCGGCGCGAATAGTGCAACATCGTGGTAATTTGAATTCCATCCAATAAGAGGTTCGTCTCGGTTTTGTACGCGCAGCCACAGTTCCAGAGGTCTGAAGTACCTGACAAACACACAATATTATCTATATTAGTATAAAAATAAATAAAAAAACAAATTATTTACTCACGAGAATTGGTTCTTACATACACTTTCGTCAAAGATTAATCTAAACTACACATACAACAGAGGTCCTACACTTGTCGATAAAAGTAAAAAAAAAAAAACAATATAGGTACAGTCAAGAGCAGGTCGACCTTTACATATTGGACTTTGTACCGTTCTTAAGTTCTATGTCATAAGAGCCAACTGCAAGTGTAAAGCTTGACGTGCACCTGACTGTACATTATAATAGTAGGCTTGCCGCACAATATTAAAAATTTATATATTTTTAACTTTTAACGACAAGTGTAGATAGTGGGGACCTCTTTATAATATTACCTATATAAAAAAATATGCAATGTATTGTTATGTGACAAAAAAGGCCGTAACTGGTTTTCTTTCACCATTTCTTTTGCCAGTGGTCATTTTGCTTTTCTTTTCGAAATGGTAGTAGTTTATAGAGTAGATTAATTACACACAAAAATATTATTGTACCCTGTGAGAAGAGAATGATATCTAAATAAAAGTTTTGAGTTTGAACTAAGTTGAAATACTGAGAAAAGAAAGTTCAACCGTTGAACTGACCAGGGGCCCGATTCTACTAACACAAATGCACCAATTGACTCTCAATGGTGTCTCAATCGTGTCTCAAAAGAATGCCGATAGTGTACCTATGGAATCGTTTTTGACATTTATTATGGACTTAAACAATAAGTTAAACATTATGTTATTGTTTACGTCCATAACAAATGTCAAAAACTATTCCACTGATACACTATCGGCATTCTTTTGAGACACGATTAAGACACCATTGAGAGTCCATTGGTGCATTTGTGTTAGTAGAATCGGGCCCCAGTTGAACTAGATGACACTAGAGTCTGGCCAGTGAATCGTGTCACCAGCATTGTAAAGCAAAGTCGATAATGGTAACATAAGTCCATAAATTCCGCAGTAATGTAAAGCAAACTAAGTTCGTAATACGTTTATTGATCACTGCGGAAGCCATGATTTAATGTTATCTACCCTAAACCCTAGAGTTCTTTTTCTTGACATCTATACATATAATAAAACAGTAGACCCCGATATGTCTGTACTTTGAACATATTTTAAAATAATGGAAAGGGAACAGTTAGAGAAAGGTAATAAAAGCGAAAATGTTTTTTTCGAATTTATTGTCTGTCTGTTTGTACGCGCACATCTTCTAAGTTACTGAACGGATTACTGAACGGCTTGGAGCAGAATATAGGATTTGTTTCATTTAAATCGCATGACAGGAAAAAGAGTTATCCTTATTTGAACATTTCACGCGGACGAAGTCGTAGGTAACAGCTCGTCATTTTATAAGCATAGATAAAAATACAATTATCAAAAGTGGTTTCAACATGTATTCAGAGGGTTGCCAAGTTAAGATTTTTCATTAGTAATTTGAAAAAAAAAAAGGGTTGCCATCTCAAGATTTTTTAAATTTGCCGCTGTTTTCGAGTGACACGATTCGGTTGCCAGACTCAATAGAATAAAAACTTAAATTAAAAATTTAAAAAACCCCCGACTACCGCTAAAAAGTAAATAAATAATTATTATGTACCTACTACCTATTCGACCTTTTAATTTTATGATATAATATTTATATTAGTTAATAGTAGTTAGTCATAATACTTCCAAAGCGTCATCCCGTCGGGGGACCGCTAAGTAAAAATGTATTACTAGCCGACAATTTGTAATCTACAGTCTATTAGTTAATACCTAGTACCTACCTACACAGTTATGTTTAAATGTCTATAGCGGTCCCCCGACGTGATGACGCTTTGGAAGTATTATGACTAACTACTATTAACTAATATAAATATTATATCATAAAATTAAAAGGTCGAATAGGTAGTACATAATAATTATTTATTTACTTTTTAGCGGTAGTCGGGGGTTTTTTAAATTTTTAATTTAAGTTTTATTTGAAGTTTTTTATAGTTTCGTTCCTATTTTATTCTAATCCCTATCCGTTTCATTTGTATTTTAGATACGTATGAGAGGTATTGCGAAACATGTATGAGAGCGAAATATGTACGAGAGGTATTGCGAAATGTGCATGAGAGGTATTGCGAAATATATAAAATGGTATTGCGAAATATGTTTGAGAGGTATTGCGAAATATGTGTGAGAGTTACTGCAAAATATGTATGAGAGGTATTGTGAAATATGTATGAATGGTATTACGAAATATGTATGAGAGGTATTGCGAAATATGTATGCGAGTTTTTGCGAAATACGGTATTAGGGTATTGCGAAATAGGTATGAGAGGTATTAAAAGTACTCGTCAAGACGGATCAAACGAGCCCAAACTCAATGGAGTTATGTCGTTTAATTACTGGGTTCCTATGGCCTCCTTCCAGCTCCATCATCATACCCTGGTTACGATCTGGCACCAAAGTGCTCATCAAGACGGATCAAACGAGCCCAAACTCAATGGAGTTATGTCGTTTAATTACTGGGTTCCTATGGCCTCCTTCCAGCTCCATCATCATACCCTGGTTACGATCTGGCACCAAAGTGCTCATCAAGACGGATCAAACGAGCCCAAACTCAATGGGGTTATGTCGTATAATTACTGAGTACCCATGACCATCTTCCAGCTCCATCATTAGATCAGTTCCATAACTGTTTTAACAAATGTGTGTGACCAAGAGTAGGTCGAGCCTCGCTCGCTTCGCTCGCTCGGTTTTTGATGGTCACGAGCCTACCTAATCTAACCCAGCAATGGCGGAATATCATAAATAGTCATCCAGCTTCATCATCAAACCCTGGTTACCATCCTGCATCAAAGTAGTCGTCAATACGGATCAAACGAGCCCAAACTCGATGGGGTTATGTTGTGTAATTACTAAGTTCCCATGGCCACCTTCCAGCTCCATCATGAGACCCTGGTTACCATCTGGCACCAAAGTACTCGTCAAGACGGATCAAACGAGCCCAAAATCGATGGGGTTATGTCGTTTAATTACCGAGTTCCTATGGCCACCACCCAGCTCCATCATCAGACCCTGGTTACCATCTAACACCAAAGTACACAGATACACACGCCAAACTTATAACACCCCTCTTTTTGGGTCGGGGATAAATATGCGACGCGATAGCAATAAACATTAAATATGACGAGCGAAGCCGCGAGCCCAGCTAGTGAATTAGACCTATAATTGAACTATTCAATGGTCTCATTGAGCCCAAATTCCAATGAGCCCAAACACGATACATCTGCTGTAATTTGATGAGGAGTTGAGTATACTGCAGGTTCCAGATGATGCTGCAGCATCAGATCAAGTTTACCATATTCTTGCAATATCATGACAGTAACAGTATACTAAATTTCAAATCGATCTAACCAGTGGAAGTTGCTCATTTCCCTTCAACAAATAGAAAAAAGCTGGTAATCTTCAAACGGCTGAACAGATTTTCATGAATCATAGCTAAGAACACTCCCGCACCGGTCACCTTTCAAACAAAAAAAACTGCATCAAAATCGGACCATCCGTTTGGTTGCTACGATGCCACAGACAGATCCACAGATCCACAGATACACAAATACACAAATACACACGTCAAACTTATAACACCCCTCTTTTTGGGTCAGGGGTTAAAAATACTACTAACTTGACGAGTGCCTCCGGTGATATTCTGTTTGTTTTTCCTTTTGTCATTGTCCTGATGACTTCCGATGCCGGTTTAGAAGACCCTGGTTGCATGATCTCCCTGTGAACAGTAGAAAAACCTTACATATTAAATGAAAAATAAAATATATAGGGACAAATCACACAGATTAAGTTAGCCCGTTCAAAACTTGTGTTATGGGATACTAACTCGACGATACTATATTATTTTTATAACAAATACCTGTATATTGACAGGTTTTTGGTTCAATTCCTTTAACTACTTAAAAGTGGTTATACTAGAGGTTATTTGCAACAAATTAGCCCCCATCAATAGGGGGTCGAAAGTGACCGGTTGCCGAGATATTGGTGTTTTTAAGTTTTTTCGAAATTCGAAACAGGCGGACCGTAAGACCACCTTTGTGGTATAAAAAAAAATGACCGACTTGCCATGGAAAATACCCCTTAGCTGAAATAGTATTTGTTTCTCCGCACTCAAGCTGATGAATTAGCAACTAACTACGTAAAAATACGCTTTGGTGCTTACGTCAGCAGCCTCCCAGCATCCCTGCTTCTGTACACATCGCAGTCGTGCAGGTGTCCCGTGTGCCCTGAAGCTAAGCACAGCTGCTCGAATATCTGGAACTCTAGTATCGTAGCTAGGAAGTATTTGATGTATTCCTGTCGAAAAATATAGTGGTAGAGTCAATGTTATATTATTAAGAGAAGTAGGGCACAGCGGACAATCCGCTCAAATCGGAGCAGCCCGTCTGGGGAAGGACTTCCACCTTACAGAAGATCGTAGCCAAATAGCATTGGTCTCGGCCATGTTGTGTTCCTACGGTGAGTAAGGTCTCCAGAGCTCACTTGGGGGGGGGGGGGGGGGGGGGGGGTTGGGAGGGTTGGCAGCGCGTGAGTGATGCCCCCGGTATTGCAAGCGTCTATAGGCTACGGTGATGCTTACCATCAGGCAGGCCGTATGCTTAGTTTTACAAGCGGTACTTATTTTTTCTCTAGATAGCGTTGTATACTCCCAGGAATAGTTATTTGGCCTTACTTGGTCTGATATGATGTGGTATTTGGATCCTGGATCGAAATCGGCTTCAGTCCTGGACATTGGCGGAATGACACCCTGCAAAAATGTTTTCATATATCAAAAGTGTCCGTTATGACCCGGAAAAGGTTAAATCAAATCATACAACACATATCACATATTTTTAGTCAAATAGGCATATTAAAAGCACTTTCGAATTGTCATATTCTTATTACGAATTTAGTTATATACGAATAACAAAAGGTCAGCAGTCAGTAAATAAACCGATCAATAATTTAAAGGGACAATTCATACAGATTGAGCTAGCCCCAAAGTAAGTTCTAAACTTGTGTTATGGGATACTAACTCAATGATATTATATTTTATAACAAATACATAGATAAACATCCAAGACCCGAGGCCAATCAGAAAAAGTTCGTTTTTCATCATGACCCGACCGGGGATCGAACCCGGGACCTCCTGGGTGGCGGTCTGGCATGGTAACCATTACGCCACGGTGGTCGTCAATATTTTCAAACGATCTAAAACTTACAAAGAGTTTCAAGGTGGCGTCCCACAAAGTGATTATGAATAAAAAAAAAATATTTGATTTTTTACCTGATATCTTAGTTTCATTTGCCACCATCGCGTGTTCATATTTTGCACGCCATCTTCGAAGACCGACCAACGCCACTGGAATATACAATATATCATCTTTTTTCATCTACACTAATATGTATAAAGAGGAAAGATTTGCGTGTGTGTGTGTTTGTAATGAATAAACTCAAAACAGAATGGACCTATTTCAAAAAATTTTCACCGTTGGGAAATGTCAGTCAACAAAGGAATTGACTGACCCCCCCCCCACCCAGTATATATGATTAAAGATCTCTAAATATAGCAATAATAATAATAGATTTCTAAATGCTGCATATTGAAAATTTGTAATTACAATATGAATACTATTGATAAATAAATTTTCAAGTAAATCCCTTCACGCAATATTTAGAAATCTTCATTCATATATAAGGGGGGGGGGGGGGGGGGGTTCAGTCAGTTTCTTTGTTGAATGTACGTGTAAATAAGCTTAACTAAATGCACCTGTTAATAAAATTTTGTAGCAATTGTAAATTCATAGTCTCGTTTTCATAAGACCCTTTTAGAGGGTTGATTACATGAGATACAGGAGCAATAATCCCAGTTCCGCCTACCATGAAAAGAAATTCCATACCTGATCAACCATGAAAGCGAAAGGCAGATAAGCCACTTTCTCCAGCGCCATCGTCATCAGGAAGTTCATGCTCACTTCGTAAGGGTCATGGGTTCTGCAACGATATAATCATCATCATCATCATATCAATACACTAGTGAAACCCGCGCAACTTCGTTTGCGTGTATTTATTTATGCACAGCAGCGCCATCTATATCAGACTTTTGATCAAATCCTACGGGAATCGCGTACTTTTCGGGATAAAAAGTACCCTATGTGTTAATCCAAGGTATCAGCTACCTACATACCAAATATCATAAATATTGGTTCAGCCATTTCAGCGTGAAGAAGTAACAAACATACACATAACTTTCGCCTTTATCATATTAGGAGGATATTCATCTCACTGCAGAAATAAGTCTATCTTCAATTCGACAGGTCGAGTGGCTAGCGATGGTCACTTTATCCCAAGGGCCGCGGGTTCGAATCCTGCGCAAGGCAAACATTTGTGTGCATGAACATGTCTGTTTGCCTTTGTCTGGATGTTTTCATTGTAATATAAAAAAACTTTTAAGTATATTTATCAGCAATCTAGCACCCATAGTACAAGCTTAGTTGCTTAGTTTGGGACTAGATGGCGTTGTGTGATTCGTCTAAGAATATTTATTTAATCTTTTCCTAATGTACTGTACAGATGTACAGATTTGATTGTTATAACGTTGACATGCACATTGTTAATACCTCGGAAACGCTCGTAAAGAGAGGTAGGGCATAGCGGAACATCTTACAGAAGATCGTAGCCAAATAGCATTGGTCTCCATGTTGTGTTCCTACGGTGAGTAAGGGCTCCAGAGCTCCACTTGGGGGGGTTGGGAGGGTTGGCACCGCGTGATACCCTCGGTATTGCAAGCGTCTATATGCTGCGGTGACGGCTTACCATCAGGCCGACCGTATGCTTGTTTGCCACCTTCGTGGTATAAAAAAAACTCGGTCAAGGAATGCTCTTCGTGAAATGGAATCCGTAATACATATTGTGCTGTTTTTAATTTAAATTTTTATTTATTGATCACCAACATAAAAAACACTATTACATTAAATTGAATTCGTCGATATTTACAGGTGAAGACTGCATGCGTTTGTAAAGCAACAACAATAAATAATATGGATTTAAAATCAAGAAAAATTACAGTTAGAAAAGATTACGCATTTAGAATACAAATAAAATAACAGTAAAAAAAAAACAATAAAATACATAGAGGAAGCAGTAAAATATGCATGCAATATCTTCTTAAACCTACGAATGCCGTCTAATAGGTCAAAATCAAAGGTCTTAGGCATGCCGTTCAGTTCTCTAATAAGTCTATTGAAAGGCGCGTATTGACCAAGATTCGTCTTGCTAGACTCGGCCACTAGAAGCTTAAATCGCGAAGGTCGTGGGAGTAGAGACGGTGCTGAAAATCTAAGACCATGCAGCAGATCTGGTGCGTCGAGGACGTCATTCGCCAGTTTGTACAAAAAAAGCAAATCGTGCATGCGTCTTCGAGCCACTAGAGATACAATCTTAATGAAATGAAATCGTTTATTTCAGAAATTAGACCTTCACAGGCACTTTTTCTTGTCATTTACAATTTGTTTATATGTATAAAGAAAATAAACTACGTTATATACTACCACCATTTCGGACACAAGCAAAATGGCCACCGGTAAAAGAAATGGCGAAAGAAACCCGGTTACGGCCTTTTTTGTCATTTAGCAATTTTTTTCTTTCACTCTTTTGTTACAATGTATAAGTACATTTATAAGAATAAATAAAATACAGATCCAGGTACATACAGAAATCAAGCTCTAAACGCGGGATGTCGATCCAAATAGCGCTATGGTCAAATCCTAAATATGTCGAATATGTAGATGTTAATAAAGCGAGCAGACCAGTCCCCCAAGCTGACAACCACAACTGAGAGTTAAAGAAGTTTAATCTATCGTCGTATGTCAGAACACTTTCGCCCAGATTACAGGAATATGTAAGGTGCAATAGAAATCTTTTCTGCACGCTCTCTAGGCTCTTCGTATACACGTCATAGAATGGATTCCAGACCACACTGCAGTACTCCAAACCACTACTACGCATTAAATAATAGGATTTTAGTTTTTGTGATTAAAATGTTTGCAATTCCTAAGAACACGTCTTATCGACATGGACGTTAAATCTTAATTTACCGTCCATTCAAACTCTGAGAATAAAATAGAAAAAAAATAATTACTTGTTTAGGTAAAGCCCAACTCTTTGAAGATGTGGCAAATTGTACACAGACAGAGTAGCAGCGTTGGCAACTGCTTCATGGAAGGCTGGAAGAGAAAGAGTCGTGTATGGGAATTTTTTAATAAAAAAAAGACATTAATCTGAACCTGTTTTTTTTAACTTGACCAATGTAGTAACAATCTTAGCGTGTCTTTTTATTCAAATATCTATGTGTAAAATCGATAAATCGCCAGAATAAGGAGTGTATGACATTAAAAAAAAACAGTTATGTACCTGGGTTGGCACCATCCCTGAACATCTGCGGTTGGTCGGCATACTGCAGGTAGTACTGTATGTGCGCCATCTCGTGGTGAGTGGAAATGAGGTCCTGCATCGTAACTTCTGTGCACTGTTTGATCCTACGACATTTTTAAAGGTTTTTAAATTATTTTCGACAGTGGTGCTAATTCTGTAACTTAACTAATTTTGACATGACTAGAAGTGTTGCTATCCTTGTCACTAACTGTAAACCAAGGAAGGACAACAACACATTTGGTCCTGTCAAAATTAGTTTAGTCTAGTTAAATGTACAACGGAATTAGCAATAGTAAATGCTAATATATACCATTTAATTGTATACAATAATTAATCGTTTAACACATAATTATTTAGAAGGAACTAGCTGACTTGGCGATCTTCGTACCGCCTAAGCGTAGCTTTGTTGCATAAATATGTTTCATAATTATACTTTATTTGACGACCTCCGTGGCGTAATAGTTACGACTTTTGATTTTGAGACTTTTCGTCCTACGGAAATCGCATACTTTCAGGATAAAAAGTGCCCTATGTGTTAATCCAAGGTATCAGCTACCTACATACCAAATATCATAAATATTTGCCCGGCCATTTGAGCGTGAAGAAGTAACAAACATACACATAACATTCGCCTTTATAATATTAGTAGAATTATTAAATACCTGTAATCAATTCTGTTGCAGAAGTCCCAGGCGCTGGCGGTGCACTGCGCGCTGCGCTGCGCCGGCCGCGCCAGCATGGAGCCGCGCCAGAACTCCGGGGGCGAAGGCTTCAGACCCATCGACGTGTAGAACTCTTCGGCCATTTGGAACATTCTAAAATAATAAATATTTAATTAAAACATTAAAAATTAAATAGACAACCTGTGGCAGGGTGTTTTTTTAAGCTTCAGCCATCGACAGGGAATCCATCCTCACATGCTGGAACCAAACCGGTCCCGTACTACGCGATTCCAGAGGGGTTTCCTTCACCGAACCCTCAGGTTGTGGAATGAACTCCCAGTCCACGCTTTCCCTGTCGATTACAACATGGGGTACTTGAAAAAGGATGAGGTTCTTACAGGGTCGGCAACGCAATGCTCCATTAGGCGGCCGTATGCTTGTTTGCGACCTTAGTGGTATAAAAAAAAACATATGAGAGGATGATCCGCTATCTTTCTTGCCCGTCTGGGGAAGGACCTCCACTTACAGGAGAGCGTAGCCAAATAGCATTGGTCTCGGCCACGTTGTGTTCCTACGGTGAGTAACGTCTACGTACATTAAAACGCTTGTGTAGGTATTTCTATTAAAAAAAATGTTGAGTAGAAATAAAATACTTATCAATGTGTGGAATTGATATAAAGTTTTTCATAAAATCAATTGTCAAACAAAACTGTCAAAAATTAAATTAACGTTTGGTATAGTAATAATAAAAATTATTTTTCTTTACCTTAATGGCGTGAAACCTTGTCTTAGCATCTCCGCGGTGATATCGATGTTCGGTGTTTGTGGGAACGGCGTCACCAAATCCATGATGGACTTCCAATTCTGTGCCCACATGTTACCTTCGAACAAATAATTGGGTATTTTAGACAACCCGGGACCCGATTCTACTAAACAAATGCACCAATGGACTCTCAATCGTGTCTTAATAGAATGTCGATAGTGTATCTGTGTGTTTGACATTTGTTATGGACTTAAACAATAAGTTAATTATGTTATTTGTGGTGTACCTTTGGTACAGTCAAGAGAAGGGCTGACCCGGGTTTGAATATGATTCATCATATCAACCCATAATCATCCCACTGCTGGGATACGGGTCTTCCTTCAATCGAAGGGATTAGAGCCTACTGTGCCACACTGCTCCGCCCAGGAGGTCCCGGATTCGAATCCCGGTCGGGTCATGACGAAAAACAAACTTTTCTGATTGGCCTCGGGTCTTGGATGTTTTTCTATATATCTATTTGTTATAAAATATAGTATCGTTGAGTTAGTATCCCATAACACAAGTTTCGAACTTACTTTGGGGCTAGCTCAATCTGTGTGATTTGTCCCTATGTATGTATGTGTATGTATTATTCTATTTACTTACCCAATAAATGTGCTGGTATAGGTCCATCAGACCTCACACTGGTCTCTCCGTACCTCTGTACCAATCGACGTCTTACATAAGTGAATAGTTGTTTGTATAATGGTGCAACTTGGTTATAAATCTCCTCTACGCTAGCTCTAAATGATTGGTCTTCGTATGCTGAACGCATTTGTTCACCAGCATCCGAGTAACCTAAAAAAATATTTATAAGATGAGAATTTTTATAATAATAATTAGCTGTGCCCGCGACTTCGTTCGCGTGGTTGTCGAAAACACTATCGCGCTATGAATAATTTTCCACGTTTTTGCAACATTTTTCACTGATGCTTCGCTCCTATTGGTCGCAGCGTAATGTTCCTCGATAAATGGACTATCCAACACAAAAAGAATTTTTCATTTCGAACCAGTAGTTCCTGAGATTAGCGCGTTCAAACAAACTAATTATTCAGCTTTATATATTATTCGTATAGATTATTTGTATAAAAAATGAGTACATAGGTAGGTGATGTTTACATAATTGTGATACCGTCATGTTTTGCATTATTACATTTGCGTATGCAAAAGTATTTTTGTAAATCTAATTGCATAATAAAATGATTTTATTTTATTTTTATTGAGAGGAGCAACTAATTAATAACAAACTAAAGGTCTCTGTAAACGCAACGGGATAATACCTCGGACGGGACGGGGACGTGACTTTTTATTCAACACGGTCACGTTCTCGTCCCGTCCCGTGTCCCGTCTCGTCCGGGAAAAACCAAGTAACGTATACAGCGACCTTAAAATTAAAATAACAATCTTACTAATATTATAAATGAGAAAGTGAGTTTGTTTGTTTGTTATTCCTTCACGGCTTGACTAATCAGCCGGTCTTTATGAATTTTTTGATATATATTGTCAGGGGTACAGAGCCCAACATAGGCTACTTTTTATCTATGAAAGTATGTCATGCCAATGGGAAAATATTTTTTCTACTAAAGAGGGAGCTGTATGGTATGGGCTATCGGTCAACAGATGGCGCCACAAGTCGCGCTATGGGTTGTTTTGTGTCAAACGAGATATATGTCATAAAATTAACCGCGAGCGAAGCCGCGTGGAAACGCTAGTTACAAATATTTATCAGTTAATACTGTAGTAAAATTTTTTACTCAAAAGATTTTTTAGGTATATATTTATTAAGCTTTTTTTGCACATACCCGTAGCAACAGCCGCTTGGTTTGCCAACTGTACGTATCTCATAAACCTGTTCTTCAATTTCGGACCTGTCTGATCTCTGAAACTCCTCCAGACATACAATAATTCACTCTCTATTCTAGAATGTGCTAGAATTCTAGATATTTCCGGGTCCAACTGCATATCACAGTAGTTTGAGTATTCAGAATTTTCCTGATTAGGTTGGTAGTGCTGATATGGATGATTTGTCAATTGGTAGCCCTGAAATCGAAAAAAAATCGTTTATTTTTAAGTACCTACTAACTTCGTTTGCGTATATCTAGCTTTCACGTGGGAATTTTAAAAAATACTTTCTTAGCACACCCCTAAGTACGTCGTAAGGAACCTATATTCCAAATTTGCAATCTCTAGATCCAGCGTTTTGGGCTGTCTGTTGATATATAAGTAGGATGACAAGCCCGGTGGTCTAGTGGCTAGCACTTTATCTCAAGGGCCGCGGGTTCGAATCCAGCGCAAGGGAAACATTTGTGTGCATGAACATGCCTGTTTGCCTTGGTCTGGGTGTTTCAACTGTATAATCAGTATTTATTTACAAAAAAAAGTATTTACGTATTTATCAGAAATCCACTCTCCATTCAGTTATTTTATTTCTGACAGATCATGAATTTGAACAGGTTTAAAATACTACAATAAGGCCGCCTTATTTGTACCTTTTCACTGTTTAGTTGTTTGTGTTTTGCCAAAAAAGCATATTCTATCTATCTATCTAAAATAAGTGTCACAGGTATAATTCTGTTGTAGAATAATGTGTGAGAGGACACAGATGGACTGCCCGAGCAGTTAGCTATGGATCAACATACTCGGACCGCTCTTATTTCGAGTGTTTTAAGCCTGTTTAATACATCTGTCAGAGGTAAAATTACTGTGAACGGAGAGTAGTACCCATAGTACATAGTTACTGACTTCAGGACTAGATGGCGTTGTATGATTCGTACAAGAATATTTGATGATGATTGTCGATACCTGATTAGGCTGGTAGTCTTCGAAGGATGCCATTCTCGGTATGTGCGGATCGTAGGGTTTCTGGCCGTACGGACATATTTTTGCTGAATTATACACCTCCTTCATTTCCGATATCAACTGTTGTATCTGTACAAATAAAAAAAACCTAATTCATGTAACTTATTGTATAAATTTAGGTATTAAATATAAAAAACTGCTAACTTTGTGGTATAAAAAAAAAGAAAACAATATTAGGATAGGATGTCTGAGCTAGGTACTAAACGATCCTGTGTTTCAGGCTGTAAAGAGCTAATCTAATTTAATTAACATAATAAACAATTTTTCATCATGACCCGACCGGGACTCCAAGCCGGGAGGTCCCTCCTGGGTGGCGGTCTGGCGTGGTAACCATTACGGCACGGAGGTCGTCAAAATAACTTACTTCTGTAAATTTCTCATCGGGCAAAGCGGCGCGGCTCGATTGCACAATTTTCGTGAGCTGCCTCCTTCCCTGGCTATCTGGGAGCCTGGATGCATCGTAAACTGCAGCCTTCCTCCACGAGAGCTTCTCAAACTTGGAGCTTAAAGCTAACTCCTCGAGCATACGCCGCCTGTTATATTCTGTTATGTTTGTAACAAATTTCCATTGGGACATTGTTACTCTGGAAAAAAGATGTTTATGTGAGTCAAAGTCAAAAACACTTTATTCTATGGGCCCTTGCGGGCACTCAAGACACGTCATATACAATGACGAAGTAAGCCTTCACAGATACATTCTCTCGTCGTGTAGTACTTACATATTATTGGACATCATTACGTTATTATTTTGAAAAAATGTATAAATATGAGTTTTTGTTCTTGTTCCATCACGTCGACGTAAACAAACCGACTAAATAAAGAAGAACTCCACGTACAATGGTCACCCACTAGTTGGGTAATAATAATGATGATGATAAAGAAGAACTTTCGTGTTATGAATTTAAGCAGCTTAGACGTTACTTATCAAAATTATGTGGTTTACTTGCTCTCATCTTGAAGTGAGCAATGAGCAACCCTGCTAATTTGAATATGTAAATATAAATTTAAATTGCTAAATGACAAAAAGGGCCGTAACCGGGTTTCTTTCGCCATTTCTTTTACCGGTGGCCATTTTGCTTGTGTCCGAAATGGTGTTAGTACATTTAATAACGTAGTTTATTTTCTTTATACATATATACAAATTGTAAATGACAAGAAAAACTGCCCGTGAAGGTCTAATTTCTGAAATATTAACGATTTCATTTCATTTCATAAACTCGCGTAAAATTACATTTCTCCAGTCTATAATGGCAATACCTGTAGCACATTCCAGAAGCTTCCCTGTCATACTCTCTAAGGAACTGAGCCGCTTCCGCCGCGTTCGTGTTTGAGCCCTGAAAGAGAAGTAGATATTATAACAATAAATATAAATTCTAAATAAACATTTGGACGATCTCCGTGTATGGTTACCATGCCTAACCGCCACCCAGAAGGTCCCGGTTTCGAATGCCGGTCGGGTCACGACGAAAAACTTTTTCTGATTGGCCTCGGGTCTTTAATGTTTATCTTTATTATGTATTTGTTAAAAAATATAATATCGTCTCGAGTACTAGATACTACTAGTAATAGAGTTTAGTTAGTATCCCATAACACAAGCTTCGAACTTACTTTGGGGCTAGCTCAGTCTGTGTGAATTGTTGCTCTACTTAATTATATTTAACTACCTCAAGGAGAGACGACTTCACGGAGACCTGATAGAAACCTATAAGACCCTTGCATATAAGTACAACCTCCCAGACCTTCATAAGATTTTTATCATGAGAGACGTAGACGCGCATTCATCACGAAGACACGATATACAATTACGTCGCACTGTTACAAACACAAACTTGGGGTATCACTTTCTCAGCAACAGAATTGAATAAGGCATGGAATAAGCTACCTGATGACGTGGTATCAGCTGTTTCAGTGAACGCGTTTAAAAACCGGCTGGACAATTGGCTTAAGAGCAAAGAAACCATAAAGGCGCTGTCCCACTGCTGCGCACGAAGAGGCTACGCACGTGTGTTAAGGTTTGCTTTGCAAGAGGATGTACGTGATTCACGTGATTGTGTCCACTGCAACCCACGGACACGTTAACCATCAAGTGACGTCATAGATACACGCGTGGCTTGCTCAACATAGCTCAGCGCTGTCAACGCCATGCACGCAGTGAATGCGGTACACAGCTTGTTCCACAAAGCGTGCACATCGCTGCGCACGCTGTGGAAACGTAGACCCACGTAGTCATCCACGCAGCTGTAATGTGCCACGTGGCCCACGTGTTCGTGCGCAGCGTGCGCAGCAGTGGGACCGCGCCTTAAATATAATAATATAATAAAAAAATAATATAATGTTTCTGAAATTGATTTTTTGAAAGAAAAATTTCACCTCCTCCCCCCAGGTGGGATTCGAACCCACGACCCCTCGATATCCGGCCGAGTGCTATCGAGGGGTCGTGGGTTCGAATCCCACCTTCGAAAATTTTCTTTCAAAAAATCAATTTTAGAAATATGAATGGCTAGTTGCCTAACAACTATAAATAAAAATCATAAATATAATATGTAGCACAGTCATAAATTAAATCAATTTACATGGAACTTAGTAAAGTGACCAATCTAGTGAACTTTTTCAACACTGACATAGACACATCAGCATATTATTATGCTGCTCGTCTATAATTAAATAATAATAATATTTATCAAAATTTTAAAATTCTTCTTATATTCGAAAGAAAGGCAATTCAAATTGCGACATGTAAAAAAGCTTAATAAAACTCGGACATGCCGGACAACATTTATTTTGGCCGGACACGCAATAAAAAATACTGACTACGTCCAGCTTTATCCGGACGCCTAGCAACGAGTAACCTAAGCTACATTATATTTGGAAAAAGTAGGGATTAATAGTAAAGCCCGTGTGAGGCCGCTCCGCTAGTATAAATACCCATAATCATCTCACTGTAGGGATACAGGTCTTCCTTCTGTCAAAGAGAATTAGGGTGTACTCTGCCACACTACTACAATGCGAATTAGGCTAGTAGAGGCCAGAGTTTTCAAGCAAAACTACCAGCATTTCGGAAACAATATGACTATTTCTTTTCCGAAAGAAACTAAGTTACATCCTTTTTTATGGTTACATACTACAAAAGAGAGGTGTAGGGTACAGCAGTTAATCCCCTCAAATCAGAGCGGCCTCTCTGGGGACCTCTACCTTATAAAAGAGCGTAGCCAAACAGCATTGGTCTCGGACATGTTGTGTTCCTACGGTGAGTAAGGTCTCCAGAGCTCCACTTTTTAGTGTCGGCAACGCGCGAGTGATAACCCCGGTGTTGCAAGTGTTCATTGGCTATGGTGCGACGGCTTACCATCAGGCAGCC
Organism: Endotricha flammealis; assembly: GCA_905163395.2. Lineage (NCBI taxonomy): Eukaryota > Metazoa > Arthropoda > Insecta > Lepidoptera > Pyralidae > Endotricha > Endotricha flammealis. The sequence continues at coordinate 7,140,656 of LR990883.1, forward strand.
GAATTCTTGTTTGCCACCTTAGTGGTATAAAAAAATGGAACAACGGAATTTTGGTCCGATGTTCGTGTTAACAATGTTCTTGTTCGGTCTTGCTGAGAACATCGTCCACACAGAACAACCAAATTGGATCGACACGAATACTTTTGTCGAACAAATTGTTTGATGTTCGTTAGTGGTACGCACGTGCGAACAAAGTGTTCGTGTTCGATGTTCACCATGTTCGTGTTCGGTCGTGCGTACACGCCTTAAGAAAACGCAAAAAAAGATACGGCCATTTAACCAGCAAAAAACCCTCGGTGGGCGAGTCCGACTCGCACTTGTCCGGTCGTAATGTCATTTAATAATATTTTATGAATTATTCTAAGATTTTATGATAATTATAGATGTGGCTTTGTGTCAGTAAAAAATGAATAAAATTGCAGGAAATCCTTTTTAAATAATTTAAAACCATTACAATCGTATATGTCGCAGCTTGACCTTCAAGACGATCGTGACGTGACAAACAAACAGGATTATCATAATAATTATTATGAAGAACAAACAAACAATCCGTACACAAAATATTAGTAGTGATGGTAAGCAGTCACCCTAGCATAAGGACGCTTGCGACATCGGGGGTTTCCGACCCTGTAAAAAGTGGAGCTCTGGAAACCTTATTCACCGTAGGAACACAACATGGCCGAGGCCAATGCTATTTGTTGAGGTCCTTCCCCAGACGGGCAGCGAAAGAATTCTTTCTAAAAGAGAAATTCTCTTATAAAAGAGTTTTTTGATCTATATGACAGAGAGGTAGGGCACAGCGGATAATCCGCTCAAATCGGAGCAGCCCGTCTGGGGAAGGACCTTCACCTGACAGAAGATCGTAGCCAAATAGCATTGGTCTCGGCCATGTTGAGTTCCTACGGTGAGTAAGGTCTCGAGAGCTCCACTTGGGGGGGTTGGGAGGGTTGGAAACGCGTGAGTGATACCCCCGGTATTGCAAACGTCTATAGGCTACGGTGACGGCTTACCATCAGGTCGACCGTATGCCTGTTTGCCACCTTTTTTTTTTTTTTTTTTTTTTTTTTTTTTTTTATACCACACAGGTTTTTTTTATACCACCTGTGTTGTATAAAAAAAAAGAGGACAAATGAGCTAGCGGGTCGCCTGATGGTAAGCACCTTACAAAAGATCATAGCTAAATAGCATTGGTCTGGGCCATGTTGTGTTCCTACAGGAGTAAGGTCTGCAGAGCTCCACTTTCTATAAGTTCAGCAGCAACGCGCGAGTGACACTCCTGGTGTTGTAAGCGTCCATGATTAAGGCTACGGTCACTGCTTACCATCAGCCGGGTCATATGCTTGTTTGCCACCTTAGTGGTATAAAATAAACTGTTTGATAGAGAAAGTCATTGTTATAATAGTCATTGTCTAATTTCCGTCCGTTTGTCACGTAACACCGAATTACCTACAGCCTAGCCTACTTTTATCCACGAGAAATAACAGCAAGTCCCAAAATACTTTATATTATGTCATCCATCATACAGTGACCCAAAGAACCCGATCTCCGTGGCGTTATGGTTACCACGCAGGACCGCCACCCAGGAGCTCCCGGGTTCGAATCCCGGTCGGGTGATGATGAAAAACGAACTTTTTCTGATTGGCCTGGATCTTTGATGTTTATCTATAAATGTATTTGTTATAAGATAAATACTTATATAGGAAAATATAGAGGGACAATTCATACAGATTGAGATAGCCCCAAAGTAAGTTCGAAACTTGTGTAATGGGATACTAACTCAACGATATTATATTTTATAACAAATACATATATAGATAAACATCCAAGACCCGAGGCCAATCAGAAAAAGTTTGTTTTTCATCATGACCCGACCGGGGATCGAACCCGGGACCTCCTGGGTGGCGGTCTGGCGTGGTGACCATTACGCCACGGAGGTCGTCGAGATATAGTATCGTTGAGCTAGTATCCCATAACATAAGTCTCGAACTTACTTTGGGGCTAGCTCAATCTGTGTGATTTGGCCCTATCCTATATGTATATAAAAAAGTAACATCTTCAAAAGTAGGTCTAATTTGGTCACGGTTATACTCCGTCTAAACGTTGTTGATACTTTAGTAACCTTCATGCTTATGATCAAGATGGCATGACGGTTGACAAATTGCTCATACATTTAAATAACCGAGTCACATTTTTTGTCTTTTTCTTACACTTGATTATTAAATCATTTCGTCTCAGTTTCACATAACACACTAATAAAAATAGTTTCGTCAACTCAAACTAGACCTTTTAAACAAAACTCTTTAAGGCTCGTGGACATTTAAAATACGTTTGTGCAACATTAAACATATTTTAAAGACACTACTTATTAAGTTTTTTTCTTCATTCATTTACTTTGGCTAAGCATAATGATATATTATTGTTGACGAGGGAAAAAAAAGAGCGGGCAGACGAGCTACTTTTAGTCGCGGCAATCGGTGTTTTTGAGTGATTCTATTTTTGGTTTTCGATGCGTTTAGCTGCTGTCGAAAGTGGCAATAAACGCCCCGATAGATAAACGCGACTGTCCGTGTATTATCACCTTAAAATTAAACTGGATGTCCGCGATAGCGGGGCGACACTGACGCGACTTATCACATAGATTCATAATAATAATTATTATTATACACTAGCTCTTAGCCGCGGCTTCGCCTGCATAAAAATTAGCCTGTGTTGGGCTCTGTACCCCTAACAATAATGATGTATGCAAATTTCCATAATGATCAGCTGCTTAGTTAAGCCGTGAAAGAATAACAAACAAACTCACTCTCTCATTTATAATATTTATGTTTATAATGTAAAAAAAGACAATGCCAATATGTAATAAAGATTTTTGCCCACTTGATTAATAATTAACATGCAACATACACAAACTTACAACACAGTTTAAAATGTAATAAAAAAAAATGTAATAGAACTGCATGGCAGCGAGCGACGACGACGACGACGCGATTAAGCGACGCAACACCGATACATCGCCGCGTCGCTGTCTCTGTGGCCCCGCTTGTCGCAGATCCAGTTTGAGGTCTAAGACAACGCGGAGGCGCGACAAGACTGTTGTCGAGTACATCAGCGCTTAGATAAATATCAATTCAAGTTAATTGCTTACCATTCTGAAGTATTCTTGGGCATTCGCGTGCGTAAAAAAAGAAAGCAGAATCACGTATCGTCCAAGCCGTCGGTCCATTTTAAAAAATAAAATGTCAAGTCATAAATATTTTAAACAATACACCAATTAATAAAACGTCGAGACTTTCATTTTGTAATTAACATAAGGCTAATTGCGTCATTTAATCAAATATAATTATTTGCATTAGCATTTCAAAATTGTGTACACGAGTTTATGTTAATTAAGTATATAGTAAGTATCGCAATTATTTATGAAATTTTTGGCGGTATTTTTTGACAGATCGCAAAACTTTCTGGTTTTGTTTTTTTTAAATTGAAAATTTTATTACGATTAAGGAGTTATGCTTTTTGAGTTTTTATCACAAAATAGGTCGTATTGTATTTAGAAAACTGTCTCGCTGCCTTTCTTGTCGTCGACTGGAGGTATATTTCCGTTGCTTTTGTTTTCTGCATGGTTTGATGAGCACGGCCTGACGCAGAGGGGATAGGCACGAGCCAAGACGTCCGTGTCTTGAGATCTATCCTTGCATTTTAATATAAAGGCGAAAGTTAGTGACTATGTTTTTTATTTATTGACGCTCAAATGGCTAAGATGGTATAAACGCATATGGTAGTTTTTATCCCGAAAAGTACGCGATTCCCGTAGGATTTGGTCAAAAATTTGATAGTTAATGGCGATATAAAAAGTAGATGGCGCTGCTGTGCATATATACACGCAAAGGAAGTTGCGCAGGTTGCGCTAGTAAAAAATTAAACTGTATGTAGGTTATTATGCCACGGGTACGAACGAACCCCGGTCGGGTCATGATGAAAAATTAACTTTTTCCGATTGGCCTGGGTCTTGGGTGTTTAATGTATTTGTTGTAAAATATACCTAGTATCCTTGAGTTAGTATAATTATCCCATAACACAAGTCTCGAACTCACTTTGGGGCTAGCTATATATTTATTTATTTTATAAAAAAACTAATCTTAAGATATCATAAGATTATTATCAAATATTTCCCAATCTATGATTTCGTGTGTACCGACGCAGTTGAATCAAGCCATCGCGTGTGTTACTGCGACACAGAACATAGAATAGTTATCGTGTAGATACAGCCCGGTGGTGGATTGGCAGTGATGCTAACTTCGCCACCAGAGGCCGCGGGTACGATTCTCACTAGGGGCAAATGTGTCTTTTTAAAAAGGCTAACCGTTGCGGCACTTCTTCACAACAGGCTGAACAGGCCATTCGCGTCAGAAGTGCTAAATAATAATATAAAAATAGTATTTAATATTAAAAAATTAATTATTTTCTTAAAATTTTTTTTTTGATAAAGTAGATCTAGCATAACAGACAATGGAGTCATCTGCAACAATATTAACTATTCTATGCCTAGAATTAGACTGAAATATATACCTAACTAACACATTTTCTACAATAAAGTACGTGATGTGGTTAGAATAATATTGAGAATGTTTACGAAAGTGTTAAAATTGCTTTAATTTTTTTAATGTTATGCGGCAGACAAACAGGCAAGCGCACACGAGGGAAAGTAGTCACCGCCGCCTATGGACATCAGCAACACCAGGGGCACTACCAATGCGTTACCTACCTCTGACGAGCTCTAATGTACTCTTAAAATAGTCCCATGTAGTCCGAAGGAAACACAGAGGCTGGAAGCTCATTCCACAGCTGTATAGTGTGAGCGAGAAACGTTCTTTCGAACCTTCAAGTGGACACAGACAGATGGTCAACGTTGTGGGGATGATGAATGATTTTTTAAGAGAGGTAGGGCACAGCGGATAATACGCGCCGCATCATTCGCAGCCTGTCTGGGGAAGGACCTCCAGCTTACAGATGATGGTAGCCAAATAGCATTGGTCTCGGCCATGTTGTGTTCCTACGGTGAGTACCTACTGCACTTGGTGGGGTTGGGAGGGTTGGCAACGCATAAGTGTACCCCGGTATTGCAAGCGTCTATTATAGGCTACGGTGATGCTTACCATCAGGCGGGCCGTATGCTTGGTTGCCACCTTGTAACATAAAAAAAAAGAAAATGATTGCTGCCAGGTCGGATTGCATCATCCAGAGTCCAGAGACACTGGGTTATGTAAATTATTTGCATGTGTACTGTTGGCATATCTAAATAAACAAAAAAAAATCGTTTGTAATTAACTAAAAATACTAGTGTTATTTAAGTACCTAGGTACCTACATACATTGTTAATAACACATTATTTGGATTCATGTGGTCTGAAATAAAGATTTTATAATAATTATAATATAATATTTAAGATTTAGGTAGCATGCCGTCGAACGAGTCTCTTTGTCCGGGACTCGAACCGTGAACCGTCTAGTGTCGACAATGGAACAATCGGAGCGTGAAAGATCTCATCTTACTTATTGTTCGACAGGTAAGGTTGCTAGACACGCCAACAAGCGTAGGCTGTACTGCCGGTCTAATTCTGGTACTTTGGGCTACCTGAATACGTAATTTTTATACACTGGACCGTGGACCTAGAAAAAAAGGCGGACGGAATCTTGCTAAGAAAGAATTGAAGCACCATAATGGCGGCCGCGTAACTATGTGTGAGTGTGAAATTACTGGCCGGCACGCACACATTCACACCATAGTAAGCCGGCCGGTTCGTACGTATACGCGAGTTGGCTTACTATGGGTGCTTCACTTTTTAGTTTCAGTGATGGTGTCCGCACTGGACAGCAAATAAACAAGGCCACACGCCACAAACAACTTGAAACTCTAATAAGATTTTCTCAAATCAACAAAGTTACAGCTACAGAAATTGCGTTTTGTGACAATATAAATCAATTTATCAAGCGTTTATTTAGGATTTTACGAGCATGGGTCATTTTCCAGTTGTGTAAAATTTTTGTAATTCTCAATAGAAACAATTTAAGCTGAAAAGATAGACAAAAACAAAAGAAATTATAAGAAATATCCGACTAATACCCTGAAGGCATTGTCCTAATAGGACGCCAATCCGCGATCATCGCGCGAGTAAGTGTTCATAAGCGTGCGTCTAGGCGTCGCGCGATTGTCAGTTAGGTAGGACACCTATTTGAGTTCAATATGTTTGATCGCGAGTTAGTACGAGTAAAATTCGCGCGAACCAACGATGATCGCGCATTCGCGTCCTATTAAGGCTCGCGCAAACTACAGCCGCGGCGGGCCTCAACGCAACGCAATATTTTGAATCAGTCAGGTTTTGGCAATCTAAGAAGATGGATAGAGATGAAGCGAAAAAGAAAACGTAGCATATGAGTACACGAGATTTGCAAGAAGAGAAATGTGTATGGTGAATTTCACTCCCTTTTTAAAGATTATTAGAAGATGAAAGAAAATTTGTTCAATATTTTAGAATGACATGAAAAATATTCTGAGCTTCTTGATACATTAAATATTGTTAAACATAGATTCGGCTTCTGTTTGGTAATTCACGAACAGCACTCGTTCAGCCGTCTACTTGTTGCGTCTGCCAACGCACACTGAGGCGGGCCGCATTGTTATTAAAGATCGTACTTGGGCAGAGAGGTAAAATCAATACTCGTCATTTGAAGGACTGTTTATTCACTTATATTACAACACAACACGATTACATATTTAGCGGCGGCCATTTATTCTTCGGAAGCTCACACGCAGAGAGGCGCACATAGACAACATTTTCTATGTCATAGAGCATACTAGTGATGTGCCATTGCACCTTCAACAATTGTAACGCATACGCAACATCGCCGCAAAAATACGCCTGGCTAGCGATGCGCCAGTGCGTTGCGATGCGGCCCGGTGCGGCCCGCTTGAGGTGTGCGATAGCTCATATAAAATGTATGAAACTGATTCAGGAGGATTTTTGTTATGCGTTGCGGTGTTACGCGGCCCGCCCTAATGTGCGCGGGCCTTAAGGACAATGCCTAATACCCGACTGTAGTAGGTAGAAGAAAAGAACGCTAAGCGCGACCTCTATCCAAATCAGAACAAATCATTAGCATTGTGTTTGTTGCTTGATTACAATGTGAGTTGACAGTAGGCACTTTAAATTAAATTCTCTTTCTTTAAATATAACTTAGAAATGTGTAAGTTCTATATAATTTGAGAAAATTTAATTTTAAAGTATCTAAGAGAGGTAGGGCACAGCGGATAATCCGCTCAAATAGGAGCAACCCGTCTCGGGAAGGACCTCCACCTTACAGAAGATCGTAGCCAAATAGCATTGGTCTCGGCCATGTTGTGTTCCTACGGTGAGTAAGGTCTCCAGAGCTCCACTTGGGGGGGTACGGAGGGTTGGCAACGCGTGAGTGATACCCCGGTATTGCAAGCGTCTATATGCTACGGTGATGCTTACCATCAGGCGGCCCGTATGCTTGTTTGCCAATTTTGTGGTAGGTATATAAAAAAGGTAGTTGGTGGCTCGGTTTATTTGCTGTCGATTCTAAATGTTATGGACAATGTGATTAATATTCTAGCATAGATCTATTTATGTTATCAACCACAATACACAAGTAGGTACTGTACAAGTGTACAGTACTTATTGTGGTCAATAAACACAATAGATGCTGAAGTACCTATATAACTTTACTTCCCAATGGTTGACTGGTAGAGAATGCAACTTTGCAAGTCTGCCTATTGTATCAGTCTACATAAATATATATTATATTATTATAATATTTATATTGACAAAAGCCGAGATGGGCTTGACTTGCCCGACGAAGCACGAAGATGTTAGAGATAATGAAACCCATCCAAACACTGGCTACGATCGACGTTACTTGACTTGCGTGTTTGTTTACAACGCGACACAGAGCGACGCCATCGAGCTCCTTCACGTTATGTGTGCATTCGTCCATTACAAAAGGGGCAATGGACCACACCTTATTTCAAAGTACCACGGTAAAAATACAAATGTTTCCTCTATCTAAAAGGGATATTTTTAATTGCACATCAAACAAATAATCACCCATCAATTTAATCTCATCATTTAAATACTTATTTACATCAAATGAATTATTTTAATACAAATAAACGAAATTAACAAAACAACTACTGCAGATAATTCCAAAATATACATCAGCACAACATTACTCTTTTCCTCTACCTAATGCAAGACAAATTAATTCCTTTAGGTACAAAAATAGGAGAATCTCATCCTAAATACTTTTACCTTAGAACCAACTTTTACATATTTTTACATGACATCTATTAAGTGCCTTCGGCTGAGCCAAGATACCAATTTGGATTGAATGATTTAATTTTTCAGTTAATTTGTACCTACTCCTTTTGAAATTAATGCAATGAAAAAATTAATTTTTGCTATATTATAGAGTTAATAGGTAGGTATGATGTGCGTTAGTCAATATTAGATGTGCATTAATAAAAAATGGCGGTACGCCACAAATATAAATTGCAGTCTGTTTAGTAATATTTTCAGTTGATTTCTGTGCAGTGCAATCATTAACTTTGATATGAATTCGGATTATTTTTGACTAAAGAAAGTATTTTATTTGATTTGCGTTTAAATACTACCCTATCTAAAATAGCAGGCTCGTAGTTTTTACCTGGGATCCCATCATCAGATCCTGATTTAGTGACAATGGGACCAATTTCGGAGTAGGTATGCACTTTCGAATAAAAAAATAATTTTGAAAATAGTATAATCGGCGGACATGCAAAAAAATACATACAATGAAACAGAACTCCTCCTTTTTGAAGTCGGTTAAAAAGTAAGTACTATAATTATATAGTTGTTAGAACTTTTAAATTTGGACAAACGACTTCTACTGCTGGACATTATGGCTTATTCAGTACCTAGTGGACGAAAATCCTTACATATTATAAAACAAAGTCCTCCCGCGCGTCTGTCTGTCTGTCTGTCTGTTCGCGATAAACTCAAAAACTACCCAACGGATTTTCTTGCGGTTTTCACCAACGGATAGCCTGGTTCATGAGGAAGGTTTATGTATAAAATTTGTCAGGATTTTATGTAAATTGGCTGAAATATAAAGATTATTATTGGGAGTGTCGGAAAAAATCAACCCGCTTGGGAGCTGTCGACGAAAACGCTGGCTAAACCCTTTGAGATATAACAAAACAAAAATTATAGGATATTCCTCTTATTTAGGTCTCCAAAAAGTCCGCGATAGCATATATTTATCGTTTAGTGGTGGCTAGTAGGGGTTTCCCACAGTGAGGATGCTTATCTCCACTCTTGTGGTGCCTTCTTATAGACGACCTGGTAGGCTCTATCAACAAACAGCATATATACATGCAAGCTTACTCAGATGATTGAGCAATCTTAGTTTCTGGAAAGGCGCTAAGCACAGTAAGGGCAACGGAAATGAAAGGATTGAAGATGGTTGCGGATTGGTGCCAAGACAAGGGTCTTGGCCTCAACCCCGACAAAACAAAAGTGATCCTCTTCACTAGGAAAAGGAATAGAATGGAGTTGGAACCTATCGAAATAAGAGGTTCTACACTCGAAATCATTGAGGAAATAAAGTATCTGGGAGTAACCTTAGATAAAACTCTGAACTTTAATACGCACATAAGAAATCAGAGCAAAAAGGCAACAATAGCCCTCACTCAATGCAGAAGGGCTGTATGAAAGATCTGGGGATTGAGACCTAACATCTGCCAGTGGATATACAAAGCTATCATACTTCCAAGATTACTCTATGGAGCGATTGAATGGTGGCATAGAGCCAACATCTCATCTAACCTACGTGAGTTAAGGAAAGTGCAAAGGGCTGCTAATCTGATGACCACGGGTGCCATGGCGTCCACACCGACGATGGCATGATGGATATGGCCCTAGGGCTAAATCCGGTACACACTGAGATCAAAAGAAGAGCAGCAGAGCAATGGTACAGGATCACTGTCTGTAAAGAATGGAAGGCACGGAGTACGGACCAAGGTCATGCTGCGATAGAAGACGCATTAGGGAAAGACATGTCACTACTCATAACAAACAACGACCTAATCAAGAAACAAAAGATCTTCAACAAAAAGTATAGAATACACATAGGCAAAAGAACAGACTGGGAAATTGAAACATTTGGCTCCCAGCTCATCTGTTACACAGATGGATCCAGAATGAGTAGCACAGGATTAGCTGGAGCAGGGGTACACAACACATACCCAGTAATCCGGCTAAAGATGTGGTCCTAGCATTGGGTATGTACGGGGCAATGCACCGCACAGAAACGCAGCGTCGGCAATTTACGCTATGCGCGTCGTTTAATACTTATTCTAATTAGTTCGTTCGTGTATCGGTCAGCGAGCCGTCGTACGTGCTCCCAATCATATCAATCAGTCAAGTTGTGTTCATCATTATCAAATCATGTCATCCACGTTCACTTAATAATAAGTTGGACAATATAGACGATTTACAGTTATTAAGTTGTTATCATTTACTCTATCAATTATCATAAAATTATCATCAAAGGTGTGTACGAGTAGCAAGAGACCGTACATATCTTTAGTGGTCCTTCGAGCAAAAAGAATCAGTGACTCTACCAGTGCTATCGAACTATCAGTGACTATATCGAGCGGACAGTTAGTTTATCAATTTAATTTAAAAAACTATAGTGATCAAAAAGTGCCCAGGCGGATTAATTCCAGGAGAGTAAGCAGAAATCATTATCATCGAGCCATCAAGTAAGATCGTTTCATTATCTTCTTACTGACAGCAGCGTAGCACATTTTATATCCTTCTACAATGGAAGAGATTTATCAACAGCAGATTGAAATATCTGAAGCCATTAACAAGCTTCTTATCAATATAGGGAAAGATTCGGCGAGCCGAAAGACCCTAGATTACTTCAAAAGACGATCGACGGTTTTAGAAGGTTATTGGTCCGAATTTCAATTTAACCATGACCGTCTTTCCACGGAGTTAGAGCGGTCACATCGCTACTTCTCTGAGCGATGTTACGAAAACACGTTAGAGTTATGTAGGAACATTAGAGCTCTAATCCATAAGCAACAGGAAGAGCTATGTGTTAAGTTATCAACGGGCTCCGAAATCACCCCTAGTCGCGAAAAGCCGGAGGTAGTTTTTCCGGCATCGACGGGACATCATTCCACGGCCTCGCAACAAGAGGAACAGACTTTAGGCGAACAGGGTTCTAGACAGGGAATCGAGGCAGGTGGTCAATCATCGCAAGTTTTGATGCTCTCCACAGGCACATCAAGCAAATTAGATGACATGCTAAAAAGACAGGCTAGCAATTTTAGGGCATTTCAGCGCACTGTTTCAGGTATAAATTTAGATATAATCAACGAGCAATGGGAATTACAGGACGCGCTACGTACTTTGCAAACCAGGTGGGCAATAATCGATTCTTTGCATTTAGAAATCGACAGCGAGTTAGAAGGCGCTAACGAATCATATGATAGATCTTTTACTAAGTACGAAAGCATCTTTAATGATCTAAAAAGACAGATTAATAGCAAATTATGGTCTGAAACACATCGTGAGCAATCAACACCTAGATTAGAAATTCCATTTTTTTCGGGCAATTTTCAACAATGGGTCTGTTTTAAAGATTTATTTACTGAAGCTATACACAACAATAGAGCGTTATCGAATGCACAAAAAATGCAACACTTAAAGGGAAAATTAAGAGGAGAAGCCGAGCGCCTCATACAACATCTTTTGATTAGCTCCGACAATTACAATAGTTGTTGGGAGGCATTAAATCACCGTTATAATAACGAAAGGTTGATTTTCAATTCATATTTTGACGCAATAATGAATATGCCAGTGGTTAATCAAGCGTCGGTAAACCATATCAAAAGGGTTCACGATACGACTCGCGAATGTATGAACGCTATTAAAAACCTAGGTGTTGACATCAGTAGCTGGGATCCAATGGTGGTGAATATTTTATTACAAAAAATAGACGCAAACACCCACGATAAATTTTTATCATCATTAAAAAACAAGCGACAGCTACTAAAATTACAGGAATTTATGGAGTTTTTGGAAGGCGAATTCACAACATTAGAATCTTCAAAAAAGAAGTCATCAGATCATATAAGACAGCCAAGCACGTCACATAATATACCTACTTATCAGCGACAAAATAAATCAAAAAATTATAATTATAATTTTAAAAATACATTTACAAATAATAAAGTCGCGTTGCCACAATCGTACAATAACAATTCAGCAAAAAACATATGTCCATTGTGCAACGATTTACATGGTCTATATTATTGCAATAAATTCCTTAGCATGACAGCTCATCAAAAACGCAGTACAGTGACAAAACTTCATTTATGCCAAAACTGCCTGTACGACCATAAAAATAAGGCATGTTTTTCGGAAAAACGCTGTCGTCACTGCAACGGCGACCATAATACAGTTTTACACGAGGCATTCGTAAAACAATCAACTAATATTGCAAATATTGGAGAATCATCTCGTATGTTAAGATCAGGAACTGAACCGCAAAATCGTTTCCAACAAGCTAGTTATAACTATACATTACAGCAGGGTAACGTCGAATCAGAAGTCTTATTATCTACAGCTATCATTCAAGTTCAAGCAAGCAATGGAACATATCATACATTACGCGCGCTTATCGATCAAGGCGCGCAATCATCTCTAATTACTGAGCGCGCAACTCAGATGTTAGGGTTACCAAGACGATGGTGTAAGGGTGTTATATCAGGTGTTGGAGAAAAGGAAAGCAGCTGTAAGGGGATAACCAACATATCATGTACGTCAACAGACGGGCAATATTCGTTTGATGCTGAAGTTGTAATATTAAATACAATCACTAAGAATTTGCCTAGTTTCACGTTTTCAAAGCCCGCTTGGAAGCATTTAGAAGGTTTAACACTCGCCGATCCCGAATTTAATATCAGTCGCCCTATCGATATTTTATTAGGAGCAAAAATATACTCACACATTCTCATGAATGGACTGAGCAGAGCAAACGACAAAGTACCTGTAGCTCAAGAATCAAGGTTGGGTTGGTTGTTAATCGGTGATGTAGAGGGCGTAAAAACCTTGCATTGCCATATCGTCATCAATCAAGTAGACGAAATCAAAAAATTTTGGGAATTGGAAGAAGTATCAGAGTCAACATCTTTATCAGACGAAGATCAGCAGTGCCTACAATATTACAATTCTACTACAAAACGACGAGATGATGGATCATATGAAGTTAGAATTCCGTTCAAGGAAAACTTTGAAAAGGAGTTAGGAAAAACAAAACATATGGCTGTTGCTCAATTTTACCAAACGGAACGGAAATTTCGCAATAATGACACAATTGCACAAAATTATAAATATTTTATTCACGAGTACATTTCAATGGGTCATATGATACCGTCGTCGCCCGGTACTGAGAAACATAATTGCTATCTGCCGCATCACCCTGTACTACGAAGTGACTCAACTACTACTGCGCTTCGTGTTGTATTTGATGGGTCGCGAAAAACAACATCAGGAAAAAGCATAAATGACTTGATGCTTAAGGGTCCCAATCTACAGCAGGACATCCAAAAATTAATATTAAAATTCAGGCAGCATAAATACGCGTTTACGGCAGACATTGAAAAAATGTTTCGTTTTATTTGGATCAATTCGGAAGATCAGGTTTATCAAAAAATCGTCTGGCGTGATCATCCTGCAGCAGAACTACAAGACTATCAGTTATGCACAGTCACCTATGGTACCAAGGCGGCACCCTTTTTGGCCATGATGACATTAAAACGTTTAGCACAAGATGAACGCATCAATTTTCAAAACAATCAAGTTATTGAAGTATTAGAGCAAAATTTTTATACGGACGACGTATTGCATGGTTCGCATTCTGTAGAATCAGCTATACAATTAAAGCAAAACTTAGTTAAATTATTAAAATCAGGAGGATTTAATTTAAGGAAATGGTCGTCGAACGCAAAAGAATTATTAGGAGACGATATCAAGCAAGATAATTTTGATTTTAAACACGTAGAGTCATCAAAGACTTTGGGCTTGCGCTGGAATCCTGCGACAGACAGCTTCACATTCCAATCAAAAGTAGAGTCAGCATCGAAAAAACCATGCACAAAGAGAGTATTGTTGTCGGAAATTTCAAAATTATTTGACCCTTTAGGGTGGATTTCCCCACTATCAACAAAGTTGAAACTATTGTTTCAGCAAGTGTGGACATTAGAGTTAAAATGGGATGAAGAACTGCCCATCGATCTGAACAAAGAATGGTCTAATATCAAAGAAGACTTATCCCAATTACATCAATTTAAGTTGCAGAGGTGGCTTAATACTTTAGAGTGCGATGACCTGGAACTGCATGGATTTTCGGATGCGTCTAATAAGGCATACGCGTGCGTAATTTATTGCAAGATCAAGAGAAACGAAGAGGTATCAATTACACTAGTGGCTGGAAAGGCGAAGTTAGTTCCAGTCAAAAGCAATGCATCAATACCGCGTTTAGAGCTTTGCGGTGCACACTTGTTGTCAAAACTAATGCTGAAAGTTCAAGAGAGTCTCGTCAATCATAAAATAACAACCTATGGGTGGATAGACTCTCAGGCGGTCCTCGGGTGGTTGCATGGTGAGCCAAGGCGCTGGCAACCCTTTGTTGCCAATCGAGTACGTCAAATCACGGAAACAATGCCTGCATGCAATTGGCATTATGTTAAGTCGGCGGAAAATCCTGCGGACTGCGCTAGCCGAGGTATGTCCGCAAAACATTTAAAAGAGCATTCTTTATGGTGGGAGGGGCCAACGTGGCTCACTGAGAATTCTTACAGCAAAGAAAATGAGAATGCTTATTTTACCAACGAAGAGGAAAAACCACATGCTTTTCAGGTGAATCATATAGCAAATCAAGAAGACAGCATACTGAACCAATTGTTGTCAAGATACAGCAGCTTCTCTAAAGTCATACGCGTCTTAGCATGGATACAAAGATTTATCAAGCAAACTAGAGAAAAGCAAATAAATAAAAAGCAAAACTATTTAACGCTACAAGAAATAAAGCAAGCACAGCAAATAATAATCAAACATGTACAACATTGTGAATTTATAAATGAAATAAATAACTTAAAGCAAGGCAAGCAAATAAGCACAAAAAGCAAAACGTTGGAACTCAATCCATTTTTGGATGAATCTGGCCTTCTTAGAGTTGGCGGAAGGCTGCGAAATGCGAGGATAGACCCAGAAATGAAACATCCCATCATCCTTCCCCATAGTGGACCTTTGACCGACCTTATAATTGACTATGCACACAAAATTACCTTCCACGGCGGACCTCGAGTAACCGCAGCATCCATACGTGGGAAGTTCTGGATAATTGGTGGGAATAGAGCAGTTAAAAAGCGAGTACGCAGGTGTATCACGTGTTGCAAACACAGCACTACAAAACAAGCTCAATTAATGGGGGATCTTCCGGCCGCAAGATGCAACCCATGTAACAGCATATTTGAGCACACGGGGGTGGATTTCACTGGCCATGTGACTATCAAGACCAACAAGGGTCGTGGGGTAAAAACTACCAAAGGATACGTTGCAGTATTCGTATGTATGGCTACGAAACTCGTTCATCTAGAGTTGGTGTCGGACTTAACATCATCGGCATTCATTGCAGCATTAAGAAGAATGTCAGCAAGGAGAGGTTGTCCGCGTCATATTTATAGTGACAACGGTACGAACTTCGTCGGTGCCAGCAAAATTATTGAGCACGAGTTTGAACATCTACAGAAAATATTCGGTGATGAGTTTTTAACAGAAGTCACGAATATGAACATCGAATGGCATTTTAACGCACCGTCCTGGCCATCCGCCGGAGGGCTTTGGGAACGGGCGGTTAGAAGCTTAAAACACCACATGAAAAGAGTCATCGGCGACCAACGGCTTACATACGAAGAATTTTCCACAATACTAGCTCAACTCGAAGCCGTATTGAATTCCAGGCCACTGTGTCCCCTCACAGAAGATCCGGAAGATCTAGAATTCCTTACACCCTCTAGTTTCATCAATGTGAGTAGCAACCTAAACATATTAGAAACTGAGTCAGATATGCGTACACGATGGTATTTGACGCAAAAGATAGTCCAAGACATTTGGCAGCGATGGCGTACCGAGTATCTCAGCGGACTCACAGCAAGGAGTAAGTGGAGAACTGAAAAAAGCAACATCAATATCAACGACATAGTAACAATCAATGATGCAAATTTACCAGCTGGAAAATGGGCGATGGGCCGAGTTGTCGAATTACACCCCGGCAACGACGGTTTGGTCAGGGTTGTTACCTTAAAAACAAAAAATGGCTACATCAAGCGTCCAATTGTTAAAATCTCGCCACTTCCTGTAAACAAAGAAGTTGAAGAAGACCCCGAAATAGCAAAACCTGTGCCAACCCAAAGGAACACGAGTCCGAAACCAAGGACAAGTTTCATGTCTTTAGTAACCGCACTGTTATTTTTTATGAGCATAATAACAACATCATATTGCTCTTTCAACGTTACCGCACTAAGAAAGGATCAAGGCTTGTATTTTGACAAGATATCCAGCATGCAACTGATAAGGGATGAATGGAAAATCGTCACATATTACGACATGGACCCATATTGGCAAGCAAACATCGCATGCGATAAATATTTAAAATACTTAAATCAATTATGTATAAATATGAAAGATTCCCACTGCGATGTCATAACAATGCAATTGCAACATGAGTACTCAGAGCTCGACTATTATCACCACCTGTTGCAGAGTCAGCAGGCCGGCGCGCGCCGCTACCGGCGCGGCCTTATCAACGGTGTCGGATATCTCGCGCACAGTCTGTTCGGCGTACTCGACGAACAATTCGCGGAACAGTATACGTCAGACATTTTATCAATAAGAAACAATCAAGACCATTTACTCACACTTATAAAAAATCAGACATCTGTAATAGAATCCGAATACAATGTTTTAAAGAGAACTGAAAATGTAGTTGATAAGCAACACAAAGCTTTAAATAAATTAATAATGCGACAGGATAATTTAGCAAGCATCATGAAATCAGAATCAGCGAAAAATTCGCTCGACAATGAATTTAGTTTAATTTCTATCGCAGCTTCTAATTTATTACGTAATTTAAAGAGTATGCAAAACACTCTACTTGACACTATCACGGACATATATCACGGGAGAATGAACATTCAACTCATAACACCGGATCAATTAAGAGCAGTTCTCAATACTATTTCCACTCACATATCTAAGGACTTGTTATTGCCGATCAGCAATCTGGAGACGGAGTTCAGCAATATTTATCATTTTATCAAGGTTAGAACAAGAATGGGTGAAGGCTTCTTGATTTTCGAATTGCGCGTCCCTCTTGTAAATCGAGATTCATTTGAAATCATGAGGATCATTCCAATTCCTCGAGCAATGGATAACAAGAAAATGCTTACTGTGTTTCCAGTCGCAGAATATATTGCTATTAATTTGAAGAAGGACTCTTACCTCGCTATGACTATGTATGACGTCAGAGCATGTTTACATGACAAAACTGATACATACTTGTGCTACATACAAAAACCTATCTATCATTTAAAGAATGACGACAAGTTGTGCCTGGTTGAACCTTCTACTGATCAGTGTAAAATCAGCATTTCATCATGTGACAGCAAATGGACTGAAACAAGTCAGCCCAATGAATATGTATTTTTCTGTTGTGATGTGTGTCCCATAAAGGTCCTGTGTGACAATCAAGTTAAAGTTGAAAAGTTATCGTCAGCCGGTCTTATTAGTGTAGATCGTACATGTATAATCAAAACAGAGCACTTCACGATTTACTCGCATAATCAAGGAATAAGTCAGATAAATGTCAGTCCTTCCCTGCCTGTAGGAGATATTGAGCCAATAAACCATATTATTAACATAGACATCCCGCCATCTACATTGCAAAAGAGTTTAGATTTGCCAAATAAAGAGTTAGATGAGATCAAGAGCAAGATCGACAATTTGAAAACCAACGAACATCTACTCAAGCAAGTTTCCAGCCATGATATACATCATTACGCGGTTATATATGGATGTATAGGCATTACATTGATTGTCGGTCTGATCGTTCTGCTGCGACGCATCCGCAGCGGTCGGTTGGCCGCTCAGGCAGCCCAGTCAGGGGCCGCGACGGATCATTCGGATATCGAGATGCATCCCGTGCCACGGGAGACGCATCCTGCATCAGAGGAGCAGCTCTCTTCGGAGAGAGCGCACCCAGCAGGCGAGGCGGAGGCGCCAGCACCGCCCCGACGAACAGTGACAAGTGCAGATAAGTGTGATGGTCAGGGAAATATGGTCATTTGTAGTTCCGCGAGTGTAAGTGATGTAGTGAAAGTAGATAAGTGTACGTCACCACATTTAGGACAGACCTTTTCTCAGAGGCTTTAGATAGTTTAAAAACATGTTCAACATTTGCATTGTATCAGTTCATCATTATATTAAATAATCATTTTAAACTAACATAGGATTAAGCAAATATTGTATCCTCATCTTGTTAGTTCTAGTTCATACAGCATCCAGCATCTTTAAACCCCCTCATCCTGTCGCCCGGGAACATGTACGGGGCAATGCACCGCACAGAAACGCAGCGTCGGCAATTTACGCTATGCGCGTCGTTTAATACTTATTCTAATTAGTTCGTTCGTGTATCGGTCAGCGAGCCGTCGTACGTGCTCCCAATCATATCAATCAGTCAAGTTGTGTTCATCATTATCAAATCATGTCATCCACGTTCACTTAATAATAAGTTGGACAATATAGACGATTTACAGTTATTAAGTTGTTATCATTTACTCTATCAATTATCATAAAATTATCATCAAAGGTGTGTACGAGTAGCAAGAGACCGTACAGGTACGTATGCCAGCGTTTTCCAAGCAGAGGTTCTAGCAATAAAAGTATGCGCAGAAATGGTGCTGACCGACTCCGGGATAAAGACGCGAAAGCACAATTATCTACTCAGACAGCCAAGCGGCAATAAGAGCACTAGCCAAGGTAGAGACAGTATCAGAGCTGGTCAAAGAGTGCAAACTTGCTCTAAATAAACTAGCAGAGGTAACGGTCACTATAGCATGGTTTCCAGGCCAGGTAATGAAAGAGCAGACGAGCTCGCAAGAGAAGGCGCCAGCTCGAGACCCATAGGACCGGAGCCTCAGCTTCCGATATCAGCCACCGTTACTAAGGGAGTGATAAACGAACTTATGAAACGCGAGGCACAGGACGCGTGGGCCGGAAGTAACAGCTGCAGACAAGCAAAATTGTTTGTTAAAGGAAAGGATCACAAAAGAACCCGGACACTACTATCACTAAGTCGGGAAAGACTAGGCATAGTCATGGGCATCATTACGGGGCACTGTAGACTCAACCGACATATGTCCCTAATAGACAACAGCATAGCCCCCGCTTGTCCTGAATGCGGGGAACCAGAGACCAGCCAGCACTTCCTGGCTGAGTGCATTCACTACAGTAGGCTCAGGTGGGAGACTTTCGAAGCCGATAGGATCGAAGAAGGAGAACTATGTGACCTGGACACTGGTCGCATAGCGGAGTTCTGCAAAATGAGTTTAAGGTTTTCTGGTGGGAGGTCATCGGGGCCACAGTATCAACCGTATCCACACGGGAATAGGGTGTAATGAGTCCATATAGCGACTTGAACACCCGCCTGTGCCCCGCAAGCGTCCCACCCTAAAATAATAATATATTTATCGTTTACGGATAACTTACTATAAAATAAAAAGCGATTTCCGAGTAATAATGCGGAAATAGCGCCATCTAGCGTAGAATTCGACGACCTCCGTGGCGTAATGGTTACCACGCCAGACCGCCACCCAGGAGGTCCCGGGTTCGATCCCCGGTCGGGTCATGATGAAAAACGAACTTTTTCTGATTGGCCTCGGGTCTTGGATGTTTATCTATGTATGTATTTGTTATAAAATATAATATCGTTGAGTTAGTATCCCATAACACAAGTTTCGAACTTACTTTGGGGCTAGCTCAATCTGTATGAATTGTCCCTATATAATAATAATAATAATAAATAGAAAGAACTTAAGCAAAACAAAAGTATCTATTTAAATTATATGGTGTAAAGATTATAATAATGTACATGAAATGCTTAAGGTACCTAACTAACGTAGTTAACTGGATAAGGATTAATACTGTATACGTCAAAATCGGTTTCCAATTTCCGCATTATTACTCGGAAACGATAAATATATTATGCTATCGCGGACTTTTTTGAGACCTAAATAAGGGGAATATCCTATAATTTTTGTTTTGTTATATCTCAATCAAAAGGTTTAGCCAGCGTTTTTGTCGACAGCTTCCAAGCGGGTTGTTTTTTTCGACACTCCCAACAATAATCTTTATATTTCAGCCAATTTACATAAAATCCTGACAAATTTTATACATAAACCTTCCTCATGAAATAGGACTGTAAGTGTATTATCGCAGGCGCTCAACCTAGAAAGCTGGAAATTTTGTATAGAGGTTCTCTTTATGATGTTGACAAGGACAAAGATGGGGTTTTATAGAATTCCCACGGAAAAGGGAGTAATAGGACTATAAGTGTATTATCGCAGGCGCTCAACCTAGAAAGCTGGAATTTTGTATAGAGGTTCCCTTTATGATGTTGACAAAGATAAAGACGGCAATTTGTAGAATTCCCACGGGAAAGGGAGTAATAGGACTTTAAGAGTATTATCGCAGGCGCTCAACCTAGAAAGCTGGATTTTTGTTTATGGTTTCCTTTTATGATGTTGACAAGGATAAAGACGGCAATTTATAGAATTCCCACGGGAAAGGCAGTATCCACGCGGGCGAAGCCGCGGGTACAGCTAGTTTTAAATATAACAAACAAAATGTGACTTGTAATTTTGTGAGAGAAGTGCATACCTCCTTGATACCTCCACTTTCCTTGCATTTAGGAACACAACAGTGCAAATATGAAGTCATTGTATGATTGAACTTGCTAATACCTACTTTTTCCACTTTTTTATATTTTTTATTTATGTCATAAAGTAGACAAACAAGCAAGCGGGCCCCCTGATGGAAAGGGGCCACCGCCGCCTATGGACATCAGTAACACCAGGGGCGCTCGCTACCAATGCGTTGTCCAAGGAAGTTGGAGGAAAGGAAGGAGGACGGCAAGGGAAAGAAGGAGGGGAAAAGACGGGATAGGGAAGGAGTTGGGCTTCCGGATCTCTCACTCACCGAACGAAACGCATTGCTGCTTCACGTCGATATTCTGTGAGAGGGTGGTACTTCCCCGGTCGAGCTAGCCCATTTCAATAATAATTGCTCTACCACTCCAAGTACTGTAACTGGCACTGTTAAAACCACAACTAAAACTATGACTATGTTAATAAATTATATCTAAATAATGGAGTCCGAGTATGAGTAAAGTAAAAAAAACTCACAATTGTAAAAAAAAACATGGGGTATTATTGGCTTAGTAAGCTTATACTGTTGCTATGAACATTGATCTTTGTTGTGCTTCTTCATAATATGGTTTCTTAATGGCCTCTCACTAGCGTATGTTTTCCCGCAGTCATGGCACGAGAAAGAATTCATGCATTTGTATTCGCTCAACATATGTCTGGTTAATTGTTCTTTCCTACTGAATGTTTTCTGGCAGTCATGGCAAGAGAAAGGCTTTATGTGTAAGAACATATGAAGTGTTAGTGTATGTTTGCTGATGAACATCTTCCCACAATCATGGCACGAGAAAGGTTTCGTGCCACTGTGGACTAAATTTATATGATTGGCTAAATTTCTTTTTGCCATGAACGCCTTCCCACAGTCATGGCATGAGAAAGGTTTTATGCCTTTGTGTGAGAACATATGATATTGTAATGATTTTTTCCATTTGTACACTTTCTCACAATCAGGGCAAGAGAAAGATTTTATGTTTTTGTGTAATCGTGTGTGGAACAATATAATATGACTTCTTACTTGTTATTTACTGGGATATGTTTTCCCGCAGTCATGGCATGAGAAAGATTTAAGCCTTTGTGTAAGAACATATGGGATTTTAATGAATGTTTCGTAGTGACTCTTTTCCCACATTCAGGGCAAGAGAAAAAAGACTTTATGCCTTTGTGTATCAACATATGACTTTTTAAGTAATCATTCCTGGTAAACATTTTCCCGCAGTCATGGCACAAGAAGGATTTCAGAGAGCTGTGTGAGTTCATATGTCTTATTAATTTACTTTTACTAACAAACATTTTCCCGCAGTCATGGCAAGATAAATCTCTGCTTCGATTTGTGTGAACTAATTTGCGTACTGCGAGTGTGCGTTCCGTTTTTAAGTGTTTATTACCTTGCTCACATTTGGATTTCTGCTTGCTATGCCCTTTGCCTGTTTGAGTCTTCATCCTTTCAACCAGAACTATTGGTTGAAAGGATGAAGAAACAAATTCATTAAATAATGCAATGTCGAATGATGTTTGACCAGGTTCACATTCTTTTCCTTTCTTCTCCTTCTTTTTATCAGTTATACTTAAAGGTACATCGCTATCTGAGGGAACAAAATCTATACCCTCATCAAAGTTATGTTCCGTTTTGACTATATTGACATCAGTATGAAATCTATACAAATCTATGGTCCCTGCTAATCTGGCATTTACAGGAATCGCAGTGGTGGGAGTGTGTGCTGGGCCAGTCACAATACTCACATTATGTACAACATGAGAATCAACAGTAATTGTAGGTAAATATTCTGTAAATGTGTTTCGCCATTTAACATTATTCTAGGCTCCTGGAATTCAGCTTCGTCTCTGTCAACAGGTTTTTGTGTTTCTTCATTAAATTCGACGACATTGGGTATCGTTTCGAAAATTTACTTTAGTTTCTCCTGTGCGGCTTTTACGTTCTGTAGGAAGTTCCAAGTAAGATCTAATAAGTCGAAACAACCGAAACATATAGTATTCGGTAAAGAATTGTGCATATCTATGTTTAAACATAACAATTTTGTTGAAATTTTAGCATCTACGTGCTCGTCGGAAGAAATTAATTCGCCTTTTGGCGTTAGTTCAGCGCATAATCTCTTCTCGATTGCCCATTGCAAGTTGTTTTTTGAAAATTACTGTAAATATTAATGAGAAGGCTTTCTTGAATGTAACACCAATATGTTAGAGGTTTAGGTTTTTGGAATTGTGACATTTTAAAATTGACAGAACACTGGCTGGTTATTTGATGCTTTCAAAATTTAGAGATGACATTAGAATATTAGTAGAATACATCGAAATAATATTACTACGTATAGAACGGACACCGCGAACAAAATTTTTGTCCCCATACGTTGAGGCCAATAGACATCAACTCGTTTAGAAACTTGCCGACGCTCATCGTGATTGGTCCTCGGATTTATGTCAAAAAAAAAATTGGAAAATGCCGTCATGTTCAATAAAAACTTGTAAAAACTGTTCAACAGTAAGGAAGAAAGATAGCGGCGTAACATAACATCGCTAAGTATACAAAAAATTAAGTAAAACCAACCAAAACAATTTTTTTTCATTATTTTCTAATTCATTTTTTTTTTTTTTTTTTTTTTGAGTGGACTAATCAGTTTGGGTGTACTGACACCCTTTACTGAGACACCGGACTGTTGCGGGAGCGTAGGGCTCTCACCGCCAAAAATTTACAGCGTCTGCCTAGGGGCGCCCCAGAGGGGGGCTCGAACCTCGGCCTATGGCGACACTGGGGGAAGGCGAACGGATTGGAGAGAAGCGGCCGGGCACGTGCCGGTACCGCGAAAACCGAGTCCCTACAGGAAGGTGGCGCGACGCGCGGCCCCGCCGGCGGGGCCGATATGACGGACGTGTGTGTCTAGTTTGTGTCGCGGAATCTAATTGTTTATACGCCTCGATGGCGACTGTAATGGAGTCATCCGGGTCGTTGAGGACGTGCCGCGGACGACGTTTGGACCTGCTGGTGTCAGCCGGAGCGGAATAATCCCCTGCGGCTTTCACCAACGGATTTGGGTGATGATTGAGTGAGTCGAAGTATTTGACAGAGCATTGCTTTAGGTGGTGCGAGATGGTCGGCACACCTAAGTCAATGTGGAGGTTTTTGTTCCTAACGAACCAAAGCCCACCGATGGCTTTGCGCAAAAACCTATTCTGAATGGTTTGCAGCCTGTGGATATGAGAGGGCGCGGCGTGAGCGAAAACTGGACTTGCGTATGTCATTATCGGCCTAATGCACGTTGTGTAAACTCTCACCTTATTTCTAAGAGAGAGTTTACTGCGCCCATTGAGCAGACAATGTAAGCGGCCTAGCGCGAAAGCAGCGCGGTCGCGGACAATCTTTATATGATGTTCGAAGGTGAGTCCCCTATCGAGTGTGACACCTAAATAACGGACTTTCTTTTCCCAAGGGATCGGTTGTCCGAACATCTTGACTTTAGTGGAGGGATTTGGCGTAGTACCTCTGGAGAAGAGGATAGCGGCGCTTTTATCTGGATTAACTTCTATGCGCCATTTCCTAAACCAGTCGCCAAGGGAGTTGGCGGCGGCTTGGAGGGACTTTACTATGGCGGGTGTACTAGAAGCCGAACAATAGATGGCTGTATCATCTGCGAAAAGGGCAGTATGAGTCACAAGTGGACTGGGTCTAAATTGAGGGAAGTCGCTTGTGTAAAGCGTGTATAGGAGGGGGGAGAGCACGGATCCTTGTGGTACTCCGGCTCTAATGGTGTGAGGGGGGGATAGTGCCCCATCCACCCTATAGCGGAAAGAGCGATTCGACAAGTAGTCTCGTATGATGAGCACGAGACGGTTTGGCACATTAAGTTTGTAGAGCTTATAGATAAGCCCGTTGTGCCATACTTTGTCGAACGCCTTTGCCACGTCGAAAAAGAGAGCGCCCGTTTTGTGCGGGCGGGATCTGTTCGCTCTCCGGTCCAACACGTGTTCGACTATGCGATGCACTTGTTGGACACAAGAGTGTTTGGCTCTAAAACCAAACTGTGCGTCAGGTAAAAGATTATTAGCAAGGGAAAAATCTTTGAGACGAGCGAGAATAATGCGCTCATAGATCTTTCCTATCGAACTAAGGAGACTGATTGGGCGATAGCTCGAGGGCTGATCCTTGGGCTTGCCGGGTTTTGGAATGCCAATGACGGTGGCTTCCTTCCAAGATTTGGGGAAAATACTGTTTTTTAATGCCGCATTGAAAATGGCGGTCAGAAGAAGAATAAGGTGCGCGGGGAAGAGCTTGATGACTCTATTAGAAATCCCGTCAGGCCCCGGGGCCTTCCTATTATGTAAATCTCTGATAAGGGACTCTACCTCATCGGGGGTTACCGGCTCTATCGGCGGGTCGGCATCTGTGAGAGGGCTCGCGAGATTGTTGAAAACCTCAGTATCGACCTCGAGTAGGTGATCTGGATCAACGGGGAGTGTGCTAGGTGCACATTGTGCCTCAAGACTGGATGCTAAGCATTCAGCTTTTTCCTCGTCCTCGAAGGCGAGAGGGAGGGAGGGATCTGACTGTACTAACGGGGGGGTGGCAGCCACTGTATCTGCCTTAAGGGCTCTGGTGAGGTTCCAGAAGGCTTGTTGAGAGGGGACCATATTTGTAAGTGTCTCGTCCCACTGATCGTTCCTAAGCTGTCTAATGCGACGCTTAACCGCCGATTGGGCAGCGCGCATGCGGACACGGTTCTGCTCAGAGGGAAAAGAGAAGTAAGCCCTTTGAGCTGCGTTTTTCTCAGTTAACAGAGCACGGGCATCTGGCGGCAGTTCCCAGCGACGATGAGCGTTCACTGGGACGCGGCGCGAGCAATCGCTAACCACCTTCTGCACGTGCGCTGTTAATGAGTCAATTGCACCTATTGCGTCGGGAATTGAGACTATCTCGTCTGGAATCGGGTCTAACAAAGGAGATGAGATAGACTTAAGGCCTTCTCCTAGGCTGAACCAGTCAGTCTTGACTCTTGTGGGGTCTGAGGCTGCCACGTTAGGAATGCTCACTCTGGGCGAGAGGGCAATAATGACAGGCCTATGATCTGAAGTGAGTGCAGAGTGCACTTCTATAGAACTCAATCTAAGATTGATGTTCTTTAGGAGGGCTACGTCTAGGACGTCCGGACGATGATTAACATTGTCTGGATAGTGAGTAGGTGACATAGGTGCTACTACGTCGAAGTTGAGGCTCTCTGAGAGTCGCTCGAGTTGTCTACCACGTTGGTTTGTGGTTTGGCTACACCAAGCAAGGTGCTTGGCATTTAGATCGCCCGCTATGATAACAGACGGACCAAGATCTAGAAGGTTTTGTATATCACTGTCAAGTAGTGATCTAGGGCTTGAGGAGCTATTGTTAGTGGGAGCTAGATAGGCTGACACTAAATATATGGATTGATGACCTGTCATTCCTAATCTACAGACAGAGGCTTCGATGTGCACGAGATTTGGTGTATCCACAGGCGTGCAGTGTAATGTCGCTTTGTAGTAAATGAGAGTGCCACCGAAGGCAGAGACTGTGCGATCATTACGAATGATTTTGTAATTCGCGATTTTGGGATCGCGAATTGACGGCTTAAGGAACGTCTCCTGGATGAGGAGAACGTCCAATTGATGGGTGTAGAGAAAATCGGCTACCTCAGACCTCTGGGTACGAAGCCCATTGGCGTTGAAGTAGCCGATTTTTAGGGAGGTCGGTTTGACTCTACTCGTGTTATGGTGTAGATCCATAACTAAAACCTAAAATTTTTGAGGATAGTGAGTACATCACTATATTGGCAGAAGGCCATTAAGAGAGCATTTGCGTTGCCCTCGTGTTGTTTGACCAAGGCGGCCATACTTAAAATTCTATCGATGTCTATTACGGCTGCGAGTTTAAAAAGACCTTCGATCTCAGCATTCACGAATGGGGTTGGTGGCAGCGGTGCCACTTTTGGAGAAGGTGGAGGGGTCGCAATCACCACCGCGGGTGCAGGTTGGCCTGAGGGGCTGCCCTGCGGGGGGGGAACCTTATTAGTTCTGTATCGCCACGAATGCGACACAACTGGTGGAGGCACCGGAGCCTTTGTTGATGCCGGGGCGGCCTCGGCAGTCTGAGGCTGGGGGGGGCTAACATTGGCCGTCTTAGGGGCGGCTTGAGTTTTAGGTGGGGAGGGAGCGGGCCTCCGGCTCTTCACCTTAGGTGCTTTTGGGCACCCTCGGTAGTTCGCTGGGTGCCCCACCTCCCCGCAGTTTACGCAGCTCGGAGGTTCCGAGCATAGCGCGCGGTCTTTGGGGCGCGGACATTCTAGTGTCGAGTGTGCACCTGGGCATTTCACACAACGCGGTGTATTATGGCAATTTCTTGCCGAGTGCCCGTACAACTGACATCTGTGGCATTGACCCACAGTGCCTTTGTGGTGTGGGGCCTCGACGACGATCCCAGACAGTCCACAAACTTTAGATATATTAAAAATGGCTTTGGCCTCTTTTAAGTTGGTCCTGTCCAGAATGGCCAGGACCATGTTGAATGGGGCGGAAGGCCCACGGTGCATACGGTGCACCTCTATGACGGGAAGTTTTTGGGCCTTTAGGTCCTCGAGTACGTCTTCGCACCCGATCTCCTTTGGGACCCCCCGAATGACGACGCGGAGGCGCCGGTCTTCCTCGACACTCCACGTATGGAATGATATCGACATACCGTCGAGAAGTCGCGTTAAATTGCGATAGTCGGAGATAGTCTCCGTTTTGAGCCTGATACCCTCAGTGCGGGTTTCAGCAATGAAAAAGATGCCATTTGCATCACATCGGGCCTTGATGGCCATCCACCTATGGCGGTTCGTGATGACGACCGCCGGTGGGCGCTGAGAGCGCTTTGGAGGGGTGGGGAGAGAAGCTCCCTCGGCACCCTGTTCAGCCGCGGGGGGCGAAGCAGGGGAATCAGAAGCCGCGGCGGGAGAAATGCCGTCGGCTAATTTAGCGGCCTTCTTGGCGGCGCCTTTGTTGCGCCTAGTGCGCTTTCGGCCTGAGGCCATTACAAATTCGTCAGAATAGGACGTGGGCTCGGAAGAGGATTCCGAGGAGGACTCGGAAACAACCTCCATTTCATCGTTTAGGGCCAGAAGGGCCGGAGACGAATCAGCGGAGGGCGCAGAGGGCGCGGGGGGCGCGGAGGGTGCGTCGCGCGCGGCGGTCGCAGGGGCCGCGGCGGACGCAGCGGGCGCGTCGCGCGCGTCGGTTTCGGAGGATGCGGTGGAGCGCGCGGTATTCGCAAGAGGCGAGGAGGTCGCGGCGGGGGCGGCGCGCGCAGCGGATACGTCGCGCGCGGCGGTTTCGGAGGGGGCGGCGGGGCGCGCGGTGTTCGCAATTGGCGGGGGGGTCGGGGCGGGGGCGGCGCGCGCAGCGCGCGCAGTGCGCGCGGCGATCTCGGAGGGCGCGGCAGGGCGCGAGGCGTTTGCAAGGGGCGCGGGGAGCGCGGCGCGCTCGGAGGCCTGAGGGGCTGAGAGGGTATCGGCCAGAGGGGCCGAGGGGGGAGAGACGCTTCTTCTAATTAATTCTATCTCAGATCGCTCAGACCGAGACAGGTCGGGGCATCGCCTAACTAAAAAAGAGATCATGGCATCTAGTGCCGCAAGCGGGTCGGTCGCCATGGCGACCGGCCTAACTTTAAGAAACCTAGCAACTAACGATTTTATCGCAGTTCGCTCCCGTCACGTTCCGCAAGGAAGAGTCTGCGAAGAAACCTTGCGGCGGTCGTGCCTAATAAAACGCGCTCGGGGGGAACACCCGAGGTGTGTATGCCTAGTCCCCCACGCCGGGTGAGGCGGGGGGGGTGTAACTGGGTGAGCCCTAAGCTTGTTATCCTCTGACCAATCTCAATGTGTCAGAGGGCCCTGGCTGCTTAGTGATCGGAGGGTAGCTGTGAGCCGAAGCCCTAGGCGCCCAAACCGTTCACTAAGAATAGGAAGAGGAATAGGTAGGTGGGAGGGGGCGACAGCTAGCGTCGGTCAGGGGAGCCCCCTAGGCCGGTGGTCCTAGCCCCGTCCGGGTAACTTGCTTCACCCAGAAGGGGATCAGCGAGTGCCCGGGTCGCACTCCTGGTGTTTGCGCGCGGTTGGCACCGTTAGGTTACGCGCAAAACCAGACCACGAAACTGTGGTTTTAATCAAAAATCGCGCGAAAGTTAAAAAGAAACTTCTAAAAACCTGATAATGTTTCTTTGTTTTCAAAAAAACAAAGAAACACGTAATTCGGAGTGGCAGTTACGTAATACGTAAACGGCCGTTGGGAGCGGGGCGTGCAGCGTGGCGCGGAGACACCGGGAACGTGTGGCTCGGGGCGCGTCGCGAGCACGACTGATGGGGTTCGTTCTAATTCATCATGATTGCATCCGCCATTTCTATGTGAAAATCATAGATTATCAAAAATTAATCGTACAGATGGGATACGTAGGTACTAAGCGTCAGTCAATTTTATAACATAATTTAGGTATTTCTGAATTTTTTGTAGCTTTTTTTTAACCGACTTCAAAAAAGGAGGAGGTTCTATGTTTTTTTTGGAGGTCCGCCGATTACTCCTTCAATTTTGGACCGATTTTAATCATTCTTTTTTTAAAATAATATGTAATTTAAATATTGATTTTTTAAACTATATTTCCAAAATATTTTTATATACTAGGTAAAATACGTAAATGTGGATAAAGTTACTAACTAAGTTAAAAAAATAAGTTTCTAGAAAACAAAAAGATGGAAAACGAAACAGCATTTTAAATTTCGACCAACCATTTTCGAACAAATGAAATTCGGGCAAACAAGTTTCGGAGTAAAGGTACGTTACCATTCTTGAAATTCAACACAACTCCTCTTGTCTGGCATGCGACCGTCTCCTGGTTATTGCATATATTACCTACAAAATACTACAATATATAAATAGCTTCACTATAAAGTTAGTTTTGATTTAATCTCAGTTTATTTTTGACTAATATTAAGTTAAGAACAAAAATGTAATGTAGCTTCCTACCTATAAAGCTAATATTATACCTATTTTCTATTAAATTTATCTATTAAGTAAAATAAAATATTGTAATAAAATAAAATAATCAGTTGGATGTCCAATAGGCAGAATATAAACAAAGTGTCGCCCCTCGCGTATTGGTCGTGGTCCACCTGCGTGGTACACCTGGGTGGACCACGGGCATTTTTTCTTGCCCGTGGTCCACCTAAATGATTTGTAATAAGAAATTCAAATATTCAATGGGCCATGGTCCACCTCCATCCGAGTTAGTGTTTATTTCTAGGATTATTTTGGAATGTTTTTGGTGTAGTTTAGGAATGCTTTTTGGATGGATTAGGAATTCTATTAGGATTATTTTGCAATGTTTTAGGATGGATTAGAAATGGTTTTAAGATTATTTTGCAATGTTTTTAGGATGGATTAGAAATGCTTTTAGAATTATTTAGTAACGTTTTTAGGATAGATTAGGAATGCTTTTAGGATTATTTAGCAATGTTTTTAGGATGGATTAGAAATGCTTTTAGAATTATTTAGCAATGTTTTTAGGATAGATTAGGAATGCTTTTAGTATTATTTAGCAATGTTTTTAGGATGGATTAGGAATGATTATTTTCGAATTTTTTTGATATGGTTTAGGATTATTATAGGTAATTTTGACGATATTTTTGTTTTGTTATTAAAATAGTTTTATGAAGGACTAAGATTGACTTTAGATTTAGTTATGAATAATTTTCAGTCTATTTTAGAATGCTTTTATGGTGATTCAGAAATAATTTTCATACGATTTTCGGATGGTTCTAAGATGATTTTGAAATGTAAAATCATACGCAAACCGTAACATTATAGTACCACAAACCACAACCATATATCATCATACCACATTTTTTTAAGAGACCATAAAATGGAGTCGACGCGAAAAAAAAATATTCCCACTTTACATATAGGGTAGGCAATCCCAAAAAAATGATTTTCAAAAAAAAATTCTACTTTTTAGCATTGATAATATGTGTATCAGTATATGTTACCGGAAATGTATGTGTCTGTAAATAAAATAATTGAAACATGTTGTTCATCAGACAAACTGGGTTAGGTTAGGGTTAGCTTGTGACCATTGCATTGTGCTTTATAATAACACATTTCCTAAAAATTGTACATGTTACGCTCAAAGACAGAAAACGCCCAGTGAGCGGAAAAAGAGCTTACAACGCGTTGATTGAACCGTAAGAAAAATTCGCGCCTCACTCGCTTCGCTCGCTCGGCGGTGTTATGATCAAAAGTTAACCCTAACCTAACCCACCAATGTCTGTTGGTATTTAAACAAACATTGGTGGGTTGGGTTAGTATTCAGACAGACATTGGTGGGTTAGGTTAGGGTTATCTTGTGATCATAACACCGCCGAGCGAGCGAAGCGAGTGAGGCGCCAATTTTTCTTACGGTTCAATCAACGCCTTGTGGGCTATTTTGCCGTTCACTGAGCGTTTTCGGTCTTTGAGCGTAACATATACAATGACAGAATTACATAGCTAGTATACATTTCCGGAAACAATACATACCGAATTACAGCTTTCTAGCATTACCTCTGAAACTATAATGGTTCCTTGTATTTTACTACTGAACCCTAAAAAGTTTAAAAACGTTTGCAATAGTATTTCATATATTATTAAAAAGGTGGACCACGGGCAAGTAAAAATGACCGTGGTCCACCTAGGTGGACAGAGGTGGACCACGGGCAAGAAAAAATGCCCGTGGTCCACCCAGGTGTACCACGCAGGTGGACCACGACCAATACGGGTCGCCCCTGCGTAGTAATGTCATATTCTATGACTCGGTTGGGGGCGGGGCCGGGGAGGGGCGCGCCCCTCACGGCCGAACACGGCGCCAAAATTTGAAGGCGCTGTCATTTCTATACGTAGTAATATTATTTCGATGGTAGAATATTAGAATGTTTTAAAAGCTGTATAAATAGGGGAACATTTGAGAAAAATGTTCATTACATTCTCAGACTCTGAGAATCAGTACTGTTATTATATTTTGAGGATGGGGTTTTAATTTGTATTTGGAGGTTTTTTGGAAGTATTTAAATCATGATAATGTCATGAATATATTATATTAACAAATCTGAAAATTTGTCTTTATTCCAACATCGACATTCTACAACACAATAAACCAATATTAATATTATAGGTACTATTATAATATTAAAAATCTTTTAATAATTTGATAACATAGAACAAAACAAAACAAAACAAATAACAAACAACAGAACAGAACCTTAGAGAAAGGATAAATAGAGGCGACACGGTAGGAGTGAGCGAGATGAGTAAATACAATATTCCCAAGGCCAAAAAGAGCTAGAGAAACATTTTTTGTCCTTATCGACGTATACTATTTTTTTGCTGGGCAAAGTCGCTAACTGTGCCCAGCTAACGAGAGCGGTTTTCTATAATTCTCAAAATCTGAATTTTCAGGGTGAAAACAAGGTGAAAACTGTGTTCTGTGATTGACTTTATGTGTTTTTGCGTTCATAGACTATGGTGCATTGTAGTGTTTTAGGCTGCAATAGCCGCAGTGAACGTAAAATCGACAACATAACCTTTTATTCGTAAGTACACTATTTAGACTTTATTTCGGCCCTAATTGATAAAAATGAATACAGATTATATTTATTAAGGCTCAAATGACGGCTTCAATGTACAGAAATAACGAAATAAAACGTAAATGTTCAAGAAAATAATCGTATTTTGTAGTATTATACACCCAAATTAAGTAGGTAAGTAAAATGAAGCCAGGCGGCCACTTTCCTGTGTCTCCTAAATTTAGTCGGGTACCACGCGTATTGGGGATACCAGCAATTTACTTGAATTTACCCATGCAATATTACCCACAATTGAGGTAAAATAGTGACAACTTAAATAAAAAATAAAATATAATCAGGGGTTCTAAACTCATTATAAAATGCGGCCCGCTAGTTATTCTTGTCGATATATAATAAAGAAGTTAAATGGAATAACAATGTTTTTGTTTGTATATTATCATTAGGTATACAGTATGCGATAATTAAGCGACAGTCGCTATTCCAAGACATTTCATAATATTTATCAACGCTCAGCGAACAGACTTTAATTTATATGTATATACCATAGTTCACCAGCCATTCTGGAGTCTAGTACGGGTTCGTAGACATCTCACAATCTCAGAGGTTCTGGTCTCATCACGATAAAAAAATATATTTGAAAACAATCAGTAAAGTTTAAAACAAACATGCAAGCCATTCTTTAACAAAAAAGCTTACAATTTTTTTTATTTTATTTTACCCAACCGATACGGATCGGTTGTATGGAGAGAGATCTGTAGTCACACCAACCTTCCCATACTACTATAGTAGACAATAGGAGTTAGCAAAGATACAGTAAAACAGGCGTGGACAGCGACTTTGATTTATTTATACAAGTATAAATCGAAGTCTCAATATATTGATGATTATAAGAAAAAATACATCGCAAATCATCAATAGTCCTATTAGTTTATCGTATATAAAAATATAAAAAAAACATGGGGTAAATCATGGGGTAATATTCTCTTTTCTGGTAACACTACGTAATCAATGTACTTTGTTTCTCTCCCTTACGGGTATACGCCTGATGACAACTCTATTCATCCTTTCTCTAAGAACAGAACAGAGTTCAACAGACTGTCACAACACTGTCATTTTTTTTTTAGTTTTTTTTGTGGCTCTGGATATTTGGTATTAGACGTCAAGTCGTTTTCGATTACATTTTTTTAAACTCTTTTTTTTATCAGCCACTAGAAGTCCACTGCTGGACATAGGTCTCCCACAAACACCTTCGTCTTGAATCACTCTTTCTATAAAAAAAAAACTGCATCAAAATCCGTTGCGTAGTTTTAAAAATCTAAGCTATAAATAAATCTAAGATATTATGCACAGACAGACAGGGGAGCGATTTTATTCTAGAATGTGCAAAATTTATATTTTGAAAGATTACACCGATTTTCAGCTTTTGCTACCGTTACGAAGATTTCATAGGCATTCGTTCATCGTGTGTAAAATAAAACGGCCAAGCCACACGTTTTGGCTCAAATGTAACCTAATAGAGTATGTGAAGTTAGGCCTGGTAAAGTAAGGGCGCATAGATCAAGAATCTTGGCTCTACATGAGATCTGACCACTTTTTCATAGATTTTGATTAAGGTAGACTCGTCTTGGCAACATTTTTACATGAAAATGTTTTTGATGGGATTTATGTTACTTCGAATGACTGGGCTACAAAAAGGAAAATATTAATATAAATATTCTTGAACGAATCACACAACGCTATCTAGTCCCAAACTAAGCAACTAAGCTTATACTTACTATGGGTAGGTACTAGATTGCTGTTATAATATACTTACTTAAATACTTTTTTTTTGTAAATAACATAGAATACATCCAAACCAAAGCGAACAGACATGTTCATGCACACAAATGTTTGCCTTGCGCAGGATTCGAACCCGCGGCCGTTGGGATAAAGTGACCATTGCTAGCCACTCTACCACCGGACCTGTCAACCAATAGTATGGATTACTATTGGTTGGTTTGACAATAATAAAAATGGCGTCGCTCGTGAAGTAAACAGAAAATTTGACAAAAAAATTGCTGACAGAATACGAATGTATCTTGTTTATATAGCAAATTAAAACACTGTTCATTCATTCGTAAATGATGTTTGTAAGAATGCTTATCTTCACCAGCAAATTCTTTTAAAGGCGGTTTGATGCTCCCAGAAAATCTCGTCTTGCAATCCAGTTTTGCACCCAAACACGTTTTTTCCGCGATAATCTGTTAACTATCCTGGTTTCCAGGCGTACAGCCAATAACTGTGATAAACGTATTTTCTTTTTTTCTTTCTTTCAAAATTTCAACCGCTTGCAAAATAATTAGAGATTCCCTATTTTCCACACTTGCGATGAAAGTGCTGTCGATGAGGACGCTTTGAGAGATTATGATGAAAATGGCATAGCAAATGTAAATTGACGTCATATAATTAAGCATGCTAGAAAAGATTGCGAAAATAGCAAGGAATTAAAGCAAATGTAAACCAGCGCAACCAAATGTAGATGGCGCTACTGTATAATTAAACTAGCGGACAGCCCCGGCTTCGCGCGGCGTTTACTAAATTTTTTGAAAATATTATAAACCTAGCTTATGTTACCCGGGGGAATGTACCTTCCCAACGGTAAAAGAATTTTTCAAATGGGTCAAGTAGTTTTTGAGTTTATTCGTTACAAACACACACACAAAAATACAAATGTTTCCTCTTTATAATATAAAGGCGCTGTCCCACTGCTGCGCACGCTGCGCACGAACACGTGGGCCACGTGGCACATTACAGCTGCGTGGATGACTACGTGGGTCTACGTTTCCACTGCAGTAAAAGCTATACACGAATATAAAACCACGACTACATACAGCTGTGTACGCTTTGTGGAACAAGCTGTGTACCGCATTCACTGCGTGCATGGCGTTGACAGCGTTGAGCTATATTGAGCAAGCCACGCGTGTATCAGTGACGTCACTCGATGGTTATGTGTCCGTGGGTTGCAGTGGAAACAATCGCGTACATCCTCTTGCAAAGCAAAGCTTAACACACGTGCGTAGCCTCTTCGTGCGCAGCACTGGGACAGCGCCTTTAAGTATAGGTAATAATACTGGGACTTGCATCAGAAATACACAGGAGTTGGATTGAGTAAGGTAGGAATGGTCAGACATTGCATAAGTTCCAAGGAAGTTCCGTGGAAGTGTCAGGATCCTTTTGATTTTTCCCCACACACAAAAATAGAGTTGGTTTAAATAATACGCACGGAGTGGTAGAGCAATTATTACGAAATGGGCTGGCTCGACCGGGGAAGTACCACCCTCTTACAGAATATCGACGTGAAGCAGAAATGCGTTTCGTTCCCTCTGCTCTTGCTCTTGCTAACTCCTTCCCTATCCCCTCTTTCCCTTCCCTTCCTCCAACTTCCTTGGTGGACAACGCATTGGTAGCGCCCCTGGTGTTACTGATGTCCATAGGCGGCGGTGACCGCTTTCCATCAGGGGGCCCCGCTTGCTTGTTTGTCTACTGTATGACATAAAAAAAGGCACTTAAGTGAGGTAGGGCACAGCGGGTAATCCGCACTGCATCTTTCGCAGCCGTCTGGGGAATGGACCTCCACCTTACAGAAGGTCGTAGCCAAATAGCATTGGCCTCGGCCATGTTGTGTTCCTACGGTAGTCTCCAGAGCTCCACTTTCTACAGGGTCGGCAAGACGCGAGTGATACCGACGGTATTGCAAGCGTCTATAGGCTGCGGTGCGGCGCCAACTTGTGGTTTATTTTTTAAATGAACACTTTGTTACAAACATTTTAAACTTAATTTTATTTCATGTAAGAAGAACAATTTTATTGCGTTCGTAATGTTTCTCTTGATGGAAACAAAACTACAACAAGCACAAGACTTGATATATACATTGACTGTCTGTGTGTTCAATGCAGCGACACTTGGCCCAGCACAGACGGTGAAAAGCAACTGCAACGAGAACCTATTGAAATTATTAGTTTGAAACCAATTTCAATGGTTTTCTACACACGACGCAACGACAAAATTTGTACTTTAGAACGTGATGATAATCAACAATAAGTGTCTAAACACACTATGCCGAAAATACGCGACCGAAGTTCCGCGGCTGATTTTACGTTCGGCTCTTAATCGGCTGATATGACACACCATAAGCTCCGAACTTACGCGGCTGAAATTCGGTTGCGGAACCTTGTGTGTGTATTGTCAGTGTCAGTGTCCGAGCGCTGTCGTGGCAATCGAACCGAACTTCGGTCGCTTATAATGTGTTGCTACACGCCGAATCGCTGCCGAACTTACGCCCGACCGAAGTTCGGCTGTACGCGACGTAATTTCAGCATAGTGTGTCGTCAGTCATTGAAAATACATTGCAGGCGTATTTTCGGCATAGTGTGTTTAGACACAAGTGTCAAAAACAAATGAATTCGATGAAACCCGAGTTTCCTGCATGCTTAGTTTCAATGAAACTAGTTTGCAATGCGTTTAGCGGTCGCTACATCAAGCTGTAAACATTTGAACATTTAAATGACGACTTTGCACACTTGTTTATACACTTATTGAAGCAACCTGCCACACTGCTTTGCAAAGCCATTTCTCCACAGTACGTTGACCAACCACAAACAAGATGGACGACGATTTTGTGGATAGTGTGCTTATACTATTTGAGAGCATGTCATTATTTATGAAATGTGAAGAAAAATATAAATCTATCATAACGGTTGAAAAAGAAGGCGTGAATGGATGTGTGAAATGTACATGGGCGTACCCAGACTTTCGGAAAGGATGGGGCAGAAGCAAATAAAAGTAAACTCTTATAGTAGTAGAAAATTTAAAATGCGTTTAATTTACTGAAACTTTTTATTTACCTTACCTAACACTACTTCAATAATAGCTTGCGGGGATTTTGGCTGAATCACATTTTATTTACTCATGTGGCTGAATCTAGCTAAAATTTCTTTTACAAATTTATTTTGTGCTTCCTGAACCCTCTTCTTGTGCACACTCATCATGCAGAGGCCAACAAGCCAGTTTTCTGTCATCGTTGACCGTAACCAAGTTTTTACTCCGCGTAAAGTACTAAATTATCTTTCGATAGTGCATGTTGTGCAGGGCTGTGCAAGTGAAATAAAAAGCGCTCGTTTTATGGTGGGATAGCCAGTGGCGGCTTTAGGGGTGGGCGACCAGGGCGACCGCCCGGGTAACCTGAGGGCGCCGGTCGGGGCGCATAGAGAGAATTGAACAAGTCCGTCAATTAACACTCTTAGATAAAATGTTGGATGCGAATTGCATCAGTATGATAATGACTGGCATAAGGTTTAATTGATTTACTTTACTTTCTTTACGTGTTTTGTTATTTTTTTCTAATTTCCCCTGCCGTTTTCGAGATATACGCTATATTGTAAAATGACCAGAATCAAAGAATGGCCAATTAGGTACTCGTAAATGGTGACCATTACGAAGTGGATGTAGAGGACCAAGTGTTCTAGGTTCAAGGACAGTCCTAAATACGCTGTTTCTGGGACTGGAATTTTTCGGATCGGTTTTTTATTTCGTGTAATTCCCCCTTTTATGGTGCTATCTTATATATCTCTATAAGATGGCACCTTTGTACGAACCCCGTGCGCGCTACCGTCCTCGAGATATATGCAATTTTAAAAAATTACAAAATTGCAATATTTTCGAAAACCGGAGCACGCACGGGGATGGTACAAAGAACCAAAAGTGTTCGTAAGTGCCCCCCACCTCTGTGCCCCCACCCCCCGATAAGATGAGACCAAATGAAGGGGATTTCTAAAAAAAAATGATGCCATCCCTACAATAGCACTAAAAATCGAGTTTGAACTTAGAACATTTTTGAATGTTATTTTAATCACCTTTTTGTCTTGACGTATCGGGGTCTTGAGGTACCTTGGAACACTTTTGGTCCTTTCAACAAACGCCGTGCAAGCTACCGTTTTCGAGAAATTTGCCGTTTTTGGAATCCAGCTTTTTTCAAAATTGCTTAAATCTCGAAAACGGTAGTCCGCACGGAGTTGGTGCAAAAGACTAATAATGTTCGTAAGTGCCCCCCAACATGATAATTGATAAGCCCAATAGAAGAGAAGATTTCTAGAAAAAAAAATTCTCAAAATCATTTTAATCTCGCCTTCTTTTGTCCTCATCATGTCGAGGGGGCAACTAGAGACACTTTTGGTCCTTTACATCAACTTCATAATGGTCCCCATTTACGAATAATTTGCCATTCTTTAAATCTGGTCTTTTTACAATATGGCGTATATATCGAGAACGGTAGCCCGCACGGGGTTGATGCAAAGGACTGACAGTGACAGTGTTCAAAAAAAGAGGGAAATAAGAAAAAAACGAAAAATTTTCTAAGTTCAACATTTTTCTTATGATTTCTTGGCATTTCATATTGCCCCTAAGTAAAAAACGACTAAGTACCTACTTATTAGCTTCTAGACAGGGTGGGGCAAGTGCCCCACCTTGCCCCACTGTGGGTACGCCCATGGAAATGTATCGTATCGCACTCACAATACGCACACAACACTCGAGCGACTGAACAACTTTGCGCAAGTGTGGCAGGCTACGCAAACATTTAACGACCTCCGTGGCGTAATGGTTACCACGCCAGACCGCCACCCAGGAGGTCCCGGGTTCGATCCCCGGTCAGGTCATGATGAAAAACGAACTTTATCTGATTGGCCTCGGGTCTTGGATGTTAATCTATATAATATGTATTTGTTATAAAAATATAATATCGTCGAGTTAGTATCCCATAACACAAGTTTCGAACTTACTTTGGGGCTAGCTCAATCTGTATGAATTGTCCCTATATATTTAAACATTGTCGACTTTGAACGCTTTGATGTACGCTCAAAAACCGACACCGCTTGGCAAAGTGCACATCTTTGCGCACTTGTTTGAACAAAGATAGAAAGTCCTGTGCCACACATAGCTTCATTCAAATGTTCAAATATTTGCTTGATGTAGCGCCCGCATCATACTGATTTCAAAAAGGTTGCGTCATGTGTGGTCCGTCAAAGGAGTCTATGACAGAAACTCAAAGGCAACTCAAAAGTAATTACAAGTTGCAGTTTCGTTGCATTTGGATGATTTTTTTTCAGTCTTTTCGACACTAATCCAGTTCAATATGTTCGATCGCGCGTTCGTACGAGTAAAATTCGCGCCAAACTACCATGATCGCGCATTCGCGTTCTATTAGGACGATGTCATAGTCAACAAAACGACTAGACTTAAAATAACTATGAACAGACTGTATGTGCGCGTGGGAGCTAGTCACCTCCTTATACTATGGGTACTTAGATTGCCGATAAATATACATAAATACTTTTTTTTTGTAAATAACTTATAACACATAAAACACACAAGGCAAACAGACATGTTTATGCACACAAATGTTTGCCTTGAGCAGGATTCGACTAAGTGACCAATGATAGCCACTCGACCACCAGGCCTGTCAAGTCTCATTGTGTATTAGGCCCAGAACAGACGGCGAAACCCAAATGTAACGCAACTACAACTTGAACAACTTCTATTTACTTTAGAGTTGCGTTATGGCGTTTCAGTATCTGTCATACTCCTTTGACGGACCACACATGACGCAACCTTCTAGAAATCGGTTTAAAACGCAATGTTTTAGTTTTATTTAAGTTCTCTCATATATACACATTTTATTTCTTTCTTTTTGTAATTTACATTTAAATTAGTCAATAATGTTTGCATGTGTAAGATTCTCGTATAAGTATTGTGTACAATGGTTAAGGATTCCAGAATTATATTTATGTCAATGTAATATTATGTAAAACAAATGTTTGTTCTGTTATCTGTAATTGTACCTAAAAAAATATATAATAAAAAAATTGCAAACTAGTTACATTGAAACTAGCATGCAGATGCAGAAAACTCGAGATTGTGTTTCATCGTTTTCATTTGTTTTTTATTTATTTATAACGAGCTCTTCCCCGCGACTTCGCTCGCGTTAATATTATGACATAGATCTCGTTTGACAACAACGCATAGCTCGACTTGTGGCGCCATCTGTTGGCCGATACAGCGCCCTCTATAGTAGAAAATTTATTTTCCCATTGGAACGACATACTTTCACGGAATAAAAAGTAGTTTATGTTGGGATCTGTACCCCTAACAATATGTATGCTTTTCATAATGATCGGCTGCTTAGTCAAGCCGCGAAGGAATAACAAACAAACTCACTTTCTCATTTATAATATTAAGTAAGGAAATAAGGATTGCAGATTGTTACATCATTTTACAGACGTAATATATTACAATCTATAGGTACAGTCAGGAGTACGTCGAGCTTTACACTTGCTACAATTTTGGCTCTTATGACATAGAATTTGTAAAGGTCGACCTGCTCTTGACTGTGCATTATTTTGTATTATTGTACATTATTTTCGGTACTTATTGTTGATTGCATTGCATCACGTTTTAGTAAAATTTCGGTTGCGTCGTGTGTGGAAATCTATT
The DNA here is from genome assembly GCA_905163395.2 of Endotricha flammealis. Lineage (NCBI taxonomy): Eukaryota > Metazoa > Arthropoda > Insecta > Lepidoptera > Pyralidae > Endotricha > Endotricha flammealis. Next base: position 7,181,911 of record LR990883.1, read on the forward strand.
AAAACTGGTTTCAAACTAATAATTGCAAAATGAGTTTCGTTACAGTTGCGTTTCATCGTCTGTTCTGGGCCTTACCCTCTTCGCACACAAGGCGACGCAAGTCTCCGATACTCGGCGATTTTAGTATCCAAGCGACTACCGCCATACAAGTCCATTGAGGTTCGTACGTACACTCGCGTCGTTGGATGCTAAAATCGCCGAGTATCGGAGAGTTGCGTCGCCTTGTGTGCGAAGGGGCTTAGGCGTAAAACATACAGATGGTGTACGGCGAAGGCAACGGAGCGGCATACGGCATGCCTGCGCCGCGTCGCTTCAGTATAATTTACATCGCGTGTCGCTTTGATTATTAGGGACAACGGTACAATGGACCACCATCTTTCGAACATCTCCTTCACATAACTTCCTTTGTTTCCTAGGACCGTATCTGTATAAAAAAAACTTAACACCTTTCTAAATTTATACCCTCTAACAAAATTCAACCTTAAATCTGTTTTAACAAAACATTTAAAAACACTTACTTATCAACAAACTGAAGAGCTGCTCATCCCAGTTAAATAACATGTTTGTTATCGTCCACACGCACATACCCACTCAAACTATCTAGTCAACACACATACTCACTCACACACACAAAATCAGACCAACATACTTACCAAACCCACACACGTTTAGAGTTCTGAAAACAAGGACCAATTAGCCATGTTTAAATAAATAGTGATCTAAAGCAGAAGGGTTGGGGCTACAACAGGCGCCAGCCTCTCACGTTTTATGGCATACTAGCGAAAGCCGCGCAACTTCGTTTGCGTAAATCTCGCTTTCCCGTGGGAATTTTGAAAAATCCTTTCTTAGTGCTCCCCTACGTGATAAAAGGAACCCGTGTGCAAAATTTCAAGTTTTTAATCCTTATAGTTTAGGCCCTGCGTTGATAGTCAGTCAGTCAGTCAATCAGCTTCTCCTTTTATATATATATATAGATATACTTACACTAGCTTTTCCACGCGGCTTCGCTCGCGGTTAATTTTATGACAGACCTCGTTTGACAACAAAACAACCCATAGCGCGACTGTGGTGCCATCTGTTGGCCGATACAGCGCCCCCTATAGTAGAAAAAATATTTTCCCATTGGAAAGACATACTTTCACGGGATAAAAAGCCTATGTTGGGCTCTGTACCCCTGACAATATGTATTCAAATTTTCATAATGATCGGCTGATTAGTCAAGCCGTGAAGGAATAACAAACAAACAAACTAACTTTCTCATTTATAATATTAGTTACTCACATATACGTTCTCTTGTCAAAGAGTAAACACAGTAATAAATGATTTGTATATTAATCTATTCTATAAACTACTATTATTACGGAAACAAAAACAAAATGACCATTGATAAAAGAAATGGCTAAAGAAAACGAGTTACGGTCGATTTCGATAAAAATACATTTTACTATGTGTTTTTTTTTTACATAAAATTTCAAACTAGGTACATACAATATTACGTACGCGGAATGTCAATTAAATAAATATCATATGTTTTGTATGAAAACGTTTGGAAGCGACACCGTGCCTGCGCCGCGCCTTCACCGTACGCCGTCTCTGTATAATCCAGGTCTTACAATTCAATATTCAATATCTATATTATTGTTTTTCTGTATACACGGTGACTTTTCAACGGGTTGGCATTTTTTGAGAAGGGACTAAGAATCAGGAGCTTAATCGATTGGCATAAAAAGTTTTTTTTAATTCTTATATTATATTGAGTATTAGTATTGCAAGCCCGGCTTTTCGGCTTTATTGGAAGTACCGCCACTGAATTATATTGAGTATTAGTAGGGCAAGCCCGGCTTTTCGGCTTTATTGGAAGTACCACCACTGTTTTCAAGTTAATGTTTTTCAAAAAATACTACGAAATATAATTACGATAATGTCATATTTTTATATTGTTCTATAGAGCTTATTTAAAAAAAATGGCAACCCCGTGATAAGTCACCCTGTATTTCTGCGACGTGGCGATCTATCTTGCGACAATGAGCCACTTCTGTCAGATCCTGGATCTGTATTTATGTCAGTAGCGTGGATGGACACTAAACAGTTTTAATGTCTCATTACTTTATCAAATGTCTTATTACCTATATTACACATTATAATTTTCAAGTCTGTTCGTTCACTTCATCGCTACCATCCATACTTCTCTCGTTATCTGGTACATTATTGTATCTTTTCTTAGACGTATCTATATTGTGTCTTCGTTTCATATGTTTCTTGAAGTTAGATCCGTTCGTGAAGTCTCTTCTACAGTAAAAACAATTATATGGCTTGGCTCCGGTATGCTGCCGCAGATGTAAATTCAACCTTGTCTTAAAACGGAAAGCTTTCTGACAGTATTCACATACATATGGCATTAGATCTGTGTGAACAATTGAGTGTGACTTGAGGTGACGTTTCACACGAAAGCTTTTCCCACATTGCTCGCAGACAAACGGCTTCGCTCCTGAATGTAGGCTCACATGCGATTGTAGATTGCCACGGGCACGGAATGCCATCGGACAGTATTCACATTTATATGGCTTCGTATCCTCGTGTGTCATCATGTGAGTGCTTAATGTACCTGTTAAAGGTTTAAATGTATTAGTTAATTTAAAGTTTTAAATCCACTACTAAAGGTTGAATGATAAAAAAAGTCATGAAGATGAACTAAGCTACCTCTCCACCAATTTTCAGCCAAATCGCTTCAGCCGTTCTTGAGTTATTAATGGTGTAACTAACACGACTTTCTTTTCCGATATCAGCTACCGTCACTAAGGGGGTGATAAACGAACTTATGAAACGCGAGGCACAGGACGCTTGGGCAGGGAGTTACAGCTGCAGACAAGCAAAATTGTTTGTAAAAGAAAAGAACCACAAAAGAACCCGATCACTACTATCACTAAGCCAGGAAAGACTGGGCATAGTCATGGGCATCATCACGGGCCACTGCAGACTTAACCGACATATGTCCCTTATAGACAACAGCATAGACCCCGCTTGTCCCGAATGCGGTGAACCAGAGACCAGCCAGCATTTCCTGGCTGAGTGCATACACTACAGCAGGCTCAGGTGGGAGACTTTTGAAGCCGATAGGATCGAAGAAGGAAGACTATGCGACCTGGACACTGGTCGCATTGCGGAGTTCTGCAGAAGGAGTTGGGTTTAAGGGTTTTCTGGGGGGAGGTCATCGGGGCCACAGTAACAACCGTATCCACACGGGAATAGGGTATAATGAGTCCAACAAGCGACTTGAACACCCGCCTGTGCCCCGCAGGCGTCCCACCCTATAATAATAATAATAACACGACTTTCTTTTATATTATTAAATATAGATATTAATTTCAAAGTCTGACTAACATCTATATATTATTTAGAAGTGTCACACATAACGCAATAACTAAATGTTTACCTTTAGTGAAGAACATTTTTCCGCAGACGTGGCACGAGAAATCCCTACTTCGTTCCGTATGAGTTAGTTTATGTTGCAGCAGATTGCTTCTTGACTTGAACTCCTTATTGCAATGCTGACATTTCAAATCAGCTTCAGCTTCTACTTTGCTCTCTCGTTTCACTGTGCGTTTCTTGATTCCTTTCGCATATATCAATAAATGGTCGTTTAACATTTCTAGTGTTTCAAAAACTGCACCACAGTTACTACACATCTTTAAATATAAATCACTATGCACCATGTTTAAATGTTTTTTTGTGTATGCCGAACGTGAGAATCTTTTGTTGCAGAACTCGCAACAGTAACGCAGCAACTTATTATGCAAGCGTACATGATTGATGAAAGTTCTAAATGAGTTTATTACTTTTCCACAGTCTGAGCATTTGAAGGTGCAACAACACGAATGTATCTGCAGCGAGTGCAATCTTAGTGACAGCAAATTCTTGCACTGGGCGTCGCAACTCGCGCAGCGACACATATAGTCGTCCCAGGTCATAGGTGCGACATCTAAAGGTGTCTCTATAACTTGGCCGGGCTCACCTTGAAATAAAGAAAGAATAATAGTTTATTTGACGTAATTAAAAACAATTAACATTTACATTACATGAAACCTTACAACTAACACAAATAAAAAATATATAGGGACAAATCACACAGATTGAGCTAGCCCCAAAGTAAGTTCGAGACTTGTGTATGGGATACTAACTCAAATATACAAGATGTTATAACAAATACATTATACTTATAGATAAACTAGACTTAAGCCAATCGGAAAAAAGAAAAAGTATGTTTTTAATCATGACGCGACAAAGATTCGAACCCGGGACCTCCTGGGTGGCGGACCGGCATGGTAACCATTACGTCATGGAGGTCGTCAAAATTTAATATTAGCCCGCTTGCATGTTTTGTCTGTCATATAACATATAAATAATAATAACCTTTTTTCGCTTTCTTCTTCTTCTTCTTAACAGCCATTCCCAATGGCATATCGCTATCGGAGGTGTCGAAGTCTAAGTCATTGTTACACTCTTCATCAGAGTTGCGTTCTGTTTTTATCAAGTTAACATCAATATCCATGATAACATTGGGATCAACAGTAATAATATGCATGTTTTCAGTAGGTATTTCGTCTTTTACCTGTAAATTAAATAAATAAATATATAGGGACAAATCACACAGATCGAGCTAGCCCCAAAGTGAGTTCGAGACTTGTGTTATGGGATACTAACTCAACAATATTATGTATAGACAGGCCCAATGGGCGAGTGGCTATGTATGTATGGTCACTTTATCCCAAGAACCGCGGGTTCGAATTCAGCGCAAGGAAAACATTTGGTGTATGAACATGTCTGTTTCCCTTGGTCTGGGTGTTTTCTATGTATAATATTATTGTAAATATATACTTATAATACATAGAAATCTGAAGCTATGGAGTCCTTACTCATCGTAGGCACACAACATGGCCGAGACCACAGAACACAGAAATCTGATATCTGTGGCAATGCTATTCGGCTACGATCTTCTGTAAGGTGGAGGTCCTTCCCCAGACGGGCTGCGAAAGATGCGATGCGGATTATCCGCTGTGCCCTACCTCTCTTAAAAATACTGCAGAATTATAAATACGACCCTGCTGGCCACTTTCATTGGCTTACAGTATGAAAAAAAAATGAAGATACCTGTATTTTAGTCTCCTGGAATCCTTCCCAGTCCGTGTCGACTGGTTTTCCTATATTTTTCTTAATTTCTTCGTCCAATTCAACATCATTAAGTTTTATTTCGAAAATTTTGTTTAATTTCTGCTGTGCGGTTCTTACGTTGTGTAGGAACTTCCAAGTACGTTCCAACAAGTCAAAACATGCGAAACATATAGTATTCGGCAAAGAATTGTGCATATCAATATTAATCCAGAGCATTTTAGTTGAAATTTTAGAGTTTACACCGACGTCTTCGTCTGAGGATATTAATTGGTCTTTTGGCGTTGGTTCAGCGCATAAACGGCAATATGTCTCCTCCTCAGCCATGGTAAGATATTTTGTTGAGAATTCTTGTGAAATTTGTGTAATTCTCAATAGGAATAAATAATTGAAGACGATTCACTCACTGATAAACAAAATGTGACGTTTAGACGCGGCTTTGTTGCCATAACAAAATAACAAGGTTTTTTCTTTTTTCGGCTCTGGATACAAATAATTAAAATACATGCAAAAGACTGATATTAAAATTATTTCTACTAAACTTATTTATTTCTACCAACAATATTACAAGTTTATTTAGATATTGCATTTTATAATATTTCTTTCTTATTTAACAAAAGCACTAAGGAGGAGAGAAAATCGTAATCTTCTTTCGAGTACCACAGTCGGATCGGAGGCACTTCGTAGCTCCCAAAAAGAAAAATAAGACATAGGTAATTATGTAGCTCCTCAGTAATTGAGGGTACCACACCGCCAGGCGCCAGCCGCATCCTTGGGGATGTCTGAGCGCGTATAGGTCTGTGGTTGATAAAACCTAAATAAAGCGGTCTAAATTAATAAAAATAACTTACTAATATAATTTATTTGAGAAACAATCTCAAATTAAGTCTGATTCCGCGTTCCTTGGCATTTGTTACACGTTCACAACTTCGCACATAATTCACAACGTAATGTTAATAAATTTTCCTAGTATTTGTGTTATTTTAAAATACCTACATCCATATGTTTTTGTAGTCGTGACAAGTTTTGCAAACAGTTAGTTTCCATTGTATTATCGGGCTATCGATCTTGGGATTTGAAAACAGTTTTTTTGGCTATCTGCATAACTACAGAAATTTGGGTTTTATAATGGATGGATTAACACTTAAGGTAGGTAATACTTTTTATCCCGAAAAGTACGAGAAGCCGTGTCCACACAGACTGAGCACGGCTCGCGAGATGATGCTCGGTGTGTGTGGAACACAGTGTGGAAGTACCTTGGAGCCAGTTTTGAGAATCGACAAAAATCGACAATGTTTTGCTCACGGTTGAGCGGCTCTTGGCCGAAGCAACGTGCACCAGAGGCTACCCGAAAGGCACGTCCACATACACCGAGCAATTGGCTCGTGAGCCATGCTCGGTCTGTGTGGACACGGCTATTCCCGTAGCATTTGACCAAAAGTCTGATGAAAGTCAATTTACTTTATAAAGTTACTAGTGAAACCCGCGCAACTTCGTTTGCGTGTATTTATTTATGCACAGTGGCGCCATCTATATCAGACTTGATGAAATCCTACGCGAATCGCGTACACATACTTTTCGGGATAACAAGTACCTTAAGTGTTAATCCAAGGTATCAGCTACCTACATACCAAATATCATAAAATATTGGCTCAGCAATTTTCTTTTATACCACAATGTTGGCAAACAAGCATACGGCCCGATGGTAAGCATTTGAGCGTTACTTCTTCACGCTCAAATGCTTACCATCAGGCGGGCCGTATTGGTAGGATACATGCAAACGAATTAGGTACGCGGGTTTTGTTAGTATATAAATAACAATATATATATAGGGACAATTCACACAGATTGAGCTAGCCCCAAAGTAAGTTCGAAACTTGTGATAAGGGATACTAACCCAACGATATTATATTTTATAATAAATACTTAAATAGATAAACATCCAAGACCCGAGACCAATCAGAAAAAGTTCGTTTTTCATCATGACCCGACCAGGATTCGAACCCGGGACCTCCTGCGTGGCGATCTGGCGTGGTAAACATTACGCCACGGAGGTCGTCAAAATAGAATAAAATAATCATTTGTCAAACAACTGATTTCATAAATATACCTATTACAAACGCCTGAAAGAAAATGATAAGCAGAGTGTAAACAACGACTCACACGGACTTAAAAATATATTCCTGGACGAATCACTCGATGCCATCTAGACGCAAACAAGTAAAACTTGTACTATGGCTACTAGATCCCTGATCACAACACTTCTCAAATCGTTACTTTCTTTTTGTACATAAATTCTGCATTGTAATTATTGTTTATGCACACACATGTTTTACACGAGCGGGAGTCGAACCTGCGGCCCTTGTGATAAAGTAGCCATTGCTAGCCACCCGACCACCGAGCCTGTCAATTTGTAGGTCTGTACAAACTCCTTCCTAAAAAAAATGTCTGTTGAATGAACGTGAAAATGAAAATGAAAAAATAAAATGGTTACTTTTTTTATTTTAGCAAACAGCAAAATATATTAAAACTTTAAATTATATTTATGTTTTCAGGCGGATGGCAAATTGTCCAATGCCTTACTAAATAGAAGAAAAAAAATACATTCTTTTTTTAAATCTGTGTTTTTTTTTGTTTGGCAATCAGTCTTCAAACAAAGAAATTGTATTCTGTCATTTACAAGATAAATTGTAAACACAAATTATTCCCACTATTTTATTAGTTCTTTTGAAGGAACTAGGTAGTGGAACTTTTTCGTCTTACTAGTACCTGTCAAGAGTCCCGGTCCAGGAGGTCCCGGTCCCGGGTTCGAATCCCGGTCGGGTCATGATGAATGATTGGCCTCGAGTCTTGGATGTTTATCTATATATGTATTTGTTTTAAAATATAGTATCGTTGAGTTAGTATCCCATAACACAAGTTTCGAACTTACTTTGAGGCTAGCTCAATCTGAGTGTAAAGAGAATTTTTAGTTTATTACTTCATCATATCTAACCATATTCGTCCCACTGCTGGGATACGGGTCTCCCTTCAATCGATGGTGATTAGAGCGTACTCTGCCACGCTGCTCCAATGCGGATTTGCAGAGGCCGGTGTTTTCATACTGCCCTAAGGTCACCTATTTGGCTTTAATCGATAACAGCCAGAGCCGACGAAGCACGTAGAAGCTCGAGATAACGAAACCCATCCAAACGCTGGCTAGGGTCGACGTCGCTTAACTTGCGTGTTCATATTAGAGTGCGACACATAGTGACGCAATCGAGCTTTATGGGAATAATTGCATAGACCACGTTCGTAAACGTACACAATTTGTACATTGGAAATAAATACAACAGCCATTGATGTTATGTAAAATTATATATTTTGCTTCAGGTCATTACACTTTGGACTAGGATTTCTAATTCTAAACACGGCATTATGTACTTATTATTCGTTGTCTGTTTGAATCCAAATTACATAGTTACGATACTATCTTTTTGTGTAAAAATATATTTAAAGAATACCGTTAAATAATTAAAAATACGGACAAAGAGTTGGGAGACAGAGGAGTTCTAAAATGAACACTAAAGTTACATCATTGTGAAAAATAGGGGTGATTTTTTTTACGTCGTGTTAACTCGTGTTCACCCAAAATCTGAAACGCATGACACATTAAATTTATCAAGTTATAAATTTTATGTGTCATTGATTTAGGCAGCCCAAAATTTTTTTTTTGTTCCACCACTTTGTTAGCATTATTATTATTCGTATACATACCAAATTACAGGTTTCTACTATTATGCGTTTAGGCGCTAGACGGACGAAAGACGGACATACAGACATGACGAAACTATGGGTTCCTTCAACTTCCTTGTAGTTTACTACGGAACCCTAAAAAGAGATAGCGAGACATAATTTGACGACCTCCGTGGCGTAATGGTTACCACGCCAGACCGCCCAGGAGGTACCGGGTTCAAATCCCGGTCGGGTCATGATGAATGAACTTTTTCTGATTGGTCTTAGATGTTTATCTACCTATATTTGTTACAAAAATATATAGCTTGAGACATAATTTGACGACCTCCGTGGCGTAATGGTTACCACGCCAGACCGCCACCCAGGAGGTCCCGGGTTTTAGAGAACTTGACTGAAAAGTAAAGACATACAAAGATGTCACTCAGTTCATTGTTTTCACATATGTATAGAGTTTATAAACCAAACTCTTTGCTCTAACAGCACCCCTTAAACTGATACATATGTGTTAAACTCTTAGTTCAAAGATCACGAATAACACACAATAATACAACTATAAACCTGCTCTCTGGAACAAAATCGATGCAAACTTTATGTGTTTTTCCCTAGTTAATGATTTTGTACAGATATCAGCTAGCATTTCCTCTGTACAAATATAGGCTAACTTCACAGTTTTTCTAATTATTAAATCTTTGATAAAGTGATACCTAATATCAATGTGTTTAGTTCTCGAATGAGATACCACACACCCACAAATTTTTTGGGCTGACTGATTGTCGTTAAACAATTTTAAGTTACACAGAATACCACATTCATATAAAAGAGTTCTTATAAAGATCCCTTCTTTACAAGAATCGGATATTGCCATGTACTCAGCTTCAGTACTTGACAGTGCAACAGTACGCTGTTTCCTACTTTCCCACGACACTACAGAACTACCTAGCTTAAATATATACCCGGTGAATGATCTTCGGTCCAAATGATCTCCACCCCAGTCAGCATCTGTGTATCCTGTAATTTCTAAATTACCTTTTTCAAATGTGAGACAGTAATCCATAGTACCCTTCAAGTACCTAAGTACCCTCTTGGCTGCTTTCCAATGGTCTTCTGAATAACAGTCATTAAACTGACTCAAATAGCTCACACTATGAGCAATGTCAGGTCTAGTACAAACTGCCAGATACATTAAATATCCAATAAGACTTCTATAATCATATTTACAAAGCGAATTAGTTGCCTTTTGTAACTTTAAACCAACTTCCATAGGAGTCTTAGAGACCTTGCAATCTGACATTTGAAATTTATTCAATATCTTAGTGATATAACTATTCTGATCGAGTGTAATTTTTCCATCATCAGTTTGAGTTATCCTCATTCCTAAGATATGATGAGCTTTTCCCAAATCTTTCAATTCAAACTCATCCATTAATAATTTTTTCATTATATCCTTCTTCACAGAATTCTTCAATGAGAAAAACATTATGTCATCGACATACAACGCTATAATCATTTTTTCATTTCCTTGATTATAACAATAAACACATGGCTCTGAAGATAATCTTTTAAACTTCAATTTATTGATTAAAACATCATTTATTCTATCATTCCAAGCTTTCGCCGCCTGTTTTAAGCCATAAATTGCTTTATTTAATTTATATACCTTTCCTTTGTTGTTTGCATCTACGAAGCCGTCAGGTTGTTCCATATACACTGACTCTTCTAAATAACCATGCAAAAAAGCAGTTTTCACATCTAGATGTTCGACTGACATATTATAATGAGCTGCGAGGGCTAGCAAAACTCGTATGGTTGAGTATCTAACGACGGGTGAAAAAGTTTCATGGTAATCAATTCCATACTTTTGTGTAAAACCCTTTGCTACCAAACGTGCTTTATATCTAAGCAACTCTCCGTTTAACCCTCTTTTCTTAGTAAATATCCATTTACACTTAATTGGCTTATGCCCTTCAGGTAAGACAGTCAATGTGAAACATTTGTTTGTGATAAAGGAATTAAACTCATCTGCGATTGCTACCTTCCAGTGTTTTCCTTCACTGCAACTTAAAGCCTCTTCAATCGTCTGTGGAATGTCTTCTTCAACCAACAACTCTACTAGTCCTGCATACTCTGGTGTCCCCGCATCTTCGAATGCTGACAAATTTGAGTCCTCAGAGTCCATGCTGGATCTATCTGGAATATAAGTATAATCCGACGAGTCATTCTGATACGAATCAGTTTCTGTGTCATCTAGACTAAATATTGTTTGTCTACGATCACTTGAAACGATTATGCCATCAGATTGTGAGGTTTCTAAAGAAGTATTCACCTCAGAGGGTTCATTTCGCATACACGGATCTTGTGGTAGTACCACAGTGCAATCACTTTTATTGTTATCATCACGTGACACACTCACGTTATAAAAATCATTTTCTAAAAATGTAACATGCCTAGCTCTAATGCATGTTTCAGGATCACCAGGATCAATTAGTCTGTATCCCTTGCTATTGTCACAATAGCCCACAAAAATATACCTTTTACTTCGAGGTTCCAGTTTCCGACTATTTTCAATATGAACGTACGCAGTACAACCAAAAATACGCAAGTGATGCACGCATACCTTTTTGGATGTCCATTCTTCTTCAGGAGTTACTCCCATTACAGCCTTTGTTGGAGAACGATTTTTCAGGTAGACAGCCGTGTTAGCAGCTTCAGCCCAAAATCGTTGATCCAACTTCGCATCCTGTAACATACAGCGTACTTTATCCATAATCGTTCTATTGGCTCTTTCTGCTACTCCATTCTGTTGACTACAGTGAGGAATTGTAGTATAATGTCGAATCCCTTTATTTTTCATGTAGTCCTGAAAAGTATTAGAAATATATTCACCGCCATTGTCACTCCTTATTGCTTTTATTTTCTTTCCAGTTTCATTTTCTACCAGAGCAGTGAATGTTTTAAATTTATCAAAAACTTCACTCTTTTTCTTTAGAAAATAAATAAAAGTCTTCCTAGAAAAATCATCTATAAAAGTGACAAAATAACGAGAACCGCTAAAAGAAGATGTCTGCATGGGACCACACACATCAGTGTGTACGAGGCCTAATATTTCACTAGATCTAGTTAAGCTTTTCTTTGGAAAAGGTAATCTAGCTTGTTTGCCCTCTATACATGCTACACAAGGAACAAATGAAGTGTCATGAAAATTCATACCTGTGACAAATCCGTTTTTCATGAGCTTCATACTCCTACAGTTAAGATGACCCATCCTCTTATGCCATATTTCGTGTGAAAGTACCTTACTGTCCTCCTTGGACCCCTGTGTAGTCGCCGCCTTAACCGTTGACGCTAAACTAGAGTAAGAATTTTCACAAACTGAGCTCATGGCAATATCCGACTCCTTTTTACACATTACAGTATTAACCATGTCGAGTTGATATATACCATTGCAGCATGTACCAGTTGCTATGACATTGTCATCATCTAAAATTTCACAACTTTTAGTATTGAATACTACCGTAAAACCTTTCTTAGTAAGTTCACTTACAGACAGTAAATTAGTAGAAAGTTTAGGAATGTAATATACGTTACTAATGTTCTTTAAGCCGTTCTTCAACTGCACTTGCACTTGACCATGCCCGCTTGTTGTAATTTCATCACCGTTCGCAACATTGACTACCAGTGGCTTCAATTGTTCAAAATCATACATGGCTTCCTTCTTATTGCACATGTGATGAGTGGCTCCTGAATCAATGTACCAGGTGTCTCCCTGTACATTCACCGACAAAGCAGCTATCATTGACGTCTTGTCATTTTTGAAAGAATGTTTACCTTGTTCTTTCTTCTTAGCCTGTGGACAATCTTTCTTCATGTGACCTGTCTTATTGCATCTGTAACACTTGTAGTTCTTAGAATTGTAGGGCTTCTTGACAGTCAAAGCATTTCCCTCAGAGTTTTCTGATTTCTGTGCTCGACGCTGCTGTTCTTGTATCAGTTTGGCCTTCACCGTCTCACTCGTTAATTTAATATTTGAGTTTTCCAAGGCCATGATCATAGGATCAAAATCTTCCGTCAAACCGCTAAGCATAATGACGGCAATGAATTCGTCATCCAGTGGTGAGCTGATGTCTGTAAGTTGTTGAGAAACTTCAGATATTTTTGACAAATAACAATCCATATCTGTCATCTCTTTGAGCTTCATGCCAAACAGCGATCTTAATAAACTCAGCCTCCTGCTTAAACCTTTGTCTTCATAAGCAGACTGTAGATTGGACCACGCTTCGTATGCGGACTTAGCATTACGAATATATGACTGCGCCGACGGACCCACCGATAAGCATATTTTTGCCAATGCTTTCTGGTTCCTTTTCTCGTCTTTGCATCCGTCTGCCGATTGTATGCACTCATATAAATCCTCATGCATCAATATCATCCTCAAAGTGAATTTCCAGTTATTATAATCAGACACGCCATGCAAACGTTCCATCAGGAATCCCATATTATTTGTAATATTCATAGTTATTTTTGAATATTAGTATTTATAATAATATTTTTGGTGTCTGGGCCCATAACCTTTTAGAGAACTTGACTGAAAAGTAAAGACATACAAAGATGTCACTCAGTTCATTGTTTTCACATATGTATAGAGTTTATAAACCAAACTCTTTGCTCTAACACCGGGTTCGAATCCCAGTCGGGTCATGATGAAAAACGAACTTTGACCTCGGGTCTTAGATATGTTTATGTACTGTATTTGTTATAATAAAAATTAAATTAAAAATTTAAAAAACCCCCGACTCGAAACCTCTAAAAAGTAAATAAATAATAATTATGTACCCCCTATTCGACCTTTTAATTTTATGATATAATATTTATATTAGTTAATAGTAGTTAGTCATAATACTTCCAAAGCGTCATCCCGTCGGAGGACCGCTAAGTAAAAATTTATTACTAGCTGACAATTTGATATCAACTGTCTATTAGTTAATAGTACATACCTACACAGTTATGTTTAATTAAATGTCTAGCGGTCCCCCGACGTGATGACGCTTTGGAAGTATTATGACTAACTACTATTAACTAATATAAATATTATATCATAAAATTAAAAGGTCGAATAGGGGGTACATAATTATTATTTATTTACTTTTTAGAGGTTTCGAGTCGGGGGTTTTTTTAATTTTTAATTTAATTTTTATTTGACGTTTTTTATAGTTTCGTTCCTATTTTATTCTAATCTCTATCCGTTTCATTTGTATTTTAGATATGTATGAGAGGTATTGCGAAATATGTATGAATGGTATTGCGTAATATGTATGAGAACTCGATGGTGCTAAGTGGTTTAATTACTGAGTTCCTATGGCCACCTTCCAGCTCCATCATCAGACCCTGGTTACCATCTAGCACCAAAGTACACAGATACACACGTCAAACTTATAAGACCCCTCTTTTTGGGTCTGGAAAAAAATAAAGCGCGATAGCAATAAACATTAAGTATGACGAGCGAAGCCGCGATTTCAACTAGTGAATTATACCTATAAATTAACTATTCAATGAGACCATTCCAATGAGCCCAAACACGATACATCTGCTGTAATTTGACGAGGAGTTGAGTATACTGCAGGTTCCAGATGATGCTGGAGCATCAGATCAAGTTTACCATATTCTTGCAATATCCTGACAGTTACAGTATACCAAATTTCAAATCGTTCTAACTAGTGGAAGTTGTTCATTTCCCTTCATCAAATAGAAAAGAGCTGGTGATCTTCAAACGGCTGAACAGATTTTCATGAATCATAGCTAAGAACACTCCCGCACAGGTCACCTTTCAAACAAAAAAAACTGCATCAAAATCGGACCTACCGTTTGGTTGCTACGATGCCACAGACAGATACACAGATACACACGTCAAACTTATAACACCCCTCTTTTTGCGTCGGGGGTTAAAAATATAGTATCGTTGAGTTAGTATCCCATAACACTAGTTTCAAACTTACTTTGGGGCTAGCTCAATCTGTGTGATTTTTCCCTATATATACATACTAGCTGACCCGTCGAACTTTGTTCCGTCTTAGACCCTACCATATCCTACCCTACCCTACCCTATCCTATGTCCTTCTCCTGGTTCTAAGCTACCTCTCCACCAATTTTCAGCCAAATCGCTTCAGGCGTTCTTGAGTTATAAATAGTGTAACTAACACGACTTTCTTCATAATATATTTAATGTGGAAATAAAATAAAATTCGTACCAGAAACTGGTTAGTTGTTCATTATAATCAATTTTATATTCTGTTACATTCGCACACGTACATTACATATTTAAAACTATATCTAAGTACGCGATTAGAATTTAATTAATGTATCCACTCATATTATAAAGGCGATTGATTGGGAGTATGTTTGTCACTGCTTCGCGCTCAAATAGCTGTTCTAATTTTTATGATATTTGGTATTCAGGTAGCTGATACCTTGGATTAACACATAGTGTACATTTTATCCCGAAAAGTTCGCAATTCCCGTAGGATATGGTCAAAAAAAAGGGGAGCTCGATGGCGTCGCTGTGTCGCACTCTAATATGAACACGCAAGTTAAGCGACGTCGACCCTAGCCAGCGTTTGGATGGGTTTCGTTATCTCTTCTCCGTGCTTCGGAGGGCACGTTAAGCCATCGGCGCCGGCTGTTATCGGTAGATGACAGTCGTTAAGCCAAGTCGGTGGCCTTCGGGCGGCTTGAAAACACCGGCCTCTGTCAATCCGCATTGGAGCAGCGTGGCAGAGTCCGCTCTAATCACCTTCGATTGAAGGGAGACCCGTATCCCAGCAGTGGGATGATTATGGGTTGATATGATGATGGTCAAAAACCTGGTAGTCACTGACGCTTTATAAAATAGATGGCGCCGCTGTGCATAAATACACGCAAACGAAGTTGCGCCGGTTTCGCTAGATAATTTATAAAGAAATGTTTGTTACACCGCGCCCATAAACTATTGTATGAAAATTATTTTGTTTTAAATTCCAAATTAATATGACGAGTAGTCAAATATAGGCCTGACAACGGTACATACGTATTTTATTTATATTATTCAATTTCAATTGCACAAAAATTTTAAAATCCGAATCTCTCTAATGAAATGGAAAATAACAATTATAAGAATAATAATTAACATTAGAGAGGTAGGGCACAGCGGTTATGAGAGAGGTAGGGCACAGAGGATAATACGCTCAAATCGGAGCAGCCCGTCTGGGAAAGAACCTCCACCTTACAGAAGATCGTAGCCAAATAGCATTGGTCTCGGCCATGTTGTGTTCCTACGGTGAGTAAGGTCTCCAGAGCTCTATTTTCTACAGGGTCTATTCCGGTATTGCAAGCGTCCATAGGCTATGTTGACTTATTGTCTACGTTTTACACGTCTGTTTCACAACCAAGGCATAAATTTAGTATATACTTATACACTAGTAAGTATAGACTAGATCTGTGAACCTAGGTTTTACAATGTCTTTCATCTTCATCCTTTTACACGTGGTCATAGCAGAACCATCTTTGGAATGATTTTTGGTTGCAACATCCAACTTCATAGTGGACACAATGTGGCTCTAATAAACAAAAACCCTATTTGGTAACAAAGAAAAGAACGGAGCTGACAAAAAAATCCGCTTACAAGATGTGCAAGCGATTTTTTTCTAAAATGATCGTCCTATCTTCGAGGCCACCGTACATATCACTCACTAAAATATAAGTTTTCTCTATTCCTAACTCTTTTTCCTTACCTCTCCATCCTTAATAAATACTATTGACACTACTAAGTAAATAATGGATTAAACAATCCTGATCAAAAATTTGGCGATTTTTCGACACTTTGTATTCAAGTCGTGTACACTCGGTACCATATATTTGTGGGTCGGCCTGGTACAGTTATCGACCTTAGTACAGTTATGGTGATTTACGATATGGGAAATTTTGGATTAGCAATGTGACAAATTGGAATTGTTTTTGACGCGGCAAAGGTTTTTTTTTAAAGAGGTCGAGTCTTTTGTTTTGTTAATAGTCGGGACTCGGGACAAGCCACCACCGATGTGTCTCCTGCCTATGTAGAGATCAACAACGGCGACCTCAGATTGACAATAAGCGATGAAGCTTATTGACGTCCCGGGGGAGGAACTACAGCTGTCTTGCAACTCACAACGAATTGGAATGGTTAGGGAACTTACGCTTTTTCGATCAGGCTACGGATCTGAAGCGAGTTTAACATTTTTTACCCATCCAAAAAAAGTGCTAAGGGCCGCTAAAGAAGTTTTCACTTCAAAAAAGTCGGACTAGCCAAAGTATTGAAAGGACCAAAATCTTGTAGCAGTTGTTAGCGTATTGACTACTACCATGTTTTTTTTTTCTAATTTCTAAACATAAGACTTTCGGAGATAGAGGGGAGGGGAGGGGACCGAAAAATTGTATCGAAAAATCCGAAACGTATCCGTAACGGATCATTGTATCGAAAAATGATCTTCCCTCACTCAATGTTTTTAAGAGACCTATCTAACGATACCACAGAACTTCTGATATCTGTGGACAGGACGGACATGGCGAAACAATAAGGGTTCCTTGTGTTCCTTACTACGGAACCCTAAAAAGAGGAACTTGATGGGGTCGCTGTGTGTCGCACTCTAACTCGAACACTCAAGATAAGCAACGTCGACTCTAGCCAGTGTTTGGATGGGTTTCATTATCTCGAGCTTCTCAGTGCTTCGGAGGGCACGTTATGCCGTCGGTCCCGGATGACAGACGTTAAGTAGTCAAGGGCCTTCGGGCGGCTTCGAAACACGCCGGTGTTTCGAAGCTCTGCCAACGCCAATCCACATTGGAGCAGCGTGGCAGAGTACGCTCAAATCACCTTCGATTGAAGGGAGACCCGTATCCCAGCAGTGGGATGATTATGGGTTTATATGATGATACAAAAAAGGCTCCACTACTCCAAACTCTCCAAGTGTGAATTTTAATTTTACAATAAATTAAATACATATAAATACATTTTTTTTGTATTTATTTACTTATACATAGAAAACATCCAGACCAAAGCAAACAGACATTCATGCACACAAATGTTTGCCTTGCGCAGGATTCGAACCTGCGGCCCTCGGGATAAAGTGACCATTGCTAGCCACTCGACCACCAGGCCTGTCTTTAATATGTGTTATCGTATAGAATTCATTAGTTTTCGGGACATGTACGACCTTACAGCCAAAGCGCCAAAGCTCCACCGGTGTACCGACAGCAAAAACTGCTAGAATAGTTAAAAGTCAAAGTCTTTTAACTACTTTAGTTTTTTTTATCTTTTTTTAAATTTTTATTTTTTTTATTTTTTTATTATTAATTATTTGTTGTTGTGGGTTATAATATACTGCTTCGACCATTGCTGATCATTGTAGTGCCCTTTATTTAAATTTCCCTGTCCACACCGGTTGCTTCTAGGAACTTCCAAATGTGCTGGGCAGAGAGCTGTTGTATCTCCTCTGGAAGCAAAATATGCGGTCCTATGTATATACTTCTTTTGTACACGAGTGGTCCGCAGGAGCAGAGTAAGTGCATGGCACTTTCTTCTTCTTCCTGGCAGAATCTGCACATCGTTGACTGGCTTATGTTTAGGTTTAACAGATGCAAGTGTAAAGCAAAATTATTATTGATATGACACTTCGCGGATTAAATACGTGTATATAAATATATTTTTTTAATTGTAAAAAAAATATATATGTGATGGACAAAAAAGGCCGTAACCGGTTTTCTTTCGCCATTTCTTTTACCGGTGGCCATTTTGCTTTGTTTCCGAAAATGGTGGAAGTTTATATAAGCTAATAAATAAGCTACATAGCTTATTTACTTAATATTTAAAACCGAATAATAATATGTAGCTCTTATTGTAAATGAATATTAACGTGATAAAAATGTACAATTTTATATGTGTCAATCATATACACATTTATATTTCTTTCTTTTTGTAATTTTACATTTAAATAAATATTGGTATAAAAAAACATAGTAATTTGTATTGTATACTTTAAAAAAAATGTCAAACTAGCTTTTCCCCGTGGCTTCGCTCGCGTTAATTTAATGACATAGATCTCGTTTGACAACAAAACAACCCATAGCGCGACTTGTGGCGCCATCTGTTGGCCGATACAGCGTCCTCTATAGTAGAAAAATTGTTTTCCCATTGGAACGACATACTTTCACGGGATAAAAAGTCCCCTGTGACCTGTTAGGGGTCACAGGGGACTTTATATGTATATGTATGCAAATTTTCATAATGATCGGCTGCATAGTCAAGCCGTGAAAGAATAACAAACAAAAAAACTCACTTTCTCATTTAAAATAGTAGTTAGGAAGTTATAGTAGACAAACAAGCAAGCGGGCCCCCTGATGGAAAGCGGTCACCGCCGCCTATGGACATCAGTAACACCAGGGGCGCTACCAATGCGTTGTCCACCAAGGAGGTTGGAGGAAAGGAAGGAGGAACGGAAGGGAAAGGAGGGGGAAAAGGGGATAGGGAAGGAGTTGGGCTTCCGGATCTGTCACTCACCGAACACACCTCGATATTCTGTGAGAGGGTTGTACTATTAATAAAAGGATACAGAATATTAAATTAAACACAATATTTTAAGTTAATAAGGTTTTTTAAGCAAAGTATATAAGGTCCTACTTAATTAGTGAAGTAAAAAAAAGGCATTAAATTTAGAAATACTCGGTAAAATGCGCCTCTCTTGTAGCAGCCATCCGTCAGTAGAAAAAAAAGGTTTAGGGGTGCGGTGCGAAGGGCGCGTCAACGCGTCTCACATATCAAAATGGTTGAATATGGATGAATTTATGTAGTAAGCAAATTTCAATACAATATATTTTTTTTACTGAATACTAGACCATTATTTCCCTGCTTAAACAATCATATTTATGTAACCTTAAAGTCATGTGTTAAAGGGAAGTTCATTAATAAATTAGGAGATTAAATGATGAAAGTACCTAAGTATTTTTTTTGCCGACCGTACATAATCTCTTATTGCGAATTCCGCACATCCATAGTTCGTTTATAAAAGAGCGAGAAGCAACGAAATCTTTCGCATTCCAATATAATTCGCGAATAAGTATGGTAATGTGAGCTGTGATTTTTTATGTTGACTGTACTGTGAAGTGTTGTGTGTAGGGGTGTTATTTTAATCAAAAATTAATTAAAAGTATGTATTTTTTTTCTTTATTATCTATAACATAAATAATGGAATAATTATGTGTTTTGGACTTCGATCATAGTTTGGACCATGAAAGTTTAACAACTTTTAGAATGATATAAAGAAAAAAAAAAACTTGGTGACATTAATAATTATAGTTTCAAGAGAACCAATTAGAAGTTATTAAGTAAATCGTCACCGGTTTTAATTTAAATATAATGACTTTATTCGGATAACAAAACAATAAACTAAGTAGGCAGGTCCTAAAAAACACTGTTTTTCTTAACTTGACAAATGAGTAAACAATCTTAGCACGTCTTTTTAACGAAAATAGACAATTAAAATTATCATTCACACCCAAATAACAATGATATAGTTAAAAATGGCATTTAACACAACACTCTTATTATTCTGGCGATTTATCGATTTTACACATGGATATTTGAATAAAAAGACACGCTAAGATTGTTTACTACATTGATCAAGTTATTTATTATTAAAATAAACTTTGATGTTACAAGGATAAACTAATACAATATAATAACATTAAAATTGAACTAAAAGATAAACTAACATTAAAAATTAGGAGAGGTAGGGCACAGCGGATAATCCGCTCCGCTACTTTCGCAGCCCGTTTGGGGAAGGACCTCCACCGTACAGAAGATCGTAGCCAAATAGCATTGGTCTCGGCCATGTTGTGTTCCCACGGTGAATGAGGTCTCCAGAGCTCCACTTGGGGGGTTGGGAATGGCAAGGCGTGAGTGATACCCCCCGGTATTGCAATTGCGTCCATAGGCTACGGATATATGCTTACCATCAGGCGGGCCGTATGCTTGTTTGCCACCTTTGTGGCATAAAAAATGGTCCCTGTGGCTGGGTGCCCAAAATGCTAACAGCGTTACCTCGCTGAATGACGATAGAGATCCGTTGAGCGAAGTAACTGCCAGCCTTTGGGTCACCAATAATGGTTTGTCGCAATATTTTGGCGATGTCCTTAAAAAAGGACAACGCACTGGAACTGACCAAAAAACTAAACCAGCATTAGGATTGGCTGTTAATTTTAAATCGACATTATACAGAATTGAATTGCGTTATAGTTAAGAGTAAGGCAGCAATAATATTTTTCAAAATTTTGTTCTACGACTTTGTTAGCATTGCTAATATGCGTATACATACCAAATTACAGCTAGACCGCGTACAGACAGACGGACATGGTGAAACTATAAGGGTTCCTTGTATATTAATTACGGAAACCTAAAAATTTGCCAAGTCGGTCTAGCCGTTCGCAAGTTATGGCGTGACAACGGAAAACGGATTCATTTTATACATTTGTATAATGTAGATTAATCATCTGTTTCAGGTATTATTTAGAACAAAATGGCGACCATTGCCAGTGGTTGTATAATGGTATTATTATTATTAATATCAACACAAGCTGACGACATAGACGTAGAACTGAGTACAGGAATGATGCTTAAAGTTCTAAGGGTGAGTATGTCCATTTTACTATTTATTGGTGCTAATTCTGTTGAATATTTAACTAGACTAAACTAATTTTGACAGGACCAGAAGTATTGCTATCCTTGTCACTAATTGAAAACCAAGGAAGGACAACAACACCTTTGCTCCTGTCAAAATTAGTTTAGTTAAATGTACAACAAAACTAGCACCATTATTAATTCCACTAAACTTGGCACAAAAGCTCTAAGGGCAACCGGCGATTTGGTTTGCAGTAAAAAAAAACAAATATCTCGATTTTATTAAACCTAGATTTATCCAAACTCTTAACTTAAATCTCATTATGCTTGTCTTGCACATCCATATTCTCTAATATCCATCATATTACAATGGCGATGTGAGTATGTATATTTGTTGTTGTTTTTACGCTCAAATGGCTGGGCCAATTTTTATGATAATTGGTAAGTAGCTGGTACCTTGGATTAACACATAGGGTACTTTTTATCACGACGAGATTCCCGTAGGATTTGGACAAAAGTCTAATATTCAATGGCGGCATTATAAAGTAAATGACGTTGTTGTGCATAAAATGCATAAATACACGAAAACGAAGTTGCACGGGTTTTGCTATTAAAATATGATATACTTAGCCGCAGCCGCGCACGCGAATCCTCTTTCTGTTTCCTTCTTTCGTCACTGATATGCTGGTGCAAATTTTTTTTGCAAAATATTTATTTGGCAAAATATTTTTTGTCAAATTTTACTTCCCAAAAAATCTTATCGCACTAGTTTCATTTCCCAAAAGAATCTTTAGCATATTTTGCATTTTAATCACTTTTTACTTTGGCAACTTTTTACTTGCTCAAGTTTTATTAAGTCAAATATACATTAAGCAAATGCTTTATTTTGTAAAAAATAATATTTTATAAATAATTGTAATTATTTTAGAAGTTCTTACCTTTTAATTATTTGTCCTTTGTGAAACAAACATCCATACAGCAGTGTATTTTCAAACTTGGATCTTAAACTTGAAATATTAGCTTTTTCGAAATTGAAAATGAAATGAAATTAATCAAAATGTTATGCCAAACCATTTTTGACTACTTATTACTTGGTAAAATGAAACATTGCCATTAGTATTGCCAAATACTATAGAAGACTAATACCCACAGCTTCGGAAGAATTCGGGCAAGACGCGACACTAGCGCCCTTACGGCATGAGGGCGGCATGAGGTGAACGATTTCAAAACTTTTGTATGCAAAATGTTATAGCGCCCCTAGCGGCATGAGGTGAACTGTGCGTTTTGTATGCAAAATGTTATAGCGCCCCTAGCGGCATGAGGTGAACGGAGGTTGCCAAGTCATTGTATGAGAAACGTCAAGAGCTGTGGGTATTACTCGTCTATAGTATCTGGTATTGCTAACTGTAAAATTGCGAAAAGTTGTTTTGCCAAATGTTTTTTTGCCAAATGAAAATTTGGGAAGCATACTTTGGGATGTGATACTTTGGGAAACGTTTTTTGCCCAAACATTAGAAATCCGCCCTTCAAATATATTTTTCTGATAAGCAAGTCGTGTCTTACATTTGTTTTTTTTTTCAGGATATGGCAAATCAAACAAAAAGTGACACATTAAATCTACCAGCAAATGCGTCATCTATCAGAGAGAATATCACAGACACATTTAGGTACAGTTTTTTTTATGACAGAGCAGGACAACAATACAACGCGCGTGAAATAATTACCTATTTCTACTAAGCGCACACCTTTGCGACTGCACCCGCCTCGATACCCGCCTGGGGTAAGGTAACGCGATTCGGTGCGGGGCGGAGAGTGGCCATTCTACCTCGGGTTATTACTTATTCTGTGCTTGCGTGTCACCTGACGGTGAGCAATCACCTCTGCCCACGGACATTCACGACTAGAAGATCCTGGATGCCTACCTATGAAGGAATGAAAAAGAAATGACGGGGGAAGGAAAGTTGACCACCACCGTGGCGTAATGGTTACTACACCGGATCGCCACCCAGGATGTCCCGGGTTTGAATCCCGGTCGGGTCATGATGAAAAGTTAACCTTTTCTCATTGGCCTGGGTCTTGGATGTTTACCTTTATATTCATTTGTTATTACTATTACTAATATTATAAAGAGGTAAAGTTTGTGTATTTGTTAAATTGTAAGGGGTAATCTCGGGATCTACTGAACCGATTTTAAAAATTCTTTCACCAATAGAAAGCCACATTATTGCTGAGTGTCATAGGTTATATAAAAAACCAAAAAATAAAAAGGCTTTTAACATTATGCCCAACGAAGTGGGCACGGGTCAGCTAGTTTGTTATAAAATATAGTATCCTCGTATCGTTGAGTTAATGACCCCTATAACACAAGTCTGAAACTGACTTTGGGGTTAGCTCAATCTGTGTAATTTGTCCATATATATATATTTTCATTTTCAGTTGCGAGAATCGAACCTACGGCTATTACGCGGATGTTGACAACGAATGCCAAGTGTTTCACGTCTGCCTACCCTCTCAAACGCCTTCGGGTCGCAACGTCACGTATAGATGGAGTTTTATATGTCCGAACGAAACTATATTTAACCAGGTACGTTTTTTTATTTATTTTTATTTATAACACGAAGGTGGCAAACAAGCTCACGGCCCGCCTGATGGTAAGCAAATTCAAATTAAAAACTTTTATTCAGAGAATAGGTTTTCACAAACACATTCTCTTGTCAGAGTTGTAATAAATTAATCTTCTCTATATACTACTACCATTTCGGAAACAAAAGCAAAATGACCACTGGTAAAAGAAATGGCGAAAGAAGAAAGAAAACCAAACGAAGTTGCGCGGGTTACTTAAAATATTTTCGTTACGCCCAGTATGGTATTAAGCTTTTTAACATATAAATTGTTTTACAGGAACTCCTAACTTGTACAAGACCAGCCGACTCGATCCCATGCGAAGAATCTGAAAGTTACTATGACGTCAACATGGAATTCGGTAAAATACCAAACAATACGAAAACAGAGAAAGAAAAAGAAAAAGAGAAAGAAAACAAAAAGGGACCAATAAGAATAATAAATGATAAAAGAAACAAAATCAAAAGGAAAGAAAATTTGATTGAAATCAAACCTAATTTGATTCCTGAGGAAGTCTTAAAAGAAATCGTTGATGAGGAAGTGATGAGAGAAGAGTACGAAGCGATAGTCGAAGAGAGAGACGCAGAATATAACCCAGAAGAAAAACCACAAGATGATGATTATAAAGATGATATATCAATGGAAGTAAACTCAAGACTGGCTGCAGAAAGAAGTATGAGATATGGGA
The DNA here is from genome assembly GCA_905163395.2 of Endotricha flammealis. Classification (NCBI taxonomy): domain Eukaryota; kingdom Metazoa; phylum Arthropoda; class Insecta; order Lepidoptera; family Pyralidae; genus Endotricha; species Endotricha flammealis. Next base: position 7,206,798 of record LR990883.1, read on the forward strand.
ATAGAAGGGGAACTTTTAGGTTTAAGTCTGATGTTTAAAATAATTTCGGATGAGTTGTACAACATTTTAAATGTTAATGACACTTTAAATGTCATACCGTTATTGTCTATTTAAAATAGCTCTGAGTCTTAATGTGAATTTTAAAATTACTTTGTTCAACAGTAGTCAGAAAAGTCTTGTCATATTAATAATAAATAAATTAAAAATAAAACAAGTCTACAAGTAAAAGTGTGCTTAATTATTATAATGAGTAAGGCATATAACACACTGATAAGTCGAGGTGCAATCGTGGCGCAAGCATAGATAAGAGCCGAGTCGCGGAGTGATGCTTTCTTTCTTTCCCTTGCGTACGAAACTGAATGACAATTTGGCGGCAGTCGCGACGCAGGCGCACCTCCACCTCTGACTGCGCCGCGACTCCGGCAGTGTGCGTTGTATAATTATGTAGTATAGAAAAGTTAGAGTCGAGCAATGTGTGTTGCTAGTGATGACTGATGACATACGGATCCGAGACGTGGTCGCTCACTATGGGCCTCATAAGAAGGCTAATGGTCACTCAGCGAGCCATGGAAAGAGCTATGTTCAGGATTTCTCTACGAGATTGAATCAGAAATGAGGAGATCCGTACAGAACCAAAGTAACTGACATAGCCAAACGGATCAGCAAGCTGAAGTGGCAGTGGGCAGTAAATAAGGTACCTACAAAGAGTGTTAAATACAATCACACATCATTTAAAAAAAACATTGATCGAGTATGTTTGTATGGTTAGGTAATATGTCTCAATCTATTCGTAAAAATTTAGTCTATTTTTTCAACAAACAAGTACCGATTTTTTTCACTTTGCTATTATTCGCCGTCACCGCATGCCCGCATCGCAGCGCTCTGTCTTCTGTCGTCCCTTAAGCGTTACGTCGCAGTCTCGCCTCGTCTGTTGTAAAATGTTCTCTCGTTTCTACTTGTTTCTTCCATAACGTCAAGAGCCAATATAAAAATACTGGAAGCGTAAAATTAATTACAAACGAATAATTGATTCTAGATTAAAAAATGCCATTTCCTAATTTAATTCCGCAGATTTCAGTAATTAAATTCAGTATGCAGGTGTTTGTGAATTAAAATAATGAAAAAAATGACTTAAAATATTTAAAATGCAAGCAATTATTATAATATTATTTGTAACTAATACTTTAGCTTGGAATGTAATTAGCAGTGAGTCGAATGAAGGTAGGTATGTGGATTTACTTACCGATGACGACAAAAAAGAATTTTTAGACGTCATCGAAAGACGTATGCTGAATCGTGACGAGAATAATAACGGAGAACGATCAATAGATCGTAAACTCGAAGTCTCGGATGAAGACAAACACAATGATTATGTCAAAGAAATGTTCGAACACACTATTGACATGAGAAAGAATGAGAATAGTGATGAAGAAATATCTAAAAAAGCTAATAAAGACAAAGACGAAGTAAATAAATCATTCAACAGAGAAGAAGAAGAAAATGATAAAGAAAACAGTAATGAGAAAGGTAAGACTGACGACAGAGGTGAACATTCTGAACGAGATAGAAGTTTTGAAAATGTTGAAATAGCTAAAGGGAGTGCCAGTAATGAAGCAACGGGGTCTTTGAATAAAGAGAGAAGTGAAGATATGGAAAATACTGAAATAGCTAAAGAAAAAACGAATAATGAAGAAAAAGTTACTTTGAATAAAGAGAAAGGTGAGAATTTTGAACTAGATAGACATATACAAAATACTGAAATAGTTAAAGAAAGTAATGAGAAAGGTATTGATGATGAGAGAGATAGACTGAATAAAAAGGACGTAGATAATTCTGTAAATAATGGGGTCAAAAGAAAGAACAGAAGCGCTGATGGCGATAAAATTCCAGTAATGACAGTATATGATGATAGCGAAATTAGTGTAATACCAAAAAGTGTTGAAAAATCTGATACACAAGCTAAAGGTTTAGTTCCAAAAAGCGTTGAAAATGTAGACATACTTAATTTCAATAAAACTAGACGAAGTGAAAATTTAAGTGAAGAAAATCTTAAAAATAAACAGGTTAGAGAATATGATAAAACATCAGCAGAAAATCCAACATTTAGAGTAAAATCTGATGAATATGATGGACATCCAGAAGATACAAAAACTAATTTGGGCAAAGAAACTGAAAAAGATCCTAACTTTGGTAAAGAAGAAATTGAGAATAATAAACATTATAAAAATTCTGAAATAACAAATATTATGAATCTGAATAAAAATATAGAAAAAGTTGATAGTGAAGTTAATAACACAAGTAAATCTAATCTTTTTACAAAAGAGAAAACAGTTGACATTTTCGACAAAACTATAGAAAGTGAGACAGTACAATTAGATGCAACTGACTCTAATGAGGATAAAAGTGTAGTGACCGAAAGACTAGATTCATTTGATTCAAAGCTTGATAGTGTTAATCAAGAGAAATTTGAACAAAATGACAAAGACAGTCTTGCTAAAGAAGAGTCCGTAAAAAGACTTAAAAATATTAATTCATTTGAATTTTTAGAAAATAAAAAAGATCCCAATGTTACACATGAAAATATAGACAAAATATTGAATGAAAACATTTTACAAGACAATTTAACTGACAAAATTAGAATGAGAGATGACATTGTTAAAAGAGAGATCGCTGTGGATTTAGAAAACAATAAGGAAAGCAAACAAGAAGAAGAATCTCATAATGATGCAAATAAAGAAAATAACGAAAAAAGCAAACAAGAAAACGAAAATAAAGACGCAGAGAATGAAGAACTAAAATCAGCAACTGTAAAGCCAATTATAAGATTATTTACTTCTGTACCTCTGAAAAAACCTGAAAGACTTGAAAGTAATGACAATTCTCAAGAAAATTTAGAATTAACGAATGTTTCGGTTATCGAAAAACCATTATCTTCAGAAATTACTGCATCAAAGATACCCAAAGAAGAAGATAGCCAGTATAATAATAAAAATAATCATGTAGATTCGACTACTTCAAAAGATTTACTTACACAGCAACCATTACATGTAAAACTTAATAATACATGGAAAATTGAATTTAATGACAATAATAATGATGCAACCACATTAAAAGACACTGAAGATATTAAAAAACCACTTAATGAAGACAACAAACTTACACAAGTTGTGCATAAGATTCAAAGTAATAACAATTCAGATACCGAAATGATAGGCAAAGACTTGAATGATAAAGAAAATAATAATAATAGCTCGGAAGATATAGAAGTTACCACTATGAAAAATATGCCACTTACTACAGTAAAAATCGATTTAGCAGATGGAAATAAACAGTTTAAATATGTAAAAGAGACTAAAGAAGAAACATTTAACCAAACTGATAAAAACGGCGTTGCCTTTGCTAATAAAATAATAAATGCTTTAAGGCAAAGAGTAGACGTCGTTGAAAGTGATAATGGTAAAAATTCATATAAATATAAAAAGGAGAGTGAAAGAACGGTAAAAGTTTACGAAGTTTATGAGACAGGTAAGTTTTTATACAACCAATGAAAGACGTGGGCAGGGTACAAGATTTCTAAATATTGCGTTATGTGATTTACTAAAATTATTCATGAATATTATATAGGAGCTCGATGGCGTCGCTGTGTGTGGCACTCTAATATGAACACGCAAGTTAAGCGACGTCAACCCTAGCTAGCGTTTGGATGGGTTTCGATATCTCGAGCTTCTCCGTGCTTCGGAGGGCACGTTAAGCCGTCGGTCCCGGCTGTTGTCGATCGATGACAGTCGTTAAGCCAAGTCGGTGGCCTTAGGGCGGTTTGAAAACACCGACCTTTGCCAACCCGCATTGGAGCAGCGTGGCAGTACGCTCTAATCACCTTCGACTGAAGGTAGACCCGTATCCCAGCAGTGGGATGATTATGGGTTGATATGAATATTCAGAGTGTTTAGTACTAGTTTTTTTGTTCACGTGTATGTCGACGTAAACAAACCGACCAAATAGAAAAGAACTCTGATATTGCGAATTTACAAGACGCGTGTTACATATCAAAATTATACGGCTTACTTGCTCACGTTTCGAAGTGAGTAACCCGGCTGATTTAGATATTGTAACACGCGTCTGGTAAATTCACAATATGAAAACTATTTTCCAATTTGGTCGGATTGTAGACGTTAACACGTTCGAATGTGACGAAAAAACTCGTTATAAGCACTCTGAAACTCTGTACAATCTCTTTATTCTTAGTTTACTACCATGCTCACCTGTTTCATTAGTTGACTGTACACATAACAAAAATATTTCAGATCCAAACCAACCATTTGTAAAGAAAAACGTTGAAAAAACTAAAGAAAAGGATCAAGAAGAGAAATATTATGTACCCATATACAATTATTCACCAAATAACGCTTACTACAATCCATATAATAAATATGGGCCTAATGATGGATCGGAAGAAGATAATTCTAAAACAAATAAAATTAAATATATAGACATGTATGAATCTGATGGACTAGATAAAAAGAAACTCAAAGTTAAGAAAGTTAAATCAAAGCCCGAAATGCTTTTGATTGGTACAAAATTTACTGGTAACATTGAAATTATTTTTACAAATCCTACTAATATTATAAAAGGTGAAAGTTTGTGAGATGTTTATCACTTCTCCACGCTCAAATGGTTGGGCCAATTTTTATGATATTTGATACGTTGGTATAGCTGATGCCTTGCATTTACGACAAAGTACGCGATAACCGTAGCATTTGGACAAAAGTCTGATATAGATGGCGCTGCTGTGCATAAATACGATGCTGCGCGGATTTCGCTAGTACTTTTAGCTTTTTTTCTTTATAAGACACAACAAAGTAATAAATTATACACGGATAACTCACGGAAAATACGGATAACGACAGGCCCGGTGGACAAGTGGCGAACAATGGTCACTTTATCCCAAGGGCCGCGGGTTTGAATCCTGCGCAAAGCAAACATTTGTGTGCATAAACATGTCTGCCTGCCTTGGTCTGGATGTTTTCTATGTATAATAAGTATTTATTTACAAAAAAAAAGTATTTAAGTATTTTTATCAGCACCCATAGTACAAGCTTAGTTGCTTAGTTTGGGACTAGATGGCGTTCAAGGCGACCTTAGGGGACGGATATTTAATTTCTTCTTGATTGAATCCAGAAGCGTTTGCGGGAGTTATGTCTATCAGTGGACTAATTTTACTGTGACTGAGATGATTTTATTTTAATGGATTTGCAGGTGGTGGTAATGTTTTTGAAGAACCTATACAGAAATGGTGGAAAGCAGCACACAAACATCGCCCTAGTAGAATACATAAAAATAAAAGAAATAGATTTAATAAGAAACAATCTAAATATGTAACACCAGACCGTGACGATCACTATAACTTACTAAAACAAAATCTAAAAGATCGCATGAGAGCTATAAGAAATATATTGTTCAATACAAAATACTATGGTAAGCCATTCAAAACAGATGACGATATTCGAGGCAGTAGAAGTACATCAAAAGATAAACCGGCAGAATATAACCCAGAAATATCTATGGATTACTATTACAATATACAGAGGACTCCAGATGATTTTTATGATCCAAACGAAGCTAACCAAAGAGCATTAGCAGAAGTTTTAAGTCCAAGAATCGCGGATTTAAGAAAGAAAAAGGAAAAGACGGTAAAAGGTGGTATAACAGTAAAACAATTATCGTCCTTTGTTGATCCGAGTTTAATTTTAGCTAACATGCAAAGATTTTTAGATGTAGGCGTACCACTATCAAGGAAACAAGACAGTCATGGTCTCCAGTCATATGTTAAGGTTATTGGTGATCTATTAGAGGCGAATAATGAAGCGTTAGTTAATTATGATTGGTTGGACACTACAGTTAAAATACAAGCAGGGTTGGCTAAGTTGTTCTATTTGATGTAAGTATTTTTTTGATAGATAGATTATGATTTATTTGCAATACACAAACAAAGTGTTATAGTAATCAAAGTTAGGGTGATGTTTTGTTTTTTCTCTTTCGCCATTTCTTTTACAGGTGATCATTTTGCTTTGTTCCCGAAATGGTGGTAGTTTATATATGTAGTTAATTAGTTAATACCAAGGATGAACAAGACAAGAGAAAGTACCTATGAAGGCCTAGTCTCTAAATAAAATATTTGATTTTTTGTAAGACACATTCATTTGTGTGATGGCTTACATTGGGATTAGGTGGCGCTGTTTTTTTTATATCACTAAGGTGGCAATCAAGCATACGGCCCTGATGGTAAGCAGTCACCGTAGTTGGACGCTTGCAATACCGGGGGTATCACACGCGCGTTGCCGACCCTGTAGAGTAGAACGTGGAGCACTGGAGATCTTACTCACCATAAGAACACAACATGGTCGAGACCAATGCTATTTGGCTACGGGTAAGGTGGCGATCCTTCCCCAGACTGCTCCGATTTGAGCTGATTATCTGCTGTGCGCTACTTCACTGTGTGAATTGCATAGATTTATTATAACTTACTAGCGTAAGAAGATATGCAAAAGAGATAGATCATAGCATACGCGTTTGTTAGAGCGAGATAGATAGACGAGACCATTTTTCCTATACACGCTATGGGCTTGTATCGCCCTAACGTCAACAAATCCCACTTATTTTTACAAAATTTATGGTTTTTAAGTGTAGTTTTGGTGTTAATTTGACGTGATTAAACATGATTACCTGTGCAATGCCTGGATGTAACTCAAACTAAAAGGAAAATCCACAAAATTATATATCTATTCCACGCACACTAGTGTATTTAGTTTTTGGTCTCGCCTTAATTAAACAAAGCCGATCTATAGGTACGCTAGTATATACTAAATCAATGGTGAATTGTGTATTTATTAATTAATTTCAGTGAATCAGTGAAACACGATGACGAAATGCACCCAAGCGACTTGGAGTTGCTACGATACGTTATGTTCTTACACCAATATGCTTTATACGACGAGGTATTACAATGTACAGAACTTGACACTCATAGAAGACTAGGTGATCAATGCAACTATAGGACGAACTCTACGAAAATTAAAAGATATCTACTCCAAGAAAACTGGAAGGATCTTAAATTACGTTTAGCGAAATCGAAAGGTCTCTTCAATAGGTATGTATTATAATGTTTAACAGGACAAGACCACCACACATTTCCACCGCTTTCTCCTGTATATCCAGGATCAAAAACGGCGACCTCAGGTTGAGAGCTTATATCATCGCTTAGATGAAACACCAAGACAGCTGTAGTTTCGACGTATTGACGTCCCGGGGGAGAATCTACAGCTGTCTTGGTACTCACGTCGAATTTAATCAGCAACAAATTAGACGGAGAAGGAAGTAATTGAAAGGACTTATTATGACGTGGACATCTAGTATGTTATTATGTATGTATAAATGTATGTATGTACACAAAAACTATGATGTTTTCCTTAAAAATGCAGACAACCATAGCTTCAACACCAAATTGAATAACCTTGCCGTTCCATACCATAGGAATAGCATATATAATGTTCAACAAATTGTCACAATTTTTTTTTAACTTGCCTCTGACTAAATTTAAGTCGACTATCAAAAGTTGCTTGATGTAAAAAGTTAATTATAAAGTGGTTGATTATTTAAAAGGATATTTTGCGGTGTTTGTAATTTACCCCTCTGTTTCTTTTGTTTTAGGGTCTGGTTGTTCAAAGGGACAGATGATTATGACGATTTTGTAGCCCTTGAGAAATTCTTGAATGAACTACAATCATGTTTATATAGTGTAAGTAATTGTTATTTTAGTTTTTATTGTTAGTTTAGTTTTAATTAATTTTATTTAATTTCATGTTATTTAGTTATGTATTTTACCAATAAAATTATTATGTCAGTAAATAAATGTAAAGAGAAGTGTAAGTAAATTGTGTAATTTAAACTATGGCGTTTTGAACATATGAAGTGTTATACAGACCATTAAAATCAGCGATTGCAAAACATTTTGATCAACCACAACTATCATAACAATTTGTAATCTTATGCAGGTTGATTTGACGACGTCTGTGGCGTAATGGTTGCCGTGCCGACCTACCCAGGAGGCCCCCGGGTTCGAATCCCGGTCAGGTCATGATGAAAAACGAACTTTTTCTGATTGGCCTGGGTCTTAGATGTTTATATATATGACAATGTGTATTTGTTATAAACTTACTTTGCGGCTAGCTCAATCTGTGTGATTTGTCCAAAATTTATTTATCTCTTTCAGGTTCATTCCGCATTGACATCCATATCAGAAATAACAAATTATAATACCCAAAACTGGTTTAGAAATCTCAAGGAATTATACTTAAAAGATATGACGGAACGGCAACTGCTAGAAGTAATATTACATCTATCTACTGTCAGACTTCTAGATTTGATAGAACACAGCAGTAGTAGAGGTCTAGAAGATAACTACATTCAGTACATAGACAAAAATCTAGATACAGTACTAAAAAGTAAAGAGGACTTCCTTTTTGTAATGAAAATTATCACCAAAATTTTAAGTATTAAAGTTATTAATAAATTGTAGTTAATATTTACCTCCTAGTGTTGTACTTTCAATAAATCCTACACCGTCTTTTTTATACTTTTTGTAACAAACAAGTTTGGTGGCAAACAAGCATCGCAGCCTATGGACGCTTGCCATACCGGGGGTATCACTCGCGCGTTGTCGACCCTTTGGAAAGTGAAGCTTACTCACCGTAGGAACACAGCATGGCCGAGACCAATGCTATTTGGCTACGATCTTCTGTAAGGTGGAGGTCTTTCCCCTGACGGGCTGCTCCCATTTGAGCGGATCCGCTGCGCCCTACCTCTCTCGACCCGTCTAATATCTTTCAAAAAAATAATATATTAGTTTTGTAAATACTGTAAATAAATACCTACGGTATAGACCGTGGTACTCGGCAATCGAGTTTCATTTTTGAATTGGTCGCTGTTTGAAAATGATTTCTATCAAACGTCTTGTTTACCAAATACTGTCGACGCACGAACAGCGACCAAAAAAAAAATGAAAAAAAAAAAAAAAAAAAAATTATTTATTTCATTTTTGCTACGCACGTGTGTTAAGCTTTGCTTTGCAAGAGGATGTACGTGATTGTTTCCACTGCAACCCACGGACACGTAAACCATCACGTCATTGATACACGCGTGGCTTGCTCAACATAGCTCAACGCTGTCAACGCCATGCACGCAGTGAATGCGGTACACAGCTTGTTCCACAAAGCGTGCACATCGCTTGCGCACGCTGTGGAAACGTAGACCCACGTAGTCATCCACGCAGCTGTAATGTGCCACGTGGCCCACGTGTTCGTGCGCAGCGTGCGCAGCAGTGGGACCGCGCCTTAATTACAGAATGCGCGGGATGTCACACACAATGGTGTGGAATAAACAAGTCTTATATCTAAAAAAAAGTCGGAACTGACAAGATGTTATTCTGTGAGAGGGTGGTAATTCCCCGAGCTCGCTAAGTTTAATACCACCGCACAAAAAACAGCCAAATAAAAAAAAATCCTTACAATACTTCCTACTCCGACTATGTTCTTTCTGATTAAATTCGTTGTGAGTTCCAAGACAGCTGTAGTTTTCACCCCCGGGCGTCAATAAGCTTCATCGCTTATTGTCAATCTGAGGTCGCCGTTCTTGATCCTGGTTACACAGGAGAAACATCGGTGGGTGGCATGTCTCGTAAATCATACTAATATTATAAATGAGAAAGTGAGTTTGTTTGTTTGTTATTCCTTTACGGATTGACTAAGCAGCCGATCATTATAAAAATTTACATATATATTGTTAGGGCTACAGAGCCCAATATAGACTAAAAGTTCCCGTGAAAGTATGTCATTCCCATGAGAAAATATTTTTTCTACTATAGAGGGCGGTGTATCGGCCAACAGATGGCGCCATGGGTGGGTTGTTTTGTTGTCAAAGATCAAGATCTATGTCATAAAATTAACGCGAGCGAAGCCGCGGGGAAAAGCAAGTAAAAAATTTATATCAGAACAAACATTAAATTTATTTACTAATAAAAATATATTAAACAGTTCAACTGTATTATTAAAATAATAATTTATGTACTAAATCACATAATTCAAACTCCAGCAGAACTATCTTCTTATTAAGAACAGTCTCAATGTCACGCGTTGTCTCACTCGTTTTATAGTTTGTGTGAGTGAGACAGCGCTTGAGATTGAAACAATATTAAGGCTGCGTTCCCAGTAGGCAAACTGTTCGCCGCCGACTGAGTTAGCGGCGTATCGGTATAGCCCTTCCATATACTTGAAATGGAGTGTTCACAGTTTGCTAGTTTTGCGACCAATCTACGCAATTTGCAGCGTTACGCGCGCCGACTATCTCAGTGGCTGACTCACAGAAAGACCTGTTCCAGTCGGCGGCGAAATAGTTTTAGTTCGCCGGCGTAGTGAGTACAGTTTAAAAGTTACAGTACTGAAGTTTCAGACGGCAGCGGCAGCTCGGAACAGTTCTGGCGACGCCGGAAAATCGATTTGAGTGTGCCGCTGACTAGAATTTCAGTTTGCCACAAATTTGCGGCTCACTCAGTCGGCGGCGAACAGTTTGTCTACTGGAAACGCAGCCTGAGACTGATTTTATTACGACACGCGCAGTTTTTGTACCAGTAGTGTTCGTAATCGCGTTTGGTTGCAATATCTTGCAGATGATTCGTATATTTTTTGCAGTTGCATATGTTTGCAAGAAACAAAAAATTGACACGAGGTCAATCTTTCGTTTCTTGCAAACATATGCTTGTAGCTTGTAGTTGTAAACGCAGCCTATTAAGCTGCGTTTAATTGCGTCGTCTGCGAAAGGGATTACCCGTTCGCCCACGGGAGAATGATCTAACTAACACAGACGACAGATTTGTATAAAAAGAACTGGCATGAAATTTAATAACTTTCAAGACATATAAACACTGTTTTTTAATAATCTCAGAAGACAAACAAGCATTTGCCGATGTGATTCTCTTAAAATAACATCTATTAACAATGATAAAATAACTTTCTTTGGATACAATACTTATTACTAAATTAGTTTTTAAACCTAGCTGTGCCCGCAGCATTTGCGTGGAAATCCCTTTTCTGTTAGAACTGTATTACAAGTATGATGACATTGGTGGTGATGTCTTGACATTGGATAATTGCAACGAACAATAATGCAGAAGCCACAACTTGAAGAATAAAAAGAATAGGGAACTCATGTTTTTAAGACTAAGCTTCGGTTTCCAGGTCAGCTTCAATCTCTTCAGGAGTTCGAAGGTCGATTGCGAACCGTTTCTTGAAACTTGGATGCCTTTCGTCCAAATCTGAAATAGGGAAAAAAATGTCTTAGTGTTTTTGTTAATAAATACTTATTATACATAGAAAACATAAGACTTAAGAGTGGTAGGGCACAGCGGATAATCCACTCAAATCGGAGCGTCCGGTCTGGGGAAGGACCTACCTTACAGAAGATCGTAGCCAAATAGCATTGGTCTAGCTAGTAAGGTCTCCAGAGCTCCACTTGGGGGGGTTGGGAGGGTTGGCAACGCGTGAATGATACCCCCGGTATTGCAAGCGTCTATAGGCTACGGTGATGCTTACCATCAGGCGGGCTGTATGTTTGTTTGCCAAATTTGCGGTATAAAAAAAATATAGAAAACATAGAGAGCAAGACAAACAGACATGTTTACGTATACAAATGTTTGACTTGAGCAGGGGAACCCGCGTCCCTCGGGATAAAGTGACCATTGCTAGCCACTCGACCACCCCACCAGGGGCCCGATTCTACTAACACAAATCTACACTATCGGCATTCTTTTGAGACACGATTTAGACACCATTGAGAGTCCATTGGTGCATTTGTGTTATCAGGCCCCAGGCTTGTAATAGTACAGTAGTTATTTGAAAACGTACCTCCGCCACCAGCTTGCATCTCTTTCACCCTTCTAGAATAATCTTGGAATGCAGCGGAGAGTGAGTAGATTAATCTTCTAGCTGCATTTCTGTAATGTAAATATAAACATTAACGATATCTCGAAATACAAGTAAGAAGTCGACTAGTTCTAAAGGTTTTTGACACAAAAAAAACACAGATTTCGTGCCTCACACGACTATAGAGCACATTGGACGTGATGCACTACGGAATTCGAAAAAATATTCTCGCTGAGCGACGATAAAGTCGGATAAAGTCGGGTAAGGAGAAGGTAACAAAATAAAACTAAAACGTTTTTGACTTTTTCAAAAAGGTTAGGCTACATGGCAAACCCTTAACCCGATCATCTTTGTTTTAGGCTCGAATTGTAGCTGACTAAATTGTCCAGAGGAGTTTTTCTCAAATATTTGATATCATTCTTCGTTTCCAAAATATCGAGCGCCAAAATCCAAAAAAAAAAGAAAAAAAAAAGATTTTTTATTTTTACAATTTCGGCCATAACTTTTTTAGTTTTTGACTTTCTTAAATAATTCTTTTGCACCTTACAGCTCTCGCAAATACGCGTCTCTTGAGCCTTTTGAATATTATATCTTCACAACTCTCCGAGATTTATGGGGATCGCACTTTTTCGTGAAATCGGAGCCTACACTGGAGCGAACGAAAAAACATTTCCAATGTCAAAAAAGTCGTTCAGGATATAGAATTTTATATATACAGATATTTATTGTTTGCTAAAGTTAGATAAAGGTGTGTCAAGCATTTTTGATAACACTATGCATCTCAACTGGACACCTTATCAGGTTCTTAGGTACGTGAGAAACTTTTAAACTATTGAGAAACTTTACGACTTATTTATAACTAGTAAATCCATCGCAACTTCGTTTGCGTATATCTCCCTTTCCCGTGGGAATTTTGAAAAATCCTTTCTTAGTGCTCCCCTACGTTGTAAAAGGAACCCCTGTGCAAAATGTCAAGTTTCTTACCCATATAGTTTAGGCCCTGCGTTGATATGTCAGTCAGTCAGTCAGTCAGCTTCTCCTTTTATATATATAGATATGCTAGCCAAACCCGCGCAATTTCTATCTAATTCTATCTATCTAATTTTATGCACAGCAGCGCCATCTACTTATGAAGCGCCATTAACTATCAGACTTTTGACCAAATCCTACGGGAATCGCGCACTTTTCGGGATAAAAAGTACCCTATGTGTTAATTCAACGTATCAGCTACCTACATACCAAATATCATACAAATTGGCCCAGCCATTTGAGCGTGATGAAGTAACAAACATACTCACAACTTTCGCCTTTATTATATTATAGTGGGATTTCATTTGCATTGTATTATTATTATTAAATTAGCTTAGATATAAATATTATTAAATTGTCTGCACTCCCAATAGTTGACTGGTAGATAAGGCAATTAGCAATAAGTCAGCCTATTGTATCAGTAGTTTGAGTATTGTGGTCAATAAAGGTTAATATATATTTATATATATAGGGACAATTCATACAGATTGAGCTAGCCCCAAAGTAAGTTCGAAACTTGTGTTATGGGATACTAACTAACTCAACGATATTATATTTTATAACAAATACATATATAGATAAACATCCAAGACCCGAGGCCAATCTGAAAAAGTTCGTTTTTCATCATGACCCGACCGGGGATCGAACCCGGGACCTCCTGGGTGGCGGTCTGGCGTGGTAACCATTACGCCACGGAGGTCGTAATATATATGCTTTTCCCCATTGTTGTACGGAACCCTTAAAAAGGTATATTTCATATCGGATCCCTAATTGACCACTCCATCTCACAGCTATCATTTAGATAACATCAGTTCAGTTTGTACACAATGTCAGAATTTTACGAAATTGACCTACTTTTTTCACGTGTGAAATATTCTTTAGTACAATAAAATTATATGGGTAAGTACATTTGTTATGATCTCTATTAGATGTAAAGGGAGGGGACTTTTTAAAAATTTATTTTTATACCATAAAGTTGGCAAACAAGCATACGGCCCGCCTGATGGTAAGCATCACCGTAGCATATAGACGCTTGCAATACCGGGGGTATCACTCATGCGTCGCCAACCCTCCCAAACCCCCAAGTGGAGCTCTGGAGACATCACTCACCATCACCAATAATCACCGTAGGAACACAACATGGTCGACACCAATGCTATTTGGCTACGATCTTCTGTAAGGTGGAGGTCCTTCCCCAGACGGGCTGCTCCGATTTGAGCGGATTATCCGCTGTGCTCTACCTCTCTGATCAATCTTATCTCTCATCGTACGAAACACAGCGGCATTTTACTGCTATTTCACGTGGATATTCTGTGAGAAGGTGGTACTGCCCCCGGTCGAGCCCATTTACAATCCACACAGTTCATAGTAGTGGTTAGGATCTACCACTATAAAAGGTAGGTACAGTCGCCTCGAGGATAGCAGGACCATCTTTAGGATGATTTTTGGTTGCAACATCCAACATCCTAGTGGACACATGTGGCTCTAATAAACAAAAACCCTGTTTGGTAACAAAGAAAAGTGCAGAGCTGACAAGAAATCCGCTTACAAGGATGTGCAAGCGATTTTTTTCTAAAATGGTCCTCCTATCTTCGATAGAATCTCTCTAGGTCCCTAAGAGAGGTAGGGAACAGCGGATAATCCGCTCTGCATCTTTCGCAACCCGTCTGAGGAAGGACCTCTACCTTACAGAAGCCAATAATAGTTAATAGCATTGGTCTCGACCATGTTGTGTTCCTACGGTGAGTAAGGCCTCCAGAGCTCCATTTTCTACAGCGTCGGCAACGCGCTAGTGTACCCCGGTATTGCAAGCGTCCATAGACTACGGTGACTGTTTACCATCAGGCGGGTCGTATGCTCGTTCGCCACCTTATCTGTATAAAAAAAACTCTTCAAAAATAAAAAATAAACTTACCTAGATTCACACACGAAGCCATGACATTCAAATGGGTTCAACCCTTTCGCATTAGCGGTGTCCTTAACCGTGATCATGGAGAAAACTCTTGTGTAGACTAAATCCTGTACTCCATAAGATATTGATTCGATCTTGAAAAACACGGACATAGGTTCGAATTCGTTTTTCTTGACAATAGCATTCACAGTTTCTATGAGTACACCGTCGACTGATATTATTAGCTTAACTATTGGTAATATTTGATCTGGAATTTAAACGAAATTGCATTAAAATCTGATCGTTTGAATCCGTTCATTAGGACGGCCCAGTGGTACTTTGGTAGTGACCAGAGTTGTTGTGTGTTCTAGTGTCTTCTAGGTGTTTTCTATGTATAATGTGTTTTTCTTAACTTGACCAATGTAGTAAACAATCTTAGCGTGTCTTTTTGTTCAATTATCCATTTGTAAAATCGACAAATAGCCAGAATAATAAGAATGTCGTGTTAAATGCCATTTCTAACAATATTATTATTATTATTTGGGTGTGAATGATAATTTTAATTGCCTATTTTCGTTAAAAATACCGTGCTAAGATTGTTTACTACATTGGTCAAGTTAAGAAAAACAGGGTTTATATCAGTTCATTGTAGTAGCTATATAGACTCTACCATTTTAAGAGAGGTAGGGATATACATATGATACAGCGGATAATCCGCTCAATTCGGAGCAGCCCGTTTGGGGAAGACCTTACAGAAGATCGTAGCCAAATAGCATTGGCCTCGGCCATGCTGTGACGGTGAGTAAGGTCTCCAGAACTGCATTTTAAGGGTCGGCAACGCGCGAGTGATAACGCCCTGGTGTTGCAAGCACACAACAACTAATTATTGCAGTGGGATGATTTTCAGTTAATATGATGATGGTAGCTCACCTGGTGGTAAGGCCTTTGCCGCAGCCACCATAAGGTCAACTGGCTTCCTAGTGTGTTTGATACCCCATAGTCCTTTTGCGTCTCTTTGGCCTAAATATTTTACCTGGAATTAGAAGAATTAAACCAATTAGTTTTTTTGGACGAGCAGCGTGACAGAGTACGCTCTAATCTATTCCAGCTGTTCGGTTCCACAATCGTACCATCCGCCAGAGACTCCAGTTTCATCAACATCATCTGGATGAATGGAGCTTTACCACTGTTCGATTCCTGTCACATTTCTTTCCTCGCACAGTAACAATTTAGAACCATCTCCGAGAGCGAACAAAATAAGCAAGCATACATGCTCTTAAAAGGCCGGCTGGCGGTCAGGGACTCCACCGGTGTCACTGTGCTCCATGGGTGGTGGTAATTGACCCGCATGCTCGTTTACAAACCTTATACATAAAAAATACTCCTTCGATTGAAAGGATATCCTTGCAGTGGAATGATTATGGGTTGATGTGATAATCAGTTAGTTAACAGGCCGACCGTCTACTAATCTTTACTTCACTCAATGAGTCATATTATTGTGATTAACTAACACAGACCCTGCTGTCAATTGATTTAACCTCGACAATTTAAATTTTAAAGACTAAACCACAGAACTAAACGATTAAACCTAACATTGAGGACCTCCGTGGCGGAATGGTTACCACGTCCCGGGTCCGAATCCCGGTCGGGTCATAATGAAAACCGAACTTTTTCTGATTTTCCTGGGTATTGGATGTTTATCTATATATGTGTTTGTTATAAAATATGGTATCGTTGAGTTAGTATCCCATAACACAAGTCGTGAGGAGCTCGATGGCATCGATGTGTGTCGCACTCTAATATGAACACGCAAGTTAAGCGACGTCGACCCTAGCCAGCGTTTGGATGGGTTTCGTTATCTCGAGCTTCTCCGTGCTTCGGTGGGCAAGCCAAGTCGGTGGCCTTAGGGCGGTTTGAAAACACCGGCCTCTGCCAATCCGCATTGGAGCAGCGTGGCAGAGAACGCTCTAATCACCTTCGATTGAAGGGAGACCCGTATCCCAGCAGTGGGATGATTATTGGTTGATATGATAATATGATGAACACAAGTCTCGAACTTACTATGGGGCTAGCTCAATCTGTGTGATTTGTCCCAATATATTTTTTTACATAATCTCACCGAACACCATATAATTTTTTTATACTATACTGGCCGACACCCTACTTTGTTTGTGTGTATCCCGCTGACCCGTGAGAATTTAGTTTTTTTTATACCACAAAGGTGGCAAACAAGCATACGGCCCGCCTGATGGTTGACGATGACGCCTGACCTTGTAAAAAGTGGAACTGGAGACCTCGTAGGAACACAACATGGCCGAGACCAACGCTATTTGGATACGATCTTCTGTGAGGTGGAGTGGAGGTCCTTCCCCAGATGTGCTGCTCAGATTTGAGCGGATTATCCGCTGTGCCATACGTCTCTCAAGCTTGGTTTCCTTGGATGACTTTTTTTTTACGGATCACACAACTCCATCTTGTCCAAAACTTAGCATCTAAGCTTGTACTATGGGTACTAGATTGCTGATTAATAAAATAATTTTTTTGTAAATAAATACTTATTATACATATTAAACATCCAGACCAAGGCAAAACAGACATGTTGATGCACACTATTGCACATAAATTTAATTTATTTGAAATCTCGACCTCCTGCTAAAATTCTGCCATCTGGTTTCCTCAAAAGTTTATTTTAAGATTAAATCTGACCTCACCTAATGTAGATTTTATATTTATCTGATTTACAGTTCTTGTTTGAATAGATTATACCAACTGGAGCGGAACCGACGCCATTTTGTATGAGCGGATGTGACGTCACAATTCCATTTGTTACGCTAAAATGTAGCTTAGTTAGTATATCTACATATTACTAATATTGTAAAGAGGAAACATTTGTATTATTGTCTGTAACGAATAAACTCTAAAACTAAGTTAAGAGAGGTAGGGCACAGTGGATAATCCGCTCTGCATCTTTCGCAGATCGTCGGGAGAAGGACCTCCACCTTACATCGTATCGTACGTAAACAAATACCATGTTTGTGTTCCTACCATAGATTTATTATAACTTACTAGCGTAAGAAGATTGGCAATGCAAAAGAGATAGATCATAGCATACGCGTTTGTTAGAGCGAGATAGATAGACGAGACCATATTTCCTATGTTACAAGCTATGGGCTTGTATCGCCCTAATGTCAGTCATTATGTTAAAACAAATCCCACTTATTTTTACAAAATTTATGGTTTTGTAGTGTAGTTTTGGTGTTAATTAGACGTGATTAAATGTGGTTACCTGTGCAGTGCCTGGATGTAACTCAAACTAAAAGGAAAATCCACAAAGTTATATATCTTGCTTGCACACATGTACATTCCACGCACACTAGTGTATTTTGTTTTTGGTCTAGCCTCAATCGACCAAAGCCGATCTATAGGTACGCTAGTATTATACTAAATCTATGGTTCCTACGGTAATTAGGGCTCAAGAGCTCCACTTTCTACAGGGTCGGCAACGCGCGAGTAATACCCCCGGTGTTGCAAGCGTCTAAGCTACTGTGTGACTGCTTACAATCAGGTGTGCCGTATGATTGTTTGTCAACTTAGTGCTATAAAAAAACATTATTTAATACCTGAAAAGCCACTGGCAGGTCGTTCACTGTAATTGGTGTTTCGCCGTCCGCCATTTTGTTTATTTTTCACTTCATAATTAGCAAACAATTCAATGGTTTCTGGTATCTTTCATTCTGTGTTTGTCTTATCTGAAAAAAAGATTAAAGTAATATCAATATTATGTAGTAAGGAAATTACAAAAAGGGACATCACAGGAGACCGAAGAGCTGGCCTACCTCGGACAAAGAATTAGTCTAGCTATTCAAAGAGGGGACGCTGCTAGTATCTTCGGAGCCTTGCCTAAAGGGACTCCTTTTAATAATATATTTTAGTTATTTTATTATATTTTTTAAGGTTTTTAGGTTTGGATTCATGGGACGGGCGCGAAAAAAAAAAAACATTTCCACTTTACATGGAGGCACCCAGAAAAAAAACAAAAAGAACAACTTAGCAAAAATGTAGAACCCGGATTCAGTTATTACGAAACGTTCATACGAACGGTAGTTGCCTGTTTGTTTTCTATAATTTGGGAAAACAGCTTGCACTCATTTCCACGTAAACAATGAGTAACCAAGGTTACGTTATCAGTTTGTTATCACATATTCAAAGTCACTCTTTACCCGATTACAACGAAGAAAGGTTATTTTATGTTATAGGTACACGAGAAATACATAAACCCTGTTTCTTTTGACTTGACCAATGTAGTAAACAATCTTAGCGTGTCTTTTTAATCAATAATTATCCATGTGTAAAATCGATAAATCGCCAGAATAATAAGAGTGTTGTGTTAAATGCCATTTCTAACTATATTACTATTATTTGGGTGTGAATAATAATTTTAATTGCCTATTTTCGTTAAAAAGACATGCAAAGATTGTTTACTACATTAGTCAAGTTAAAAGAAACAGTGTTTACATTTTATTAGACTAATATCCCACTAATTGTGGGTAATTGTTAGTTATTTTGTCTGTACAACATGAAGTACAAGGGTCTTACTGGCAGCTGGGACGCAAGTCAAAAGTAGCTGTTGTCAATAAGCTACTGGTACAAGTCAAATGCACCAATAGTAGTACTCGATAGTGGTCACTTGAATTGTTTTTGACATTTGTTTTTCTTTCATTGACACACCATTGAACTACTATTGATCTTTTGGGAGGGTTGGCAACACGTGTGTGATACGATATCCTCGGTATTGCAAGCGTCTATAGGTTACGGTGATGCTTACCATCAGGGGGGCCGTATGCTTGTTTGCCAACTTTGTGGCATAAAAAAAAATAAGTAGAGTTAATTGAAATAGTAAATTTACCAAGATTCTTATCAAATTCATTTCTTAAAATTCAATTGATTATTTAATATCGCTTGTAATAAGTCACGTCGGAGGCCTTTAATTAGGCGGATTAGAAATTATTAACGGCTGCTTTGTTTCCTTCTTTATGGATAAGATTTAATGAAGTAACGATTTATCAGGTAGGGCATGTCCTGATAAGCTTTAGATAATGTAATGACATATAAACAGTGAGTTGCACAGATGAATATAAAAATTCTGTAGTTCCGAGATGTCTACTATTATTATACTCCTACTAATATTATAAAGGTGAAAGTTACTACGTGTATGTTTGTTACTTCTTCACGCTCAAATGGCTGGGCCAATTTTTATGATATTTGGTACGTAGGTAGCTGATACCTTGGATTGACACATAGGTTACGTTTTATCCCGAAAAGTACGCGATTCCCGTAGGATTTGGTCAAAAGTCTGATAAAGATTGCGCTGCTGTACATAAAATGAAACGGTGTGACCCGCGGGCAGCAGTTTTTAGTTTAATATAATTGTTTCAGTGATAATCAGTATGTTATATTATATTAAAGACGCTAGTCTATGAACTACCATCATTAAGAAACAAAGCAAAATGACAAATGGCCGACCCTAATAACAAAATTTATTGGCCAATGTGAACACAAAAACTTTTTGAGGCGGATTTTTAAGTCCTTCCACCTGCCGAAGTGTAGAGGGGTGCGTTGCGTATAACATATGCGTGAATCGTTATTTTAATTTTAGGCACTTGTTTTTTTATATTTAAAAATATAAAATAGAACAATTAACGACAAAAAAGGCCGCAACTGGTTTTCCTTCGCCAGTGGTCATTTTGTTTTTCTTTCCGAAATGGTGGTACTTTATAGAGTTCATTACATAATCATTGACGAGAGACAGGTATCTGTGAGGAGTGAGAACCTACTCTCTGAATAAATATTTTGAATTTGAATAGTTTGAGAGAAGGCGTTTGATCGAGTGCCTCGTAAACTGGTGTGCCATGAGAGCACAAGGTATACCTGAATGCTATGTCACCATAGTACAGGACATGTACTGCAGAAGCTGCACAAGTGTGAGAAGCCTGGCTGGACTAAGCAAAAGCTTCGAAGTCAAGGTAGGCGTCCATCAAGGCTCAGCCCTAAGCCCGCTTCTCTTTAACATGGTAATGGATTACTTAACAAAGGACATTCAGTCTCCTTTACCATGGTGTATGTTGTACGCAGATGACATAGTTCTCATAGACAACGATGCCGAACTACTCCAAAGTACCCTCGAGAAGTGGCGACACGCGTTGGAAAACAACGGCCTCCGAATCAGCAGAAATAAAACAGAATACTTAGAGTGCGCATTCAGTGGTAACACCAACAACCCCAACTCGATTCACATCGACGGGAATCCACTGCCAAAGGTATCACAATTCAAGTACCTTGGTGCGATGCTGACAGCCGACGGGAACATCGAGGCCGATGTTACCCATAGAATTAGCGTGGGGTGGCAGAGGTGGCGGGCTCTGACGGGGGTTTTATGTGACGCAAGAATGCCTATTAAAACCAAAGGCAAGATTTACAAAACTGCAATTAGACCAGCCTTGACGTACGGTGCCGAGTGCTGGGATATAAAGAAAACTCACGAACAGAAGATGCACGTAAGCGAGATGAAGATGCTAAGATGGGCAGCAGGCGTAACTCGACTCGATAAAGTGCGAAACGAGCACATCAGAGGCAGTTACAAGGTCGCGCCCATAGCAGAAAAACTCACTGAGAGCCGCCTACGATGGTTCGGTCATGTCATGAGGCGCCCCGAAGACCACGTCGTGAAACAGGCCCTAGCACTGCCAGATAATAAAAGAGGTAGAGGACGTCCACTAGCCACCTGGTGGTCCACAGTAGCCAAGGACTTAGAGCGTGCCCAAACAAATATTTCGACAACCCAGGACAGACCATCCTGGCGCCACAGAACGAGGAGAGCCGACCCCAAATAATGGGAAACGGCTAGGACAAAGAAGAAGAAGAATTTGAATAGTTTGAGTAAAAATAAGAACTTTTACATGCACTATGATGCGGTTTTATTAGCGAAGCGAAGATTCAGTATATTTATCAGACTATTGAAACCCGCGCCACTTCGTTCGCGTGTATCCCGCTTTCCCATGGGATTTTTTTTAAATCTTTTCTTAGTACACTCCCCGACGTCGTAAGGAACCTACATTCCAAATTTGGAATCTCAAGACCTGGCGGTTTGGGTTGCGTTGATATTTAAGTCAGTCAGGCAGGACTTTGAATTTTATATATATGGTCCTAATTTATTAATGAACTTCCTTTTAACACGTGACTATATTGGTTACATATGATCGTTTAAGCAAGGAAATAATGGTCTAGTATTCAGTAAAAAAAAAATTGATTGTATTGTAAGTAGTTAGAAAAATTTGCTTACTACATAAATTCATCCACATTCAACCATTTTGATATGTGAGACGCGTAGACGCGCCCTTCGCACCGCAGCACCCCTAAACCTTTTTTTTCTACTGACGGATGGCTGCTACAATAGAGGCGCATTTTACCAAGTATTTCTAAATTTCATATGCCTTTTTTTAACTGAATACTAGACCATTATTTCCTTGCTTAAACGATCATATTATGTAACCTATATAGTCATGTATTAAAAGGAAGTGCATTAATAAATTAGGACCTTATACATAGATAGGTAGATTAAGTTATTATAAAAACCTTTGTTCTTAGCTCTCTACTCTGGTTACCTCTTTAATTGGTTGACCGTTCTATTATTTTAACCGACTGTGTTTAAGAAATGAAAGTAAAGATTACTGAATCAATGATTATAACATCAAATTAAGTGCATACGCCTGTCTTATATAAATGTGAAAAGCAATGTTATACCATTATCCATAATGTAACGTAGTGTTACCATTATACCAAATTATCTGGTAAGTACCTGAGGTTGCGCCTGCGCATATAGATTCACAATATGTAGGTACAGTCACCTCCATAAAAGTGTAGGTAGTCACTTAGCTACCTTACCTTAGCTAGTACCTTGTCACTTTTGCATATCATTTCAATTACATCAGACATTTGAGTGAAAATAAATTATAAATTCTAAATTCAATGTTTGGTATTTGGACGACGGAACCCTAGGAGGTGATGTGGATACTGTGTTTTCGGACCTTTTTTTAATCTATACTTCTATACTAATATTATAAAGAGGTAAAGTTTGTGTATTTGTTAAATTGTAAGGGGTAATCTCGGGATCTACTGAACCGATTTTAAAAATTCTTTCACCAATAGAAAGCCACATTATTGCTGAGTGTCATAGGTTATATAAAAAACCAAAAAATAAAAAGGCTTTTAACTTTATGCCCAACGAAGTGGGCACGGGTCAGCTAGTCAAAAATAAGCGCAAAAAAATAAAGAGCTTAATTTAGCAAATGCGAACTTTTTATAAATAATTGCGACTTAAATTCAAATGACGTAAAACAAAAATTTAATATTTTAGCTCCAAATATTAAAATAGTTAACAGTAATTCCCTTTACCTTTTAGGTTCTCCAATTTTTGATGAATCTTTCTCTGAATATATTAATAATTCAATTACTAAATTTCAAAATTCTGCTGACCGTCTCCTTGAAATTAGTTCACATTATGCACTTTGCATCTTAAAATTTTGTCTTTTCGTCCCAAAATTTACGTATGTGCTTCGTTGCTGCTCCTTTTGGAATCACCCGGATCTTTTGACACAAGTAGACGACTTAATCAAAATTAGCTTAGAATCAATTCTTAATATGCAGCTGAACGAGCAATCTTGGACCCAAGCATCCCTACCAATCCGTTATGGTGGTTTAGGGATTCGCAAAATTTCCAGTGTCGCTTTACCAGCCTTCCTATCTTCTGTCCATAGTTCAGCAAATCTCATACCGCGCTCAATACTTCACTATTATTATTATATTTATGGAGACTGTACATCTTTACATAGTATAAAATGAAGTCTCTTTTGCTGTCTGTCTGTGCGTCTGTATGTTTAGGTCTTTAAAAGTACGCAACGGATTTTGATGCGTTTTTTTTAATAGATAGTGATTAAAGAGGAATATTTATATATAATAAATAAATAAATAAATATATAGGGACAATTCATACAGATTGAGCTAGCCCCAAAGTAAGTTCGAAACTTGTGTTATGGGATACTAACTCAACGATATTATATTTTGTAACAAATACATATATAGATAAACATCCAGGACCCGAGGCCAATCAGAAAATGATCGTTTTTCATCATGACCCGACCGGGGATCGAACCCGGGATCTCCTGGGTGGCGGTCTGGCGTGGTAACCATTACGCCACGGAGGTCGTAATACATTCCGATATTCCCGGAAATAAGCAAACGAAGTTGCACTGGTTTTGCTAGTTAATGAAACTCATTTCATCTTAATTTGTCAATCCATAATCATCCTACTGCAGGGATACGGGTTCAATCGAAAAGAATTAGAGCGTACTCTGCCACGCTGCTCCAATGCAGATTGGCAGAGGTCAGTATTTTCACCATTGTGTATAACATTCCGCGTATTCTTCATATAAAATTTAATGTACTTAACTTATACATGGTAACTAACGAGTGGAAGAAAAAATTTCTAAATGACAAAAAAGGTCGTAACCGGTTTTCTTTCGCCATTTCTTTTACCGGTGGCCATTTTGCTTGTGTCCGAAATGGTACGTTTATAACGTAGTTTATTTTCTTCATATATACAAGTTGTAAATGACAAGAAAAAGTGCATGTGCAGGTCTAATTTGTGAAATAAACTATTTCATTTCATTTCTAGCAGACTGAAGGCCACCGAATTGGCATCAATCGACAACAGCCGGTATTGACGGCTTAACGTGCCCTCCGAAGCATAGAGAAACTCAAGATAACGAAACCCATCCAAACACTGGCTGGGGTCGACGTTGACTAACTTAACTATTCAAAGTGCGAGTCGTTATGGGAATATCTATCGAAGCGTATTAGCAGGGTAACTTTGACCTATAAAGTGAAATGTCAGGACGGGATAGTAAGGGCGTGGGAAATTAAAACTATTTATATATAGCCAGACGTTGTGGTCGAGTGGTAATGGCTATTTGGTTCTAAAGTTAGCACACTATTCATCTTCATCTACACTAAGTACGTGCTCATTTCCTGGATTTGCTTATAAGTTAATCGTCATCATTTTGTTCGTGTAATTCCTTTAATTGTTTTATGTTGCTTGAATCATCTATATGTATTATATATTTATTATTCAGTATCTTATTATATTGTATCTATTATATTATATATGTAGGTATATGCTAAATTTATTTTAGAATATTTTTACTTTAACAAGCCGCGTTCGTGAATTTTTGCACTCCCAAGGGTTGATTGGTAGAGAATGTATTTAGCATTAAGTCCGCCTATTGTATTACTTTGTATTGTGGTCAATAAAGATAATTAAATAAATAAATAAATATTATAAAGAGAAACGAATTGTATTTGTGTGTGGAACCGTTAGGAAATTACGTTACCCCCGAGTAACATAGACTTTAATATATTTTCAAAATAATTATGGTAAAACCCGTACGAAGCCGAGGCGGTTCGCTAGTCCTCAATAAGAGAGGTTAAGCCAACACCGGCCTCTGTCAATCCGCATTAGATCAGCGTGGCAGAGTTCGCTCTAATCCCATTATATATGGGTTGATAATTATAATGACTGTCATGATGAAATATGTATGAATGATCGATTTTAATGTATTGACAATTTTTGGATTTGTTTATGATGTAGATTGTGGAGGGTAGAGGTTTAGTAGTGGTAGGGTAGGGGTAGGGGTGGGGTAGGAATAGGGTAGGTCATCTAGTTTGTTATAAAATACCTATAGTATCGTTGAGTTATCCCATAAAACAAGTTTTGAACTTACTTTGGGGCTAGCTCAATCTGTGTGATTTGTCCCTATATATTTAATTTATTTGTCATAAAGTATCCCTCGCTAACGGTATCCTAAAACCAATTCAAAGCCAAATATCTATTTTCTTCTTATTACAATTACTGAGAAATGCTTTTTTGTCAACAAATATATAATCTCTCCAAGAAACGGCATTCGCTTTCAGAAAATAAGTTCAAATCATGATTGAAGTTAACTCGTGACTTTGGTAATAATTCTTTTTTTAGAATTTGTCGTTTACTGAATGATTCTTTTTGAGTTAAGTCGTGTACTTCTGTTATGGCAATGAGTTATAAATTGGTTTAAGAGAGGTAGGGCACAGGGGCGTCTCATCTGGGGAAGGTCCTCCACCTTAAAGAAGATCGTAGCCAAATAGCATTGGTCTCGGCCATATTGTGTTGTGTTCCTACGGTAAGGGCTCCAGAGCTCGTTTTCACATATACACACTATACATACATATACGTATAAACTATACTGACAATGAGTATGTACACGCCTTACAACATTCATCGCCAAAAGCTCTTCGTGAAATAGAATGTCTGCTATACAGGGTCGGCAACGCGCGAGTCATACCCCTGGTGTTGTGCGTCCATAGGCTACGGTGATTGCTTACCATCAGGCGGGCCATATGCTTGTTTGCCACCGTAGTGGTAGAAAAAAACTTAAGACCAGAGATATTATAATACTGAACGTACTTAAGACCATGTTCGTTGAAGTCTTCACTTAAGTAAGTTCATATTATGTGTGAATTGTGAACAAAATGACTCGAAGTTATTTTTAAAATTTCAATTTACACTTGAGTAAATAATAGATTATTACTAAACATTTTGTTGTTTTCGTTTTAAGTTGTTGCACACTCTTTTGGAAGAGGTGTGATGGTCAATTCAGAGACCATTCACAGTTACTTTACCTCTGACAGATGTAAAGATATACATGTTTAAAATACTCAAATTAAGAGCGGTCCGTGCATGTGGAAAATGTTGATCAATGGCTATGCTCGAGCAGTCCGTCTGTGGCTCACACATTATTTCTGCTACAGAATTATTCCTATGACACTTATTTTGAGTGTTTATAATAACATAATGTTTAACTTATTGTTTAAGTCCATAACAAATGTCAAAAACTATTCCACTGATACACTATAGGCATTTTTTTGAGACACGATTGAGACACCATTGAGAGTCCGAGTCCCACCCGAGTCCCGAGTCCCGAGTCCACTCACCCGAGTCCACCCGAGTCCGGGTAATTCAGCGACTGACACCACGAAGGATTGGAACCATGGTGTCAATCGCGGAAGGACTCTTTCTGAATTGACTGATTGACACCATGGTGTCAATCGAGTAATATATAATTGGGACGTAGTCGATTGACACCATGGTGTCAATCACGGCAGGCGTTTTTTGACTTGCTTGATTGGAACCACGATTTTTTATTTGTTTAAATAATGGGTTTTTTGTACAGTCGAATAGAAAATACTTATTGAAATTAAAGAAATTATTGGTATAAAATATTAAAATAATTAAATTACGTAGGTACAATTTTGAGATGATATATTTTACCAAAATTATTAAATATTATTCAAACAAATCAAGTCATTTACAGTCAATCAGGGGAAATTATTCGAGTAGTTTTGACACAGTTATACCTACGTGATCTGTATGCCCGTGTTCCAAAGTTTTCCATAAAAAAAATTGTAATATCGGAATTTCGGAGACAATATCAATATTGCTATTTCCATCAATTTAACTTGGCAAATAACAATATTTAATTACTTACTGTTATTATCGATGAAATATGATTCAGTCCGCTTTGTAGTTCAAATTTTAGCTGTTTTTCCGAGATCACGAACAGTACGATATTATGAAATCATTTGTTTGAATATTCTCTTTCTTTTATATTTGACATGACAGATTACACACTTGACGGATGTGTCAAAATAAAATTTAAATCAAAAGCACCAAGGAGTATTGATATCAACTTTGAAGAAAATTACCCACACAATACCTTACTTTCGAGAATTTTAATAAAAGACGTCTTTCATCAATCTTCTTAAAGAAGTTTTATGCCTTTAAAGTAGATTGGACCAAGGAATCACGTATACGAACGTAATACGAACTTCGTCCCCCTTTTTACCCCTTAGAGGTAGAATTTCGGAAAATCCCTTCTTATCGGATGCCTACATCATAGAAAAATACACACCTTCCAAGTTTCAGATTTTTACGATCAGCGATTTGGGCTGTGCGTTGATTCTCAGTGAGTCAGTTGTTCAGGACAAAAAAAAATTATATAGATTTAAAAACGTAAGTAGGATATAAATAATAATAATTTGTTTAGAAGTTAAAACTATTTTTAAAAAATGCATGCACTTTGACACTGACCGATTACTCAAAGTATGTCGGTACGGTATTGATGGGTTTATGTTTAACATTTTCTTTGGAGTTACCACTATTAGATTTTTTTTTATTGCGATATACCTATATAGGTAATTTAAAAAAGCATGTAAGCACTTTTTTACATTACTGTTTAGTTGCAATAAAATGTACTTGGTTCCAATCGAGTAAGTCAAAAAACGCCTGCCGTGATTGACACCATGGTGTCAATCGACCACGTCTCAATAATATGTTACTCGATTGACACCATGGTGTCAATCAGTCAATTCAAAAAGAGTCCTTCCGCGATTGACACCATGGTTTCAATACTTCGTGGTGTCAGTCGCTGAATTACCCGAGAGTCCATTGGTGCATTTGTGTTAGTAGAATCGGGCCCCTGTTTTTACATCTGTCAGAGGTTGGTCTCAACCTCTATAGTCTCTTTAATAGTTTGACGGTT
This sequence comes from Endotricha flammealis, assembly GCA_905163395.2. Lineage (NCBI taxonomy): Eukaryota > Metazoa > Arthropoda > Insecta > Lepidoptera > Pyralidae > Endotricha > Endotricha flammealis. Next base: position 7,235,378 of record LR990883.1, read on the forward strand.
TGACCATCGTGAGTTTGACAGTACGTAACTATAAATTTAATGAGTTACTTTAAAAATACGTTTCAGAAACTGGCTGATAATTTGTCATTATTAAGTCATATCAGTTCGCTGTTAGCGTTCATTGAGTTATGTAAGTTGAGCTTCTCGTTTAGATACATAATCCTGTAGTCATCAACATTTTCAAAATGAACAAAAAGCCCTTCAATGATGGAGTGCAGTGTCAAGGCTGCAACAAGCACCTGAACTTCACATGTGGCAAAATTAGTGAGGTGGGCTACCGAAAACTTGGTCCCGAACGAAGAGCAGCTTGAAGGTGCCCGTTTGCGAAAACCTCTTTGTTTAGTTGTTAAGTTATTGTTAATCTGTTGGTTTTCCTATGAGAATAAAATAAAATAAAAAAATCACCAACTAAAACACTGGTTGGCTTGGGTTGGCTTATTTAAACAAGTTATGAATTAGATTTATCTTTAAAATGTACCTACTTATATAAAAGGTGTGATAATATCCACTAGATATCTTATTTAGATACTGATAACGTTATCAGTCATAATTTTTATCATTCTTAAAATAATTTTCATGTACCTAATTAGCTAAAAAAAATCGAGAAAAACATCTCGTGCTCACAGGCTTACCAACCTAACAATTAAAAGAAAAGACAAGACACATACTGAAAAATATGATTTAATCTATTACGGCATTGGAAAACAAAGATAACAATAATAATAAATTATAAATAATACTTACAATTTCGTATCCTTTCACCTCCTTTCACAGAATTAAATAAAAAATAAATCACACTAAAAAAATTACAAAAACAAATTGTCTATGCACAACATAACACAAAATTAAAAAGTTGAATTTAAAATGGCGGGACGACCGCGATCGACTGGCGCGCAAATGTGAATACCAAATTGAGTTTTCAAAATTCGAACGCATCTCGTCCAATATCTTTAGAGCCGTGAACAACTATGGATTTTCCCTTCGTTATCCTACATTATATGAAATTGAGGGGGAGGTAATAGCTCAACGTAGATTGGACGTGATGTAAATCGTTGAATAGTTTTGTTATTTTATGTTTGGCTCTTATTAGAATGTGTTAAGGTAGATTATTCAATGTATTAATGGTATAATTAAGTTTGTGTATGAGTCACACGTAGAAGTGAAGCAGTGATAAGAGATACATGGTGTATCAAATTTCTGTTGGAACAGGTATTTTTTTTGTTTTGGGAAATATTTTTTTACAATGTTCTCAGTGAGAGAGAGATTGCTTACAATATTAAAATTAACGAAAATTACATCCATTAAAACAACGCATCTGATGACATATAGAAACATGACGAAATAATAAAAAAAATACTTAATTTTTCCCCCTTCCGTCTTTTACATCCTTTTCATATTTCCATTATTCTTCTTTTTAAATGTCGGCAACTGCTAAGGCTGGTTTTGCAGTCGCGTTGATCGTACGCTGACAGTCGGCGCTGTCAGCAAAATTTATGAACTTTATTTAAAAACGCTTCCTAGCAGTTTATACATTTTCGGCTGTCGGAGCCGACGCACGGTCAAGTTCTGTGCTACGTGGACGATCTGAGTCGGTGATCACTTACTTACTAAGCGACCCGCATGGTCTTTGCCAACCTCTACCATGAAAAAATATATATTGTAGTTGGCGCCTAAAAAAGAAGCCGGCTGTATATACCAATGTTTGTATGTGTGCGTGCCCACCTGTTGAAATTGTGCATGAGTGTGTGTATACATGTATATCACGTGTGATATTGTGCTATGGAGGTGATGCGTGACGCGCATTGATGTATGCTCTACTTTTTTAAATCTTATTTTGTTATAATTAAAATATTATTTTAATGCCTAGGTACGCTAGGTACGTATTTTTGAAAATATAAATTTAAAAATGTATAATTGTTAAAGAAAAATAAATATAAATTGTAGAAAGTAAGTTTGAATATTGTTTATTTTATTTATTTATTTAAATTGCACATGTAATAAGAGTGCACAAAAGGGTTGTTGTTATAGTACAGTTATTTGTTGTTGTTACAGTATTTTTATAGTCTTGTTTGTTAATGTTAGTCAGTCTTCAGTCAATTACTGTATAAGAACAAAATATGAAGCATAAAGTTACTGAGTAAAATTATAAGTTTCTTTCGCCATTTCTTTAACCAGTGGCCATTTTGCTTTTGTTTCTGAAATGGTGGTAGTTTAAAGAGTAGATTTATATATATAAATCAATATTACTTGTACACTTCGACAATGGAGAATGCCTGTGAGGGCCTAGTCCCTGAATAAATGGTTTTATCTTATATTTTTATCTTATTGTAAATCATGTAATAGTGTACTCATTGATGAAGTACCAAACAAATAAAATCTTTTTATTTATTAATTGATATAAACTTCAAATTCATAAGTAGAGCAACATTCAATACGCATACATTGCACCGGTAGTCCACGCATGGTGGGTTTACAACATAACCTCCTTTTAACCGACTTTACCTGCCACGGTTCACAAGCCGCGACCCTATGGTACTGGGGTTCGATGTCCGGCTTGACCGTCAATTATTATTATTATGATTAATCAACTGAAAATAAAACCATATCCTTACATACATACGTTTATAATATCCGAGGGGGTTGGACAGAATCTAGTTCCTGTTGACGACCTCCGTGCCAAGTGGGAGTCGAACTCATGCACGAAAGATTCCTTATCCTTACCAGCTCAAAAAAAATACCTTGTATGGGATTTGAGCTCACCTTATAAAATTATTTTAATTTATTTATTTATGTACAAGCAGGATCAAAAACGGCGACCTCAGATAGACAATAGGCAATGAAGCTTATTGACGTCCCGGGGGAGAAACTACAGCTGTCTCGGAACTGACAACGAATTTAATCAGAAAGAAATTAGGTGATGCTTACCAACAGGCTGGCCGTATGCTTGTTTGCCACCTTTGTGGTATAAAAAAAAAGTAGGAGTAGGAAGTATTGGCTCTACTACCCCACTGAAAAACTGAAATGGAACTGACAATTAATTTAATAAGAAGATGTTAGAGTGAGATAAATTTAAAAGCCTAAAATAGTGTTAGCGATTAGAGCGAGATAGTAAAAACACTTTTTCTTAAAATATACGAATAATTTTAATATATCCTGACAGAATATGAATAGCAAAGTTTATGTTACGCTAATTAATACAAACTTTTGTAAAGGCGCTGAAAAAACCAACATGCTAAGGCTAGTTGGTATCTACTAATATCCAAGTCTACTAATAACTAATATCTACTATCTACTAGGTAGATAAACCCCTATGCAGTAGTTTACCTAAAAATGCATTTTAAAACTGCGCCGCCATCTGCAATTTTATAAAAACTGCGTTGTGTGCGTTAAGCCCAGTTGAGTCTGTGAAAAATCAGCGACGGACTTCTTTTTTTACACCACTAAGGCTACGAAGTAACTATTAAGTAATCTGTGACTAAGGTGGCAAACAAGCATACGGCCGGCCTGATGGTAAGCAGTCACCGTAGCCTATGGACTTGCAACTTGCAATACCGTTGGTATCACTCGCGCGTTGCCGACCCTGTAGAAAGTGGAGCTCTACCTTCTTCACCGTAGGAACACAACCCGACTAATGCTATTTGGCTACGATCTTCTGTAAGGTGGAGGTCCTTCCCCAGCAAAGGCTGCGAAAGATGCGGAGCGGATTATCCGCTGTGCCCTACCTCTTTTCTACTATATACATACATATAATACTTCTTGCGCGCCATGTTTTTGTCTCATAATTGATAGCACAAAATCTGCATTATCTGTTATTGGCGCAATAATTGTCGCGACCATACTCATTATTTCTCAGCACAGACAGAAGTCTTGCATACATTATTTCACGACAATACGTTCGGAAAAAACTACATTTAGCTAATTAAATCTCATTCATTTGATAACCACGTGTCTATGCAATTACATTGTTTTAAAACACGTGGTGCAACATTTATTTTATAAATTGACAGTCCAGGCAACTGGGAACTTTTACGGAAACGTGTGGTAATATCCTGTTTTTTTTTCTGTTTAATTATAACTAGCTGTTCCCGCGGCTCCGCCCGCGTGGTCAAGGGTAACCAAAAAGTAGCCTTATGTCACTCTCCAGACCTTAAACTTTCCCCAATAATTATTTCTTAGCTCCTTATCATTAACTTGAAAATAATTATTTATTTTCAAGTTAATGATAAGGAGCTAGGGAAGAGCGGGGTTGTCTAACACAGGTATTTATATACTTAAAAGGGAAGCCCAATCAAAGGTGAATCAATGTAAACATAAGTTTATGAATAAAGATTATTTATTTATTCATATTTATAATTTGAGCATTGTTACAATGATAATAATACCAATAGTAGTCTCCAGCACAACAGTAAACCTTAAACAGTTTGTATACGTACACAGGACTTACCACCTCACACATACAATCTCATCCAAAAAGCAATAATACCAGACACATGCCGTATAGTTAGATATCTACAGACAGACAAACTGATCTACCCATACAAACATCTCCATCCAACAACTACAATCCCCTGATGCACACTTGGCTTTGGCCCGTGTGCATTAAAGACCAAAACTATTCCTAACTTACCCCAAAACCATTCCTAACTCACCCCAAAACTATTCCTGAGTCACCCCAAAACATGTCTCGTCGCACTCGAATGTACTTAGTTGTTCCAATGGGAACTAAAAAATGACAAATTATCTGGTTGTGCCATAGTTGCTCCAACAGGTTTTTTTTTTCAAATTGCTCGTAAGTTTCAAAGTGGCGTAGCAGTTGGTCCAACAGGAAACTGTGGTACCGGCACCTAATAAGCCGAGAAAACACAAAAGTGTAAATAAAATAATAATAATAAAGTAAATCCTAGATTCTACTAATATTATAAAGGCAAAAGTTTGTGTGTAAATTTGTCACTTCTTCACGCTCATATGGCTACACCAATTTTCATGATATTTGGTATGTAGGTAGTTGATACCTTGGATTAACACATAGGGTACTCTTTATACCGATAAGTACGCGATTCCCGTAGGATTTGATCAAAAGTCTGGCATAAATGGCGCTGCTGTGCATAAATGAATACACGCACACGAAGTTGCGCGGGTTTCTCTAGTTGTAAATACAATAATACTTATGACTTGAGAACAAACACGAATGCCATGACATAAAGCTCGGAATCGAACCCGCGCCAAGAAGGTAAGGCCGCACCACCACCGGGCTGTCATTGGTAACAGTGCATGCTTGCTAGTTAACCAGTTAGTTCCTATCACTTTACCATACAAAATCCCTACTGGTTACGCGTTCAATCAGAATGATTTGTTTTCCTTTTTCCAAGTAATAAATTCACTTCACCAAAATGCTATTACAATGTAAACAAGACAAATGAGTTAACGATTCATTGAATTGCAATGGTCAAGCGTGAGTTGGTATATAAATGGAAGTTCCGTATAAGTAATTTTTAGAAAGAATCGTCAGAAAGATTGTCAGATAATGCCGGACCGTTAGGCACACGCCATTACTAAAGACAAAGTCAAAAGTATTCTCTAAACCCCCACGGGCACTAAGACACGTCATTTACGACGTGTGGAGGGAAAAAGGGGAGGCTTTTGCCCAGCAGCGGGACATGCCTGGCTACTAAAAAAAAACGACTCTATAATATAAATGGATTCCACCTGTACAAAGGTCAAGAGGACTCGGAAAAAAAATTCCTGTTGGCACATCTATGGCACAACCAGATAGTTGTCATTAAATGAGTGAGTTTGGAATGCTTTTAGGGTTAGTTGGAAATGGTTTTGGGGTGAGTTTGGAATGGTTTTGGGGTGAGTTCGGAATGCTTTTGGGGTTAGTTAGGAATGGTTTTGGGGTGAGTTAGGAATGGTTAGTAAGTAAGTAATATGAAGGAAATACTAAATTTATACGATTTTCGACCATCCTAACTCGCCGCCATGTTTATTTCCTGTCCGAATTAGTACTGATTCGGCTATCCGACTAGAATTTATCTGTCGCATGTCTCGATTTATATCGAATTTCTTTCGGTTGAAATTTGTTGTGAGTTCCAAGACAGCTGTGGTTGCTCTCCCGGGACATCAATAAGCTTCATTGCTTATTGTCAACCTGAGGTCGCCGTTGTTGATCCTGGCCATACAGGAGACACAGCGGTGGGAATGTGTGGTCGGTTTGTCCCGATCTGTCAAGTAGATTAAGTACTCTTGAGGGTTTTCAATCTCAATATTTTATTATGTTATCACATGTAGTTATTGAGGTTATACAACATATTATATTCGACTTTCCATCACTTCCAGGTAATAATATAAATTCAAAATTAAGTTTCTCCATTTTAGTGTTTAAACAAAATTGATGTTTTATAAGTAGATGTATTTGTTTTTAAATAATTAAACTTTTGAGTTGCCCTTTATTATTTTATTTGAGAAACATCAATTTAAGTTTAATAAATAAATTTTCACATATTATAAAAAAAACACAAACAGACAATCACTTTTCAAAATAAAAACGTCATACGTCATCTTCTTCTTAAAACATAAAGTAAAAACTCGAAGAAGTATTTCTTTACATGTTGATCCCTAAAAGAAGCCATGCAAGTAAACTGCGTGACTGCAAGCACAAATCGTAATCCACAGAAAAACAAATTCTGAATGTAACGATTTTTTTTATACATTAAAGTGGCAAACATGTAGCGTGATAACAGTTACAGTGGCATATAACCTCATTGTAACATTTTATCGTCTGGTAGTGGATCGCCGATCGTAATGGTGCTCCTTCGCCGCGAGCATTCGCGTGTAATGTAATATTTTAGATTCGACTTTGAGCATTACATTACAATACTACCTCCCTGGCTGACGAGCCTTCGCCTCCCTCACTGCTGTAATGCTCGAATCTGAGCGCTACATTACATTACACGCGAATGCTCCCGGTGAAGGAGCACCCACTGCTGCGCATGCTGTGCACGGACACGTGGGCCACGTGGCACATTACAGCTGCGTGGATGAATACGTGGGTCAACGTTTCCACAGCGTGCGCAGCGATGTGCACGCTTTGTGGAACAAGCTGTGTACCGCATTCACTGCGTGCATGGCGTTGACAGCGTTGGGCTATGTTGAGCAAGCCACGCGTGTATCAATGACGTCACTTGATGGTTAACGTGTCCGTGGGTTGCAGTGGAAACAATCACGTACATCCTCTTGCAAAGCAAAGCGTAACACACGTGCGTAGCCTCTTCGTGCGCAGCAGTGGGACAGCGCCATAACGTTAACGTGCGTAGCCTCTTCGTGCGCAACAGTGGGACAGCGCCTTTAAGTAAATGGACTGGCTCGACAGAGGTAAGGGTTTGCGCACTACGTGCCCTGCCCATTGACACTTCAGCTTGCTATTGCTATTATTTTCGTTCTAATGCTACGGATCTCCTCACACCTGATTCGACCTCGTAGAGAAACCCCAAGCATAGCTCTATCTAAGATAATCTCACGACCGATCTCCGAAAGTAATCGATAAAAACAATCGATATAATGATACAATTGAAAATGATTTATAGTCATCAATAATTGTAATAATTAACTTATAAGTGTCGTGAGAGCAATGTCACGTTGTCGGTAACATGGAGCATCATTTCTTGGAACAAAGCCTTTTATTGTTTACTACCTCCGCCGACGGAGTCGCATGGATTTATTTTGATGTAAATAAATTCATGCGAGTCCGTCGACTTTGTCATCTTGTAATAATGGAGAAGATTCGAGAGTAAGAGAGTGATTTAAGAGAGGTAGGGCACAGCGGATAATCCGCTCAAATCGGAGCAGCCCGTCTGGGGAAGGACCTCCACCTTACAGAAGATCGTAGCCAAATAGCATTGGTCTCGGCCACGTTGTGTTCCTACCGTGAGAAAGGTCTCCAGAGCTCCAATTGAGGGGGTTGGGAGGATTGGCAACGCGTGAGTGATGCCCCCGGTATTGCAAGCGTCTATAGGCTATGGTGACGGCTTACCATCAAGCCTGCCGTATGCTTGTTTGCCAACTTTGTGGCATAAAAAAAAGTTGGTTTCGGATAGACGTCCGGTTGACCGCCCCAGATATTGCTGGAGCGATGCAGTGATGGCTGATCTGATGGAAGCTGTAGACTGGCAGGATATCGTGCAGAACAGGGAACTCGCCGTCTCTAGTTTCAGAGGCCAAGATCCACTTCGGGTCGTTGAGTCAACGGACGAAGTAACTGCGATTCTAAAAAAACGGCATAATAACCCCCCCCCCCTCCCCCCTACTCTCTCCTCTCCCAAAATATTACGTTCCTACACTCTGAGTGATGACATTCAAAGAGTACACTGTAGTCCAAGTGACCCTAGTTATTCATTATAATAAAAATAATCACACACAATCATAATTTCGAGTGTCAAAATCATTAATAGTATGTTTTGATTATAATTTTGTTATTGGTCTGTATGTTGCGCCACACCCCGGGAACATCGTCTAATCGTACGGCCATTGTGTAATGTAATCGCGACTTGACTGTACTTAACTGTAACAAGAGTATTCTTGATACTTGAGTTTTAACTATGTTGATAAAATTCGTGTTTTTTTTGTAATTTCAAAAGTTAGTTTTTTTACTTATTTAAAAAAATATATTTTTACAGCACAATATTTTTTTTTCATTTTACTACCATACTAGCTTACCCGTGCCCACTTCGTTGGGCATTATGTTAAAAGCCTTTTTATTTTTTGTTTTTTTATATAACCTATGACACTCAGCAATAATGTGGCTTTCTATTGGTGAAAGAATTTTTTAAATCGGTTCAGTAGATCCCGAGATTACCCCTTACAATTTAACAAATACACAAACTTTACCTCTTTATAATATTAGTATGGATATTATAGAAGTATAGATTAAAAAATATACAAAAAATGTAACTTATTAAAACATATAAAAACCACGCAGGTTTGTGCTTAAGTTATTAGGTTGTCCAAATAAAATTTCTTTAATATAACTCTAAATTGATATTCTTCAATTCAATTCAATTCAAATTCTTTATTTGCGAATATGGGTAAATAATACATAGGTGGTTAATTTTTTTGTTATACCTAGTACTTAATGTTGTATGTACAGTCAGGTGCACGTCAAGCTTGGCTCTTATGACATAGAACTTGAACGGTACAAAGTCTAATATGTAAAGGTCGACCTGCTCTTGATTTTACATTTTACTACCGAAACCCGAGCAACTTCATTTGTATTTATACACAGCAGCGCCATCTACATTATAAAGCGGCATCAGACTTTTTGAGATAAAAAATACATTATGTTTTAATCTTAGGTATCAGCTACCTACATACCAAATATCATAAAAATTTGCTCCGTCAAGTTTCGAACTTACTTTGGGGCTAGCTCAATCTGTATGAATATTTATATATATAAAAAAATATAAAAAAAACATACAGATTGAGCTAGTCCCAAAGTAAGTTCGAAACTTGTGTTATGGCATACTAACTCAACGATATTATATTTTATAACAAATACATATATAGTTAAACATCCAAGACCCGAGGCCAATCAGAAAAAGTTCGTTTTTCATCATGACCCGACCGGGGATCGAACCCGGGACCTCCTGGGTGGCGGCGGTCTGGCGTGGTAACCATTACGCCACAGAGGTCGTCAAATTACTATATGTATAGTATAATATATTGACATATAAATAATGGTTAAGAAAGAAAGAAACAAAGAAAAATGGTTTATTTGACGTAAAACACAAATTTTAACAGGGTTTACATTACATTAACCTTACAACTAACTAACTAACTAGTTATTTTATTTTTTAAGGTTTTTAGTTTTAGGTTCATTATAATTTGTTTATATTAATATGTTTAGTTTAGTTTTAGTGTACATATATAGATTTGTTTCTTATTTGAATAAGTTTTGACTAACTAACTGTGGTTGTTCAGAGTCTTCAAACGAAAGTATCAAGACTTATAAGTCGCAATCGCGACCCATCGCCCGGTAATCTCCGCAATGTGGGAACCAGATCTTGCACACGCAGACCTTGTGTACCTTTCGGAACCAATTTTGCCCAACAAAATTGACCTTCGAGCGAAATGGTAAATATAATGTTTATTTGTTGTATATGTTATTCCCGATTGGTCACGGGTGCTGTGCTGATTCGTCACATTTTTTTATATTAGTTAATTGATGCTATGTTCAGGTCAAATGATGCAATCTAATCTATACAGTCTTCAATGACTGACTGATCGACGCACGTTTTAGGGTCGTCAACGCGCGAGTGATAATCCCGGTGTTGCAAGCATCCTTATGCCACGGTGACCGCTGACCATCGGGCGGGCCGTAAGCTTGTTTGCCACCTTGGTATAAAAAAACAGTCTAAACTGCTGATCGTAGAGACCTCACCTTTCAATGACTGACGGTATAGTACCCTCCTTATACCAAGTAGGTACGAGTGTAGTAGATTTTTTTTTCCCATAGCCCACAGTATAATTAAAAACCATAGTGTTGACCGCACGAATATTAATTACCTGTGAACATCTGATATGATCTGTGGCGAGGCTGTATTGCCAAATTAAAAATATTATCATCTATCTTTTTCTCCTCTCCCATGTGACTTTTAGAAATAGTTTTTATATTGTAATGATCTTTTTAAAAAACTTTAGATAAGGTGACGTATATTCGTATTCTGAACGAACGCGCTAGTTAAGCGAGACGTCGAACTAGCCAGTGTTTGGATGGGTTTCGTTATCTCGAGCTTCTCCGTGCTTCGGAGGGCACGTTAAGTCATTGGCTTGAGAACACTATCCTCTACCAATCCGCAGCGTGGCAGAGCACGTTCTAATCTACTTCGATTGAATGGTGACCCGTATCCCTGAAGTGGGATGATCTCGAACTGAACTGGTAGTCGGAAAAAAATATGACGATACGAAAGTGCTTGTAATATGTATATTTGAATAAAAATATTTTACCTTGACTTTGAAGAAACAGAAATGCCATCACGTGTTTGCTTCGAGCGGGAATCGAACCAGCACTATCTAGTGACAAAAGGTAGAATCACAACCAGTTCTCTCCTTTCTATTCTCGTTTTCGCTCAATTTTGAGAGAAAATAAATGAATATTATTTATTTTCTCTTCGTTTAAAAGTTCTCTTTGAAATTAGACAGTGATCTAGTAACCAATCTACATTTTGTAACAACATTGTTATTTTGACAATAAAAAAATAATGTTTTGGACACTACATTGTGTGAATTTTTTGCAATAATTACAAACAATTAATTTTAATATTAATGATTATTTGTGCAATGCTAGATTTCTAGATATTTCAAGGTTTCTTTTAGGTGTTTAGTTACGTTGACAATACCGAAAATCGGGACAAGCCCACCACACAGTCCCACCGATGTGTCTCCTGTGTAGCCAGGATCAACAACGGCAACCTCAGATTGACAATAAGCGATGAAGCTTATTGACGTCTCGGGGGAGAAAACTACAGCAGTCTTGGAACTCACAACGAATTCAATCAGAAAGAAGATAGTCGGAGTAGGAAGTATTGAAAGGACTCCCCTCCTCAACAAATACGTGAGAAACAGCAATTTGAAGCAATAGGCATTATACCCTAGAGAGATGGCAAATCAAGTGAGGCTCGATTGCCGAGCACCACAGGCTATTGTTACATGACAATAAGCGATGCAGCTTATTGACGTCCCGGGGGTGACACTAGGTGTTGCAATTTAATTATGCTCGTCATAGTCGTTTTGATGTCAACCTGACATTACAGACTATTTCCTGTGCTATTTCGTTCTCCGAGATATGCGATATCAAAATGATATCAACTTAAACGCGTATTACACTCTTCTTTTTAACATAAAACAGTATCACATGTCAAAAATGAGATACAGAATTAAAAAATATTTTTTCTACTATAGAGGGCGCTGTTTGGGATGGGCTATCGGCCAACAGATGGCGCCACAAGTCGCGCTATGGGTTGCTTTGTTGTCAAACGAGATCCATGTCATAAAATTAACCGTGAGCGAAGCCGCGGGGAAAAGCTAGTATGAAATAAAATGAAAATATTTATTTTAGAAATTAGACCTTCACAGGCACTTTTTCTTGTCATTTACAACTTGTATACATTATATGTAATGTAAACTACGTTATAAACTACCACCATTACGGAAACAAGCACCGTCTGGAGGAGGACCTCCACCTTACAGAAGATTGTAGCCAAATAGCATTGGTCTCGGCCATGCTGTGTTCTTACGGTGAGTAAGGTCTCCAGAGCTCCACTTGGGGGGGTTGGGAGGGTTGGCAACGCGTGAGTGATACCCCCGGTATTGCAAGCGTCTATGGGTTACGGTGATGCTCACCATCAGGCGGGCCGTATGCTTGTTATCCAACTTTGTGGTATAAAAAAAAGCAAAATGGCCACCGGTAAAAGAAATGGCGAAAGAAAATCGGGGGAAAATATGTGGGGATTAAACCAGCACCTTCCAGCCCTATTACCACCAAGCTAAAGTGGTTACTCATAGTCTCTAAAGACTTAAACGATTTTAAACCGCAATACCAAATATCAATTGGTTAATGATGGAGTCGTGAGATCCTCCAGCCTCTGGCTATATACAAATTGCTTGAAAAGGTCACAGTAAAGCTAATAGATTTTTATAGAGTACTAGCGCGTTTTTTTTATACTACTAAGGTGGCAAACAAGCATACGGCCCGCTTGGCGGTGAGCAGTCACCTTAGCCTATGGACGCTTGCAACACCGGGGGTATCACTCGCGCGGCTCTAAAAAGTGTAGCTCTGGAGACCTTACTCGCCGTAGGAACACAACATGGCCGGAACCAATGCTATCTGGCTACGATCTTTTGTAAAGTCTTCCCCAGATGGACTGCTCCGAATTGAACGGATTATCCGCTGTGCCCTACCTCTCTAAAATGCACAGCAGCGTCAAAAATATGAAATGTATTGATATACAAGCTGTTACCCGCGACTTCGTACGCGTGAAATGTTCAAATAAGGATAACTTATTTTCCTGTCATGCGATTTAAATGAAACAAAGCCTATATTCTGCTCCAAGCCGAGTTCTATCTACCTGTGAAAACAGCATTAAATTCCGTTCAGTAACTTAGAAGATGTGCGTGTTCAAACAGACAGACAGACAGACAAAAAATTAAAAAAAAAAAAAATTCGCTTTTATTACCTTTCTCCAACTGTTCCCTCTCCATTTTGCCAAATAAGTCCAATGTACAGACATATCGAGGTCTACTGTTTTATTATATGTATATAGAAGATGACAAAAAAGGCCGTAACTGGTTTTCTTTCGCCATTTCTTTTACCAGTGGTCATTTTGCTTTTGTTTCCGAAATGGTAGTAGTTTATAGAGTAGATTAATTACACGAAATAATATAATTCAAATGTAATCTTTGACGAGAGAAATTGTCTGTGAAGACCTTACTCTCTAATATAAGTTTAGAATTTTTTGTATTTTTAATCGAAGGGTTTTAGAGTGTACTCTGCCACGCTGGTCCAACGCAGATAGGCGGAGGCCAGTGTTACGTGTCACGGTAAACGTGATTAATACGAAAATTATCAATAATTAACCAATAAATATTAATAATTACAGCAATTTCTGATTAATAACTGTGAAGTTCAGCATGATTTCCCTTTAGTAAACTCACTAATATAAAAATAGTAATTCTATGTCTGTATGTCTGGCCTTTTCACGACGATTTGACGACCTCCGTGGCGTATAGATACCATGAAGTACCGCACCCAGGAGGTCCCGGGTTCGAATCCCGGTCGGGTCATGATGAAAAACGAACTTTTTCTAATTGGCCTGGGTCTTGGATGTTTATCTATTTAAGTTTTCATGTACCTTATTGTTATAAAATATAGTATCGTTGAGTTAGTATCCCATAACACAAGCTTCGAATTTACTTTGGGGCTAGCTCAATTGATATATTCACGTAAAGAGAAAAACTGTAGGGCACAGCGGATAATCCGCTCAAATCGGAGCAGCCCGTCTGGGGAAGGACCTCCACCTTACAGAAGATCGTAGCCAAATAGCGTTGGTCTCTTAATCTTCATTTTAATTAGGGATTTTTGGAGGGTTAAAATTTCGAGCGAGCGACCCTATTTTCTTTTACACCACAAAGTTGGCAAACAAGCATACGGCACGCCTGATGGTAAGTATCACCGTAGCCTATAGACGCTTGCAATACCGTGGGTATCACTCACGCGTTGCCAAACCCTCCCAACCCCTCAAGTGGAGCTCAGGAGACCTTACTCACCGTAGAAACACAACATGGCCGAGACCAATGCTATTTGGCAACGATCTTCTGTAAGGTGGAGGTCCTTCCCCAAACGGGCTTCTCTGATTTGAGCAGATTATGAGCTGTGCCCTACCTCTCTGTAAAATTAAAATTTCATAATGCTCTATAATAAATTCTCTTATTAATCTACGGATGAATGATAAACAAATAAAAGGTTGCCGTAATATATATTTTACAAAATTTATAATATTTTGTTTGTAAAACGAAATAATTATGTATTGCTTGCAAAGTTAAACTGTGCCGTGAGAGATGCGCTAGAGTTGTATGGATACGACGCGACGGACAGACCAATCAGAAATCATACTAATATTATAAATGAGAAAGCGAGTTTGTTTGTTTGTTTGTTATTCCTTCACGGCTTGACTAAGCAGCCGATCATTATGAAAATTTATATTCATATTGTCATGGGTACAGAGGCTACTTTTTATCCCGTGAAAGTATGTCATTTCAATGGGAAAATATTTTTTCTACTATAAATGGCGCTGCAAAACTATTAATGTCGGCCAACAGATGGCGCCACAAGTAGCGATATCGATATGGGTTGTTTTTCTCAAACGAGATCTATGTCTTAAAATTAACCGTGAGCGAAGTCGCTGGGAAAAGCTAGTCTATACTATAAATATGCTAAAATTATAAAGAGGGAAGATTTGTATTTTTTTTTTGTAACGATTAAAACACAAAAACTGTTGGACCGATTTCAAAAATTCTTTCACCGTTGCGAAGGTACACTATCCGCAGGTGACATAATCTATATTTTATTTAAAAAAAAAATGGAATTCACAGTTAAATCCGTGCGAAGTCGGGCGAGCCGCTAATCAAACGCCAGACCTCCACACAGGAGTTCCCGGATTGGAATCCCGTTCGGGCTATGATGAAAAATGTTTGTTTTCTGATTAGCCTCGGGTCTTGGATGTTTATCTATATATATGTATTTGTTATAAAATATAGATCGTTGAGTTAGTATCCCACAACACAAGTTTCGAATTTACTTTGGGGCTAGCTTAATCTGTGTGATTTGTCCCTATATATTTATTTATTTAATTAACATTTGACATATTTATTGACTTAATTATTGTTTTTAATTCATGGTATGTTCTTATTACTAGTCCGTTCGCAATTTGTTATAATTAAGTGTCAACATAAATTGTAATTACAATCTGAAAATAATGTATACATAAATTGTATTTTAATTTTTTTTTGGTTGTTATTTGTTTTGTTGTCCAAATTAATCAATTACGAAAAATTTAAAATATTCATTCAAGACCCCACAGCTTAAGGACACAAAAATGTTTAATACAGCGACGGATCAAACGTTTAAGCCTTATCCACATTAAGACATACATACATATAAAACTATCGGCGACCCTTTTATTCCTTTCAGTTGCGTAGAGGACGGTCCATGTGTTAGTCGTGTTTTTTTTTGTTCTAAAAGGAACCACGGTATGTAAATTAATTTGTTTTAATTAATTAACTAAATTAATATTTTTATAATACTTGTGTAATTTAAAATACTTCCTACTCAGTCATTTTTTTTCTGATGGAATTCGTTGTGAGTTCCAAGACAGCTGTAGTTACTTCCCCGAACAATCAAATCCCCCTATTAACAAAAACTTTTTTTTTAGATTTTGTATTAGTAAACCGATGGATGGTAATTTTTTTTTGTGTGATTTAAATTTTAAAACTTTTTTCGTCTGTAACGTTTAAGTACTAAACGATTGGATGTTTATATTTATTTTATTTAAATTAAATTCCTAAAAAAAAATTTCAAGTAAGTTTCAACCTTACTTGAAATTATTTTTTTAGGAAATTTTTGTATGATTTCGTCTGGTAATATGGATGGTTATGGGTACTCAATTGGGAACAGGTGGAGTTCAAAAGTGCTTTGTATTGTTTTTTTTCGTATGGGTTCTATATTTCTTTTACGCAATTCACACATCGCCATCTGGTCCCAAAGTAAGCTAAGTTGCGTAATGGGTACCAAAAAATAGATATGTCATTGTAAATATATACTTACTAGCTTTTCGCCGCGGCTTCGCTCGCATTAATTTTATGACATAGCATAAATCTCGTTTGTGCGCGACTTGTGGCGCCATCTGTTGGCCGATAGCATCCCTGAGCGCCCTCTATAGTAGAAACAATATTTTCCCATTGGAATTACATACTTTCACGGGATAAAAAGTAGCCTATGTTGGGCTCTGTACCCGTGACAATATATATACAAATTTTCATAATGATCGGCTGATTAGTTAAGCCGTGAAGGAATAACAAACAAACAAACAAACTCACTTTCTCATTTTTAATATTAGTTAGGATTAGGAAGTTATGATAAGTTCAGCAAGGTAACGCTGCTAGCATTTTGGGCTCCCTGCCACAGGGACCATGTCTTTTTAATGCTTAATTTAATTTTTTGTTAGTTTAGTTTTAAAACACAGTTACTTCGCTCAACGGATACGTATCTATCGCCGTTCAGCGAGGTAACGCTGCTAGCATTTTGGGCTCCCTGCCACAGGGACCATGTCTTTTTAATGCTTAATTTAATTTTTTGTTAGTTTAGTTTTAAAACACAGTTACTTCGCTCAACGGATACTTATCTATCGCCGTTCAGCGAGGTAACGCTGCTAGCATTTTGGGCACCCTGCCACAGGGACCATGTCTTTTTAATGCTTAGTTTTAGTTTTTATTATTAGTTTAGTTTTAATTAATTTTATTTACTTTCGTGTTATTTAGTTATATAATTTACCAATAAAATAATTTACTATTTTAAAAGTACATAGAAAACACAAAGACCGTATCACAGAACTAACAAATACCATAACATAGATGTTTGCCCCGAGCGGGAATCGAATTCGCGATATAGTGCCGAAAGTAGGATTACAACTAATGTATGTGTTAATCCAGATTATAAATTACCCGTGTACCTAACTTCAAGCAAAGCTGTCCAACCGTTTTTGGGTAAAACTCTTTCAAATCCACACATTATTAAAACTAAACTAAACATATTATTATTAACAAATTATAAACCTAAAACTAAAAACCTTAAAAATATAATAAAATAACTAAATATATTATTAAAAGGAGTCCCTTTAGGCAAGGTTCCGAAGATACTGGCAGCGTTCCCCCTTTGAATAGCTAGACTAATTCTCTGTCCGAGGTAGCTGCCAGCTCTTCGGTCTCCTGTGATGTCGACTAACCTTTTTGCAATTTCCTTAAAAAGTCTTATAGCACAAGGACCCCACGGACCAAGGGTCTCGATCTCGACACCGAATGGGACAAAATCATATTCGGAGCCTAGACCAGCTTTAATCCACACATAAATTTTATATTAGCTTTTTTGCCCGCGACTTCGTCCGCGTGAAGTTCCGGGCCCGTTCCCGAAGGAACCACATTGAATTTCAGGAAAAGCTATAGCCTATGTCACTCCTTGATAATGTAGCTTCCTACTGGTGAAAGAATTTTTGAAATCGGTCCAGTAGTTTCGGAGCCTATTCAATGCAAACAAACAATCAAATCTTTTCTCTTTATAATATTATTATAGACTAGTAAAATCCACGCAACTATATAATTACCACTAAAGGTGGCAAACCACTAAGGGTGGCTTTTGTTTCCGAAATGGTAGTAGTTTGTAGAGTAGATTAATTTATACAAATCATTTATTACTGTATACTCTGACAAGAGAACGTGTTTGTAAAAACCTATGCTCCGAATAAAAGTTTTGAATTTTGAATTTTTAAAACAAGCTTACCCGCCTAATGGTAAGCCGTCACCGTAGCCCATGGACGCCTGCAAAACAACCGGGGGTTGCCGACCATGTAAAAATATTTTAATGCCCCTTTTGAAGAACCCCATGTAAAACTTAAGACTTTTGCATTTATAATATACTAGCTGACCCGTGCCCACTTCGTTGGGCAAAATGTAAAAGTCTTTTTATTTTTTGGTTTTTTATATAACCTATGACACTCAGCAATAATGTGGCTTTCTATTGGTGAAAGAATTTTTAAAATCGGTTCAGTAGATCCCGAGATTACCCCTTACAATTTAACAAATACACAAACTTTACCTCTTTATAATATTAGTATAATAGTATAAAGTATAATATAAGTAAGGATGTTAACCTTTTCATTGATTATATCTGAAATAATATATGAACTAAACCACTGAGCCATTACCCCTTTTTTAGTCTTCAAACCAATTGTACAATTACGTTTGTATTAATTTGCGTGTGTTCAAGTTAATTTTTCCTATTTCCTAATACTTTCTATTTGTATGCGTTTTCGTGCTGTACCCGATATAGGCGATTGACGACCTCCGTGGCGTAATGGTTACCACGCCAGACCGCCACCCAGGAGGTCCCGGGATCGAATCCCGGTTGGGTTATGATGAAAAACGAACCTTTTCTAATTGGCCTGGGTCTTGGATGGATGTCCCACATTCTCACTGTTTCTACTGTATAGACAGGATTAACAACGGTGACCACAGAGTGATAGCAATGAAGCTTATTGACGCCCCGGCTGCTGTCAGTGGATGACAGTCGCTAAGCGGAGGCTAGTGTTTTCATACCGAATGAAGGCCACCGAATTGGCATAACGACTGTCTATCGACAGTAGCCGAGACCGACTTAACGTGCCGATGCCTGGAGAAACCAGAGATAATCAAAGTGTTTGGAGGGCTTGGCCTATCCAAACACTGACTTCGGTCAACGTTGCTCGACTTACGTGTTCGTTTTAGAGCGCGACACACAGCGACGACATCGTGCTGATAAACTAGAGAGGTAGGGCTGGGCGGATAATCCGCTCCGCATCTTTTTTGCCCGTCTGGGCCCCTTGTTTACCACCGTCCACCTCCAGAGATTACCTGGGTGTACCGTGGAAAGTATTTTTTAACAGCGGCTCACCGGCCACCTCCACCTTACAGAAGATCGTACACACACCTCGATCATACACCATAAAGAAATAGCATAGGTCTCGGCCATGCTGTTTTCCAGAGCTCTACTTTTTACAGGGTCGGCAACGCGCAAGTGATCCCCTGGTATTACAAGCCCATGGGTTACGGTGACTGTTTACCATCAGGCGGGCCGTTTGCTTGTTTGGCACATTAGTAGTATAAAAAAAACCAGGCAAGTACGTGTCGGGCCACGCACAATGTAGGGTTCCGTATTGGCTACGCATTTCTTACTTGCAGATGAGTACAATGCCATATTCTATGACATTTGTACGGTTTCGTCAAAGAAATTTTACTCATACGTTCGTCGGCTATTACTTGGTAACTATTAGTGCCTACTTAACCGTTATAGTTTTCCTTGTAGGTTCACTATATGGACTACTTCCATGATTTTTTTTAAATTTCTAAACACAAGACTTTCGGAGATAGAGGGGGGGGGGACCACCGTGCAAAACGAAAATTGACACGTTAAATGTAAATAATTCGCGAACGGATCATTGTATCGGAAAATGACCTATCTAACGATCGATACCCCACAACATGGGGTCGGTGCGAAAAAAAATGTGCACTTACCACTTTACCTGAAGGGAAGGCACCCCAAAAAAAAAATTTTTCAAAATTTTGTTCTACCACTTTGTTAGCATTGTTAATATGAGTATACATACCAAATTACAGCTTTCTAGCATCAAGCGTCTAGGCGCTAGACCGCGGACGGACAGACGGACATTGCGAATCTATAAGGGTTCCTTGTAGTTTACTACGGAACCCTAAAAACACAGCAACGCCGTCGGGCTGACAAACTACAATATTAAAATACCAGTGCGATGTCCTTTAAACTAATTGGATCGTGTCACTAACCATTGGGGTTAAGTTACATAATATTTGAATGGTGACAATTTGATAATTTTTATGTTTGACCTCTAAAACATCATTATACTTGAACATCCCACTAATATTATAAAGGCGAAAGTTATGTGTATGTTTGTTACTTTTTCACGCTCAAATGGCTGGGCCAATAATTATGATATTTGGCATGTAGGTAGCTGATACCTTGGATTAACACATAAGGGTACTTTTTATCCCGAAAAGTACGCGATTCCGTTAGGATTTGGTCAAACTGATAGTCAATGGCGACCTCCGTGGCGTAATGGTTACCACGCCAGACCGCCACCCAGGAGGTCCCGGGTTCGTTCCCCGGTCGGGTCATGATGAAAAACGAACTTTTTCTGATTGGCCTGGGTCTTGGATGTTTATCTATATATGTATATTTGTTATAAAATATAGTTTAGTTGAGTTAGTATCCCTTAACACAAGTCTCGAACTTACTTTGGGGCTAGCTCAATCTGTGTGATTTGTCCCTATATATGTATTTATTTATCACTGAAAACTGCATTCAAAACAGTTGAGTATTAAAACCTTGTTTAACAAAAAAATGGCACGTTAAATATATACAATTCGCAAACGGATCCCAAAAAAATATTTATCATGATTTAATCTACATAGTTAATATTATGTATATGTAAACAATGCGAAATAACAGATTTTTATAGACAGACACTTATCGTAATTTTATGGGTTACTTGTTTACTACGGAACCCTAAAAATTAAGTTTGTATATATTTTATATGCCACAAAATTGGCTAACAAGCATACGGCCCGCCTGATGGTAAGCAGTATCGTAGCCTATAGACGCTTGCAATACCAGGGGTATCACTCATTCGTTGCCAAGTCTCCCAACCCCCCCAAGAGGAGCTCTGGAGACCTTACTCACCGTAGAAACACAACATGGTCGAGACCAATGCTATTTGGCTACGATCTTCTGTAAGGTGGAGGTCCTTCTCCAGACGAGCTGCTCCCATTTGAGCAGATTATCCGCTGTGCCCTACCTCTCTTAAAATATACCAGGTATACTAAATATACTTTGTATATACCAGGTTTTGAACCAAGTACCGTTCGTTAACAAGTTATCCACTAAGCTATAGCGGGTTCTTTTAATAGATTACGAACGTTAGCTAATTGATGCCAATGTCAATAGTCGGTTAGGATATTTGATATGACAGACAGACTTACATTTCGTAAAACTGCGGTTTAAACATATCCTTGTTTTGTGTAATGTTTGTTAAATGGAACATGATATGATAATATATTTATTAATTATTAAAGCCTACATGTTGCCGAGGACCAACAGCTATATAACAAAAAAGTTTCATCAAAATCCATTCAGTAGTTTTTGAGCGAAAAGCGGACAGCAGACAGACAGATTTTTTTTTCAAAAATCACATTTTCGGCATCTTGTAACCTTTACGAAGAGGTTTTTTATAATTTTATTTTTTTCAATGTAAAGAATTTTTGAAAACGGTTTAGTAGTTTTTGAGTTAATTCGTTTAGGTACAAACAAAATACGAATCTTCCGTTTTGTAATATTAGTGTAAAGTTATGGTCTATTTGTCGTGATCAACATTATTCCCATTCCCAAGGGAATATCTAGAAATCCTTTAATTAGTTTCGTGTTTTACAGAAGAATTCTCACAATAACGTTGAAAGTATGATGATAAAAAAATAATTTTAAATTTCAACCGTTTGATGTATGTGCAGTCAGGTGTACGTCGAGCTTTACTACAATTTTGGCTCTTATGACATAGAACTTAACGGTAAGAAGTCCAATATGTCGACCTGCTCTTGACAGTACAATGACATGTCAACAGTATGAATGAATGGAAACCTGCGCTTGAAACTTAGTTTTTTTTATGATAGAGGAGAATAAACAAGCAGTTCATCTGATGGTAAGCAATCATCGCTTCCCATGGACATTCACGACTACAAGTATCACTTGGAATCACAGCGGCATATCACCGCGATTTCTCGTCGATACATTAAAATTTAAAAGTAAAGTTGTATGTTAGTCGCTTCATCATATCAACCCATAATCATCCTGCTGGGATACGGGTCTCCCTTCAATCGAAGGGGATTAGAGCGTACTCTGCCACGTTCCAATGCGGATTGGGCAGTGCTTTCAAACCACCTGATGGCCACCGACTTGTATCGACCGAGATAACAGCCGGGAACGACGGCTTAACGTGCCCTCCGAGGCACTGAGAAGCACGATAACGAAACCCATCCAAACACTGGCTATAGTCGACATTGCTTAACTTGTTCATTTAGCTACAGCGCTATCGTGCTCCTTAATGACATAAAAATTACATTTATAGCATCTGCCATTTAGATTTTGCAAACAGAACAATTATTTCGCAACGTTTAAAATGAAGAGACAATTTTGATATTTCGTAATATTAAAACAATTAACACAAATTACTTTTTCGTTGCATTTTTGTCCATGGAGGAAAAGTTTACGAAACTTTTAGTTACCTTTTAGCTTTCTGAAAGGCATTATTTTAATTCAAGACTGTTGTCGATGAATGACAGTCGGTAGACGCAGTCAGTGGCCTACAACGCGTAGCTGCGCAGTGCTGTACAGCATCGTGCGTTTGGTATGTCCTTACTCATAATATTGCATAGATTACAAAGCCATAAGCTGCAACGCGCTGTGCTGCGCTGCATGCGGTGTGCTCCACCCTTTAGGCGGCTTGAAAAAACTGATCTCCGCCAATCTGCATTGGAGCAACGTGGCAGAGTACCCTCAGATCCCCTTCGAAGAGAACCCTGTATCCATGTAGTAGGATAATTATGACAATCCTGGTATTGCAGACCATCAAATAATTTGACTGCGTATTTTTGTCATTATGTCGAGTTTATAAACGCTTCAATGACGAATATGTACAGATTTGTGTCACTTTTTTTAAACAGCCTATGGGCGACAACAAATAAATAAATATATAAGGGATCACAAAGATTGAGATAACCCCAAAGTAAGTTCGAGACTTGTGTTATGGGATACTAACTTAACGATACTACATATATTTTATAACAAATAGATAAACATCCAAGACCCAGGCCAATCAGAAAAAGTTCGTTTTTCATCATGACCCGACCGGGATTCGAACTCGGGACCTCCTGGGTGGCGGTCTGGCGTGGTAACCATTACCATTACGCCATGGAGGTTGTCAAGCTTTATGAAATAGGGCCCAGGATGTCTCCTGTACCTGTGTTTGTTGGGATGGGAGTGTGAAGTAGGTTACATACTTGGGAACAGACCAAGCCTATAGGTTCAAAACCTAATTGAATTATTACAAAACCAACCACAATAAAGCATATTGCAACGAAATAAAGGGATTGCAACTAACGTGGGAAGTTAGATAACATCGCGATTGTGCGCCATTATGGACTGTTTTGTAAAAAAAAATACATGTTTGCCTATTACGCATCGTATTCGGACCTTAAACGGTAAATTAAAAGTCCGTTGGCGCGTTGGCATCAGGCGCGTGTTCGATTCTCGATCCGGGCAAGAATAATCCGCTCAAATCGGAGCAGCCCGCCTGGGAAAGGACCTCCGCTTTATGGTTACCACGCCCGATCGGGATTCGAACCCGGAACCTCCTGGGGAGCGGCCCCCAGGAGGTTCCGGGTTCGAATCCCGGTCGGGTCATGATGAAAAACGAACTTTTTCAGATTGGCCTCGGGTCTTGGATGTTTATCTATATATGTATTTGTTATAAAATATAGTATCGTTGGGTTAGTATCCTATAACACAAGTCTCGAACTTACTTTGGGGCTAGCTCAATCTGTGTGATTTGTCCCTATATATTTATTTATATTAGCAAGTAGTGAAACCCTTAATTTTGTCACACAGACGCCATCTATATCTCACGTATGCATAATTTAGTTCAATAACACAATTTAATTGCACTTTAATTGCGATTGTGGTAGTATGTCTGTGTGTTTTTGCGTCCGCAACTCGGAAACTGCTTTGTTCTATTGATTTGCTATTTGACATTTTTTTTTCATCTTTCTCATGGAAAAATCAGTAATTATCGTGAACATGATTTGTATGAAATAATATAATTAGTAATGTAATTCTGATATTAATATTCTTGGACGAATCACACAACGCCGTCTAGTCCCAAACTAAGCAACTAAGCTTGTACTATGAGTACTAGATTGCTGATAAATATACAGATTTTTTTTAAAAAACAAATACTTATTATACATAGAAAACAACCAGACCAAGGCAAACAGACATGTTCATGCCTTGCGCAGGATACGAACCCGCGGCGGCGCGGCCCCTAAGATAAAGTGACCATAGCTAGCCACTCGACCACCGGGCCTGTCCTCCTCCTGTGCCTCCATTTTCCTCTTTCCTGTACCAGCTCCTTCACCTCTCTGACACGACACTTTGCTTTTTTAATCCTACTAAAATTATTAAGACGAAACTTTGTGAGTGTGGTTGTAACTTCTTCACGCTCAAATAACGGGGCCAATTTTAATGATATTTGGTACTTAGGTCAGTCGCCTCGAGGATAACAGGACCATCTTTAGGATGATTTTTGGTCGCAACATTCAACATCCTAGTGGACACATATGGCTCTAATAAACAAAAACCGTATTTGATAAGAAAGAATAGGACGGAGCTGACAAAAGATCCGCTTACACGATGTGCAAGCGATTTTTTTCTAAAATGGTCCTCCTATCTTCGAGGCCACCGTACCTTGGATTAACACATAGGTTTTTTATCCGACAAGTACGTAGGATTTGGTGAAAAGTCTTATAGTCAAGAGAGGTAGGGCACAGCGGATAATCCGCTCAAATCGGAGCAGCCCGTCTGGGGAAGGACCTCCACCTTACAGAAGATCGTAGCCAAATAGCATTGGTCTCGGCCATGTTGTGTTCCTACGGTGAGGAAGGTCTCCAGAGCTCCACTTGGCGGGGTTGGGAGGGTTGGCAACGCGTGAGTGATACCCCCGGTATTGCAAACGTCTATAGGCTACGGTGACGACTTACCATCAGGTCGACCGTATCCTTGTTTGCCACCTGTGTTGTATATATAAAAAATTTTTTATCAATGTTTCTTTTTAAAGTAGATGGCGCTGCTGTGTATAAATACACGCAAACGAAGTTGCGCGGGTGTCTCTAGTAATTTAATAAATACTCTACCAATGGAAAAAACGTTATTTGTTTCAGATAATAAACCACATTAGAATAAAAGAAATTTGGACATGTCCCAGAAAAGGTTACGCGGCGCGATGAGCTCCGCTTGGATACTCGCCATCATCCTGTACATTATTGATAGATCTATGGCTGTAAGTAATTATCATAATCCATACTAATATAATAAATGTGAAATTGTGTTTGTTTGTTTGTCCTCTCTTCACGTCGAAAGTAATGAACGTATTGATATGATTTTTTTATTGGCGATAGTGACATAAGCTACTTTTTATGCTTAGTTTGGGACTAGATGGCGTTGTGTGATACGTCCAAAAGTATTTTATTATTTATTATATTATGTATAATAGACACCAGGATTTTTCATAATTCCCATGGGAAAGCGGGATGCACGCAAACCAAATTACGAAGGTTTCGCTAGTAATGAATGCACATCATCAATTAATAATGTCAAGAACAGATTCAACTTTTTCATCTATCCAGTTAATTTACTCCAATTAAAGATAATTTAGTTTTAATTTAATCAGCTTCTAATTATTCGCTTTTAATCTGATCCTGTGCATTGTGTGTGTATTTGTCATGCAACCATGTCAATTCTGACATTAAGCACTGTCATTAAGCGACTATTGTTCGAGATTATAGACATTGTAATTTGCTTCTGACAGAAAAAGTTTAATTAACTCATGAAAAGGGTTGAGAACTCACAGAACTGGGAGTTTTACTCTTTTTTTATACCACTAAGGTGGCAAACGGCCCGCCTGATCAGTCACCAGTCACCGAAGCCTATAGACGCTTGCAAATAATCGCAAATTTTTTAAAAATTAACGTTGTTTTTTGGATTAAAAAAAAGTTTTTGAAAAAAAATGGACGACAAAGTTACTGGATCAATAATATTTTAGCTTTTAGAATAAAAAATATTTTATAGCCAAAACTATTTCTTGTTTCAGGCATTAGACGGGTATGTGCCAGGCGAAGACTACCCAGTATACGAAGAAGTACCTAAGGGACTATCATTCACATGTAATGATAAAATTCCTGGATACTACGCAGACACGGAAACTATGTGCCAGGTACATAATTTCTGGTAGAACTTTTTATGTCTCATATTATTATGCATAACTGCGTACTGCGTATGGCAGAAACTTCACTTCGCAGAAATTAGTTTGGCATGCACTCATTGGCATTAGCATAGACACAAAATCCAGAATTGTGTTAGTTAGAATCATCTTGGGTGTGCCGCTTCGTGGTGTCAGTCGCTGAATTACCCGCGGTTGAGATTACAGATGTACAGTGCAAATATGAGATAAGTAACCATTTTTGCACTTACCTACAGTGCAAAAATGGTTACTTATCTTTTTGCACTGTACAAGGTGTTTATGAAGTGAGTGACGTTTGTAGAAGGGCGTTAGTGGCATATTTTCATACATTTTGTCAAAGGCGAACTGTCAAAAAGTGACATACAGAACGGGAGTTGTAGTTCCAATTTCGGACACGTTCATAAATACCATTGTAGCACTATACAAGGGAAAGCTAATGAACCTACTGTCATACGTCACACACTCCATCTTTGAATTTCCTTTTTATTGTAAGTTTTTTAAGCAATCCATCAAATTTTGAGAATAACTACAATATAATTAGGCAAGTAGATTGTTTGTTAGTTTTGCCAAAACTATATTATGATAAGAAAAATTCTGCTATCATAAAAGTATGCCATTGTAAATTCTGTCATATTCGAATCCTCTCAAATAATAAAAATATTTAAAACGTTTTTATGTTAAGAGAAGATGCTGCCAAATTAAATTTGAAACATCAAGAATAGAATAGAATAATTATTTGCTTGTAAATAACTTAAATAAGGTATGCACAATTGGTGTTAGTACATTTTTGGTTCAACATATTCAGCAATCTGATTCAATTTTGGTTGATTTTATGAAATCTCTTGAAAGATTTTGAAATCTCTACAGTGTTCATTCCACATGCTTAACCTCTATTATTGTGCAGGTGTGGCATTGGTGCGTTCCTGGAATAGGTGGAAATACCATGTATTCATTTATTTGTGCTCCCGGGACGGTGTTCAACCAGCAATCGAGGGTCTGCGATTGGTTCTTTAAGGTAATAAAAAATATCTATCGTTAGAAGACAGAAGTCTTCTAAAATATTTTGTTTTATTTACGTCCTCCGTGGCGTAATGGTTACCACGCCGGACCGCTATCCAGGAGGTTAGAATCCCGGTCGGGTCATGATGAAAAACGAACTTTTTCTGATTGGCCTCGGGTCTTGGATGTTTATCTAATAATGTATTTGTTATGAAATATCGTTGAGTTAGTATCCCATAACACAAGTCTCGAACTTACTTCGGGGTTAGCTAAATCTGTGTGATAATTGTCACTATATATATTTATTTATTTGACACTGGGCGTCAAAAATAAATAGTACAGTTTTAAAATTGCAATTACTCTTAAACTATAGAAGTTAGAGTTTTGAAATAAAAATCAATCATTAAAAGACGATATTATGCATAAAGTTTTTAGGTATTAAATGAAATGAAATTGTCCGTTAACTTTTTTTTAATTTCAAAAATCTAGCTTCTGTAGTTTAGGAGATATTGCAATTTTAAAACTGTACTATTTATTTTTGACGCCCAGTGTATATACAGAATAGAACAATTACAAATGCTATCACATAAAATGTGCGCCTTCAGCACATTAGTATTTGTCACGAGTCTTCTTATAAATTTAAGTGTACTTACTTATACCTACATTGTATTTCATGAGTGAAAAAAAAAATTAAAATAAAAAGAAAGTACAAAATTACAAAAAGGCCGTAACCGGTTTTCTTTCGCCATTTCTTTTTACCGGTTGCCATTTTGCTTGTGTCCGAAATGGTGATAGTTTATAACGTAGTTTATTTTCTTTATTTAAACATGTTGTAAATGACAAGAAAAAGTGCCTGTGAAGGTCCAATTTCTGAAATAAACGATTTCATTTCATGTGTGTTACTCTATGCCCATGACAAGAGCAGGTTATACCACAGAATAATAAATAGTACCTACTGTTATGCCTAGCTTACTTTGGGACCAGTTGACGCTGTGTGATTTGCATATTTGTCTATACTAATATTATAAAGAGGAAAGATTTGATTGTTTGAATTGAATTGAATTGGCTCCGAAACTACTGGACCGATTTCAAAAATTCTTTCACCAGTAGAAAGCTACATTATCAGGGAGTGATATAGGCTATAGCTTTTCCCGAAATTCAATGTAGTTCCCACGGGAACGGGTCCGGAACTTCACGCGGACGAAGTCGCGGGCAAAAATGATAGTTTATTTATAAATGTGTATTTTCCAGGTGGACTGCCAGAACGCGCCTGGGTATTACGGAATCAACGAAGATTTATACAAAGATGAAGCGGGAAACTATATTACTGGGAAAAAGTAGTTATTTTTAACTAATTTTAGTAAATTTGGAACATTTTTTTACTATACTCCTCGATCACAAATAAAAAAACTATGTACATACACAATTCGTTATCAAAACAACTTCACAACAAAGAATTCAGTAGTTACAGTCAGTTGATAAAAAATTACAAAGTGCTCATTTAAGAGAGGTAGGGCACAGCGGATAATCCGCTCTGCATCTTTCGCAGCCCGTCTGGGGAAGGACCTCCACCTTACAGAAGATCGTAGCCAAATAGCATTGGTCTCGGCCAGTTGTGTTCCTACGGTGAGTAAGGTCTCCAGACTCTGGAACTCTGGAGTCCAGAGCTCCACTTTCTACAGGATCGGCAACGCGTGATACCCCCCGCATTGCAAGCGTCTTTAGGTTACGGTGATGCTTACCATCAGGCGGGCCGTATGCTATGCCAACTTTGTGACATAAAAAAAACATTGACATACAATCGGGTCATATTTTAAACTGAATTTTTAAATGGGATTGTGTATCTAGTGATCGAAGACTATAGTTAAAACAAAATGAGGTCCACAAATTTTAGTGTATAAAGAAAACGATAAAGATTTTTTTTGGTGGATCCCTTCGAATCAATATCACACTACATTACAGACACAAACTTACACTTACCTGTAAAATAACATTACAATCTTAGAATAATAACTTATAGAAGGAGTGTATTCATACAACTGTCTGTCAAAAGTGAAGCGCTCATTTGGCGCGCTTTGACATCGACAACTACGAAGCGGTTCGGCAAAGTTCGGCGTTTGGTGCCATTTCTGGCACCAGTTGAGGTGTATCAAAACGGATGCACGGACACTCCTTTCCTTCTATTAAGTTATAGATTACAATGTTATTGTAAAAGTTAAATAGAAGTTGTTGTTTATTCTACAAAATTATGAGTGGCCCTTATTTTCTTTTGAGAAGTAATATTTTTTTTGTGCATGATGATTTCCAAAAGATTAAATTGAAAATCGGAATAAACACAACATAGCCTGTATTGTTATGCAGTTCACTGTACTTGCACGTGTAATTAGAGCAACGTAGTATCTTTTGTTTTAGAAATGTACTTACAGTGACATCACGTCAAGCTGCCATCGATTTTGTTCAATATGCCTTGATCTTTGTAACATGAAAGCTCGGTGTCTCAACTGACCACACGCATGTATCTACATCTAGTTTTGAGCCTTTTGATACAAAACACAAAAATCAATATTATAAAGCATATTTACGTGCACTTGGATGTACAGTCGGCTGCAATTAAATGTAGACACGTATAGTTCTTAAGTCGTTGTGGTAAGGCCTAAATTAGAATGCACATGGATACATATAATTGCACGTGACTGTACATACACATAGCAAATCTTTGTTTTATCTTCCGACCTTCTATAAATTCTAATAAAAACATATTATTATGTAGAAATAAAAGTAAATAATGTACAAAAGGTGGTCAGACGACTCGAAGAAAGTCGCAGGAAGCCGCTGGATACAGCTGCCAACAACTAGGTTACTATGCATACAAATCGCGATTTTAATTTCAATTCTATATAATTTCAAATGCAAAATTAACAGCAAATCCTAATCATACCCTTGAAATTTTATACTTTACTATTTGGTTAGCATACAATCCGTTTTCATTTAGTTTAGTATTTAGTTAGCGCTAGTCTAGCTGTAAAGAGTACCTAAAAGTAACAATACAATAGCTATCGAGCGGAATTATCTTCAAGAGTAAGGGGGCAGGTCGCATTGGAGGCCTATGTCCAGCAGTGGATTTCTTGTGGCTATGATGATGAATGTACAAAAATGTTTTAAGTCTCTAAAACCATAGAATGTGCAATGGATGTAGAAAAAACGTAGAGTAAAAATGGATAAGTTACCATGAAATAACAAGTATTTAGAAAAATTGTTACCATTTTATAAGTCATAAATTAAAGGTAAAATGTAAATATATATATTTTGTCTATCTTTTCTTTTTTTTCAACCTTTTATGCACCCTTTTATATGTCACTATTTCTTTTTTCAATATTGTTTCTTTTTACAATTTTATACGATTTAACACCACTAAACCCTGTTTTTTATTAACTTGGCAAATGTAGTAAACAGTCTTAGCACGTCTTTTTAACGAAAATATGCAATTAAAATTATCCTAAACACCCAAATAATAATAATTATAGTTAGAAATGGCACAACACTTACTATTCTGGCGATTTATCGGTTTTACACATGGATAAAAACTTGACTTGACTAAAAAGACACGCTAAGATTGTTTACTACATTTGTCAAGTATAGACAAACAGGGTTTACCCATACTTAATGCTAGCTA
This sequence comes from Endotricha flammealis, assembly GCA_905163395.2. NCBI lineage: Eukaryota > Metazoa > Arthropoda > Insecta > Lepidoptera > Pyralidae > Endotricha > Endotricha flammealis. Next base: position 7,266,500 of record LR990883.1, read on the forward strand.
GCTATTTTTTATATCATATCAACCCATAATCATCCCAATACGGGTCACCCTTCAATCGAAGGGGGTTAGAGCGAACTCTGCCACGCCGGACGGTGTTTTCAAGCCGCCTGAATCCCACTGACTTGGCTTGATGGCTGTCATCCATCGACAATAGCCGGGACCGACGGCACGTGTTCTCCGAAGCACGGAACAAGTTAGTTTTGTAAATATGCACTGAAATAATCGAAACGCCTGTGAAAAAAAAGTGAGCAATAACTTTAGTTTACAACATATTGCTATAAAGAAAATTTGCACAGCATTTTTCCTTGACTGTGATCACAAAATGATGACTTTGACTACGTCGACGTTTTCATGTGTGACATATTCGAACATTTTGTGCACATTAATAAATTACATGACATGTAATTAAATATTTTTTTGTGTGTGTACAGTCAGGTGCACGTCGAGGTTAACACTTGCCGTACAATTTTGGCTCTTATGACAGAGAACTTAAGAACGGTACAAAGTCCAATATGTAAAAGTCGACATGCTCTTGACTGCACAAGTTAGCTGCAAAGAAACCACCCCCCAAACGAACCAAGAATTAATTTTTCTCATGTAATTCTCAATGTGTTTAAACGAAAATTTATTAAAATGTATGCGTCTATATTCGATGATAATAATATTTCCTTGAAATCTGCGGGGCAACAGGGCAACCATGAAAGTGTCCAAACAACGAAACACGTAGTTCTGTCAAAAAGACATTACTAGTTAGAATAATGCCCGGTTTACATTATTCCAGTCCAGTGATTCAGCGAGAATCCAGTTCAGTGCTGGACTGGATCTATAACGTCTACATATTACAGTTATTTAAAAGCGGTTGAAGTGTGAACACTACAGTGACAATGATTTATTTACTGTGTTAGCACTGGAATGGCACTGGATTGGCCGTCTACATCATTCCAGTTGCACTGGATTGGTCGCACTGGATTCAAAAGTAGGCCACCAATCCAGTTATTGGACTGGAATGCTAACTGAATTCAGTGCATTCCAGTGCCGGTTCACGTTTTTCAGTAAGCAATCCAGCGCTGGATTCGATCGTTGGACTGGAATAATGTAAACCGGGCATAAGGTTCAAAACTGAGTAGAATTCAACCAAAGATCAGTCCATATTTTCGGAATTTCATTTGATGGGGCTGATTAGAGGTTCCTAAAAGATTAATTTTTACCTCGTTTGGGCGTTTGGGGCCTCAGATTTATCTGCAATTGAACTATACACGTATTTATTTATGATTACAGGGGTAATTCATTTTATAATGAATACAGTAGACGCCGATTGACAGCAAGACGAAAGCGACTTGGTGCGACAAGGACAGTATTATATCATATTTAATGATAAACTTGTGTGTGAAAGATTTGGTGTTCTTTAGAATATGCGATGGACTGATTTATACGTTTGACTAGAAATAGCTGTTCTGTAATAGCACGAAAGCAAGTTATTATTGAGAAAATGCTACTTAGTAGCAAGTGTGTCCATGAATCTAGTGATAGGCATGCTAATTTCGAGCGTGCTCGAAAGTGGACACACGGTCCATTTTCGAGCACGCTGACTGTAGCGCTGGTGAAAGGGGGGGGGGGGGGGGGGGTAAACGATTTGATACTATAATATCTGAATTATTGTAAATTAATAATTAAAAAAATAATAATTTATAAATTTTAACCAAAGGGGAAAATATTTTTTTATTTGTTTAAACTAGTCAATACGAGTATTTAGCTGTTAATCTTAGCTACATACACATCTACATCTCCAGAGGTCCACTTTCTACAGGGTCGGCAACGCGCGAGTGATGCCCCGGTATTGCAAGCGTCTACGGTGACTGCTTACCATTAGGCGGGCCGTATGCTTATTTGCCACCTTAGTTGTTATAAAAACATAGCATTGGTGTAAAATTACACAATCGCTACCTATAAAGAATAAAAAAATTGAAACGCCTGATTAAATTTATGAAGCAAATATTTTAGTTTGTGAATTTGCTATTGATATTTGTACTTCAAACTATGTTGATTAAAACGATTGAAACAAATTAATAAATTGTTTTATTTGAGGGTTTGCTTGACATAGGCTACTCTTGGGGTCGACGCATCCGAGATCTTATAGTCATCGATCTACATGGGCAGCGGTGATTGCTTAAAACCTTATTTTATTTTATTGTATGACAAAGTCTGATGGGATTGAGTATGGGGTTGAGTATGTCATGCTCGCATGTCCAAACTGGTGGTGGCGTCCGACGGGAGTCGGGTCGCTGAGTTCCCTCTAATAGGGTTGAGCACAGCGATGGCTGGCTCTCGCGTCAACTCGTGAATGGGTGCTGCCTGGGGGGCTGGTGTGCTCATTTTCAACTGATTCTCAGTTATATTTATTTTACACTAGCGAAACCCGCGCAACTTCGTTTGCGTGTATCCCGCTTTCCCGTGGGAATTTTTAAATTTTTCTCTCCGTAAGAACCATTCTCGTACTTCAAGGAATATTCTAAAAAAAAAATCAGCCAAATCGGTCAAGCCGTTTTCATGTTATGTCGTGACAACGGAAAACGGGTTTCATTTTTATATATATAGACTAGCGAAACCCGCGCAACTTCGTTTGCGTGTATCCCGCTTTCCCGTGGGAATTTTTAAATTTTTCTCTCCGTAAGAACCATTCTCGTACTTCAAGGAATATTCTAAAAAAAAAATCAGCCAAATCGGTCAAGCCGTTTTCATGTTATGTCGTGACAACGGAAAACGGGTTTCATTTTTATATATATAGACTAGCGAAACCCGCGCAACTTCGTTTGCGTGTATCCCGCTTTCCCGTGGGAATTTTTAAATTTTTCTCTCCGTAAGAACCATCCTCGTACTTCAAGGAATATTCTAAAAAAAAAATCAGCCAAATCGGTCAAGCCGTTTTCATGTTATGTCGTGACAACGGAAAACGAGTTTCATTTATATATATATAGATTATTGTTGTCGGTTTTTCATGCTTGTATGTTTATTTTTTGTTAACATTGAGAAAAAAAAGAATGTTGATGGACAAAAAAAAGGCCGTAACCTGTTTTTTTCGCCATTTCTTTTACCGGTGGTGGTCATTTTGCTTTTTTTCCGAAATGGCAGTTATAGAGTAGCTTATCAATTTTAAAGTTAAAATGTTGTAAAAGACATGTCGAGGGCCTACAGAATAAAATATTTTTGACTTTGACTTTGAAATCAGGTGACAGGCTAGTTCGTTTGTCTTCCTCTGTCATTAAAAAAAACATTATGAAAGTAATTAATTTCAATGACCGTTTCAAATAAATACTGTTCACGATTTTCGTCGCTTCTACAAAATAGTTACGGTCCATGTCGAACCAACCGTTGTTTGGATAAATAATTTTTCATACTCTTTTCGATTTTTCTTTGTAATGGTCGACATTTATTATTATTTAATAATTTATTTTTAATTGCTAGAGCCTAAAAAACATTTATTTTGTAAGTATAATAACAGGTAAGTAATACTTTTGTAATTATGCCGCATGAAAAGAAAATCAATAGAAAACATTTTTTGATCATAATCATCATTAGTACAAGTCTAAAAATTTATTATCAAGAAACCCTTTTATGTAGACAGATATCTAGAATTGATTTTTTTAAAGAAAATTTTTCACCTCCTCCCCCCAGGTGGGATTCGAACCCACGACTACGCAGTCTAAAACGAATGAGAAATTTTACCACCATTACTAACCTTCCCGGTAGCTCAGTGGTTAGAGCACTCGGCCGAATATCGAGGGGTCGTAACCTATGTATTATTACTAATTGCTCTAAATAAATTGATTATTAAAAAACTGTAAATTATTATTTCTGTTTACAACGTCCCGTTTTAAAAAAACCGAGTCAGTATCATATCGGTGCATTTGTAAATGCAGACTATGTCGAACTTTTTCTGATTGCCCTGGGTATTGAATGTTTATCTATATATTAGCTGACCCGTCGAACTTTGTTCCGTCTTAGAGGCACTTTTTTTTTTTTTTTTTTTTTTTACGCGGGGAATGCCTTATGCACGATACCCTCCACCGGGGGACGGAGGGCCTGTGTGGGACTCGCACCCACTAAACCCCGCGGCGCTCCTTCATTGCCAGAGTGGGAGTGTCATGGGTACAGCGGAGCCTTAACTTCCACGACACTTCCGGCAATCGCCCTTATTGTATGGGCCCTACATGTCTCCCTTGCGGGAGGCGGATGGGAGTAGCTGGGAGCGCCGAACTATTCCCAATCGGCGACGGTGGCCTGTGCGATGCAGGCTGGGGTGCCCCCGCACCTCTGACCCGCGGGCCAACGTCGGGAGCGAGTAAAGAGCGGTTATAGATACGCCTTCTCGCTCCACTTCTGCGTCTGCGGCACGGGGCCGCTAGGGGATCATTCTCCCTTTCTCGTTCTGCCGCCTCCTTCTGTAGCATTACATCTTCGCAGAAGGCGGCAACGGCTTTCCAGGCCCTTTCGCTCCCAATCATGACTTTGACCAAGTTTGGGAGCGAAAGATCCCGACCTACAACCGCACTTAAGACACGACGCTGCTCCTCCCAACCTGTGCAAGTCTCGAGTGTATGCTGCGCCGTGTCTTCCGCCGCACCGCATTTATGGCACGACGGGGATTCCTCTTTTCCGATTCGGTGCAGATACGATTCGAAGCAACCGTGTCCGGATAGTATCTGCGCCAAACGGTATGTTAGGGATCCGTGCGGCCTCTCCACCCATTCGTCGACCACCGGGCCAATGGCGTTGAGAGTTCTTAGCCCGGATCGTGCGCGGCCCATATCTGCTTTCCACGTGTCTACCATGGACTCCCGCGCTTCACATCTTATGGAGCTTATCTCCACCGGAGCGGGGCGCTGTCCGTGCGCTTTCTGCTCCGCCGTCCAGTGGTACACGGCCGACAAGACCCCGGCCTCCAATTCCCAAGGGGAGTTCCCGCAAGAGCGCAGGCAGCGGCATGTCCTACGGTCCGATAGCTTCTCGCTGCCCGTTGCGCAATGGCACGTTGAGGCCTGCGAAGGAGGACCGCATTCTCCTTCCTGTGGAGAGAGTCTGCCCAGATCGGAGCGCCATAAAGGGCCATGCTTCTCAGTACGCCAGCGTACAGGCGCCGGCATCGCAGGCTCGGTCCCCCCAGATTCGGAAGTAACCAACTAAGAGCGTCGGCTGCCTTCAATAGACGCAGCGAAAGCCCACTGAAATGTAGACCAAACTGCCAACGGTCGTCGAGAATAAGGCCCAAATATTTCATTTGAGCCTTTACTGCAACTCGCACATTCCCCACTATAATTTGGGCATCGGGAGGGGCACGTTGCCGGGGTCCTGGAAAGAAAATGGTCTCGGTCTTTTCAAGAGCCACTTTCAGACCGAGCCGATGAATTCTCTCGGCAACCAAACTTCCGCCTACTGAAGCTAGCCGCGCAGCAGCACCATACGATTTCCCACGAGCCGTAACAAGAGTGTCATCCGCATAACAGATGACACTCATACCTGCCAAGAGATGACCACGAAGTAGCCAGTCATAGCCGATGTTCCACAGGAGCGGTCCGAGGACAGATCCCTGTGGAACACCTGACTCGACTTGGCGCCGCTGTAAGCCACCATCTCTGTCAACGAACAGGACCTCACGACCCAGTAAGTAGTCCGCCAACACGGCCTGCAGATAAGGTGGCACTCCGTGAAATTTGAGCGCCTCTAAAATTGTGGAATGAGGAATCGAATTAAATGCATTGGCTATATCAAAGGATATAGCCAACACTCCCTCTCCTCTATCTGCTGCTTCAATGCAGTGGCTCTTGAGCTTTTGTAAGGCGTCGATTGTTGACCGGCCCTCCCGGAACCCGAATTGGGCGTCGGACAAGTCCGGGCCAGTCGCTGCCAGATGCTTTTTCAGGCGAGAAGCGATGACCCGCTCAAAGAGTTTTCCTGCTTCGTCAAGGAGCACTATAGGTCGGTATCCCGATGGAGAGTCGAACGGCCGTCCTTCCTTCCGAATAAGACACAATTGCCCTTTCTTCCATGGATTTGGGAACCTCCCTGTCGCAAAAGAGCGGTCGAAGAGGTTCCGAAACCGTGCCTCCATATGTTTGGTGGTAATATCCACCACACGGCCGGGTATGCCATCTGGCCCTGGCGCCGTCTTTTTTGCACGGAGACAGAAAGTCGCTGCGCCAAACTCTTCGGTGGTGACGGGATCTATCACGGTCTGGGAAGAGCCACTCCACCAGGGGGGACGCATTTCCGGCGGGGTAAAATGGCTACGACCGGGAAATAGACATCGAACCACTTCGCGCAACAATTCTGGTTGGAGAGTTTCCGTCAGTGTGGGACCTATGGGACGCAGTTGCTTACGTGCCGCTCTATATGGTCTCCCCCACGGATCCTGGTCTAAGCTCTCCAGCATTTCCGCCCTGGCAGCATCCTTCGCCGACTTAATGGCCGATTTGAGGGCACGCTTTGCCTCTTGATGGAGCACATAAAGTCGGTCTTGGTCTGGCTGGTCATGACGACGACCGCTTCGAGTGTAAGCCCTCCTGGCCGCTAGACATGATGCTCTGAGCTCCGCTAAAGCTGTCGACCACCAATAAACGGAGTGTTTGGGAGGCGGCCTTCGAGACCGAGGCATACTGGCATTGCACACCTCAGTCATAGCGTCCTGCAGTTGCAGTGCAGCTGAGTCCACATCAGGGTTAGATGGCGCTCCAAACCATTCCTGTACAAACGCCGCCTCATGAGCCATTTCCCGATCCAAGTGGGTTAGAGACCAGCGGGGGAAATGTGACTGCGCCGAGTGGTGCCCGTCCTGGGGGCGTTGGGTGGAGATTTCGATTCGGATATACCGATGATCGGAAAAGGTCTCCGCCATGTCTACTTGCCATTTAGACACGAGGGCGGCAAGTTCAGGGGTGGCGAAAGACAAGTCAACCACTGACCCTCCCTGCTGCCGCACACACGTGTAGATTGTCCCCCTGTTAAGAAGGGACAGGCCGGTAGACGTTGCCCAGAGTTCCACAAGTCTTCCGCGGGCGTTGGTTGCAGGATTGCCCCAATATTCTGACTTGGCATTAAAGTCGCCTAGGACAATCACTTGTCTGGATGTTAGACGCCCGACAACAGCCGACAGCTCACGCAGAAAGTCGTCAAACTCAGCGAGAGTGCGGTTAGGAGAAAAGTAAACTCCTACTAAACTGATCTTCCCCCAGGAAGCTGCCACATATCCGTGCCCCCTCTCAACGATGGAAATTGGAGGAGATGCCGTAGAAGGCCGCCAGGCGATGGCCACCAATTCGTCTCTGTCACCCAACCAGTGCGGGGGGACGGAGTAAGGTTCGGCAACGACAGCCAGGTCGGCGGACCACTCGGCCATGGTTTGTATCAGCAGGTCCTGGGCCGTCCGACAGTGGTTCAGGTTGCCCTGAATTATAGTGTGATGTCCTACTACTGACATTATTCAGACATCGCACCATCAGCCGAGTCCGGGCGAACCTCGGGAGCAGGAGCGGCAGGACGGGTCAGAGCCTGCGCTTTTCCCTTCTTTGGGGGAGGATTGCATTTTGTCCCTCCCATGACGTGACCTGCAGGTAGCCCACTTGCGGCGCACACTGCGCATTTGGCCTTGTCGTTGCAGTCAGCGGCTCTGTGCCCATTTTGACCACAACGGAAGCATAGCTCTCCCCTATCTACTATGGACGGGCAGCGAGCGCGAGCATGACCTGTGCCATAGCACTTAAAGCAGCGCAGAGGCTGCTCGTCAAGCGCTCGTACCACGCCTGAGCTAAGACCTACCGGAAGACGGCCTTTGTCCAAGACAGCCTTGGCAGCAAGAACGGGGCATTGAAGGCGAACAGTGCCCAAACCTCCGCGGCCACGTCGGACCAACCCAGCCTTGATGGTCTCCACGGCACAACCACCAGAATTGGCCACGGCAGTGACTATTTCGTCCCTAGTTACTGAGTCGTCCAATTCAGACACAACCAACGTCGTCAGTTTCTGAGGCCGTGCCACTTTGGCTACTTCCGCCACCACCTCTTTTAGTTTTGCAGCAAAGAGATCTGCGTGTTTGTCGCGTTCCGCACCTGGAAACTCAAAGATCCGAGCCCCAGTTTGCGTCTGGCGACAAGTCACGGAGCCTATACCTAGTTCCGTCGGCTTGACGGATTCTTTCGCCTTTGTAAGGAGCGACTCATAAGTAACCCCTTTCTCGGCGGCTTCTGGCGTTATTGTTACCACCACCGCTGCCGTTTTCGGGGAACTCAGTTTCTTTTTGGCAAGATTGGAGTTCGCAGGCTTCGGAGTCTGGGAGCCCAATGGACCCCCCTTCGCCTTCTTCTTTTTGTTCCTGACTACTTTCGTCCAGCCACCGTTGGCAGCGGTAGTAGATGGGAGCATGCAGTCTTCCGAGTCCATGACTGGCACCTGGTCCGTAGAAGGTTCTAGTAAAGTCTTGGAGACGGAAGCAGGTACTTCAGCCCCTATACCTACAACTGAATCGGAAGTAGCGGGGCATGAGTCCCCGGGAGATTTCCCTTTTCCCTGCCCCTTTCCTTTTCCTTTTCCTTTACCCTTCTCTGGTTTGGAGGATGTGGCTGAAGCTGCGGTAGGGGCCTCAGATGAGATAAGAGTCGCAGCCGGGACCGAGACCGGAGCTGGAGCTTCGTCCAAGATCGGAACCGTGACAGTCTTCTCAGCTGTCTTTTTCCTGTCGGCAGCAAGAGGCGGCCGTATCGTCTTCGCCGGCAGTAGTCGGTCCTCGATTCCTGCTAAGCAAGCCCGAACAAATTCCCGCTCTTCCAATACCACTTTGCGCATAATTGCCTCCATGTCATTGCAAGGAGCGTTTACCACCACAGAACTTCCGGTTGGTACTGGTTCCGACATCGCGAGTTTCGCTTTCATCTCAGCTAGCTCGGCCTTCATTTGTGTGACTTCAGCTTGCAGGCGATCTTTAGTGGCCTGCAGCCGTTGTGTCTCCTCGGATACTGACCTCTTGGCCAGTTCCTCCATTATTTCCCTCATTGACAGGGCCCGACTCTTGAGGGCTTTCTGGAATGTCCCTTTTAATTGGGACGATTTTCGCGCGATGTCCATGATCTCTTCCGTATCCGTTGAGATCAAAGCCTGCAATTCGGACACCGACATGCCCGAAAAAAGGGGCGCCCCATAGCCATGCTTGGCACGTGCCATTCGCGTCTGCCGTTCCCTCTCTGCCACATTCTGCTCAAATTCTATTTGAAGCGCTTCTTGTTTAGAGGCATTCAGCCGGCGCTGGGCCTCCGCGAGACCGACATAGTGACCTGTGGTGCGTTTAGAAACCGCTTTGGCCTTCTTTACCACTTTACCGACAGTTCCGGAAGTATCTGAACCAGACCTTTTCCGTTTTAAAAAGGCTGAGCGGGTGCTCATTGCCATGGACGCTTCCGTCATAGTACTGGTGGTACTCTCCGCAGAGTCGGACATGTCACCCTCCTGAAAGAAGCGACTGCCTCCAGTTTTTCGTGTGGATACGAGGCTTCTCAGCTCAAAAGACAATGGCGGTGACCCACGAGGGGTCCCGCTGTTACCAGCTGTGGGAGTTGAATCTATGCATTCTAAATCCAACGACGATACAAGGCTTCTCAGCTCCAAAGATGCCCCAGTGTTTCCACCGGGGTTTTCCGCCACAGGACCTAGTCCCTGTGGCCGTTTAAATGAATCCCTGGGATCCGACATCCTACACTCACAAAAATGCACTCGACACAAATCGCAATATTTACCCCAAGTATAGTCCGTGGACGTTTGGTCACCCGCCTGCCACTCCGTTACGGTGGTCAGGTCGGGGTCCAGGGCGGACGACGAGGACGTAGTCCACGAACCGGTATCACAATGAAAGCACTCGAAAATTGTAACACTCACTTGGGGCCCGCCCCCGTCTTAGAGGCACTACCCTACCCTACCCTACCCTTCCCTATGTCCTTCTCCTGGTTCTAAGCTACCTCTCCACCAATTTCCAGCCAAATCGCTTCAGCCGTTCTTGAGTTATAAATAGTGTAACTAACACGACTTTCTTTTATATATTTAGATGTATTTGTTATAAAATATAGTATCGTTGAGTTAGTATCCCATAACACAAGTCTCGAACTAACTTTGGGGCTAATTCAATCTGTGTTATTTATTAAAAAGAAATGTCGCGATATAATCGCGGTATAAGCTAGTTGTGATTCGGTTGCAGTCCACTGCTCGTAATGAATGCATGTGTCAGTGGCGCACACAGACAAACTGTGTATTCGTGTGTCTGTAAGTCTGTATTGAAGTAAAGGTGATGTCACAGTGAATATTGTAATTTAGAATTTTTATTAACAAAAATTCTCGATAAAAAGTTTTGACTGGAGACCTGTATCCATAAAAGATAACTATAAATATAAATATATGGGGACAATTCATACAGATTAAGCTAGCCCCAAAGTAAGTTCGAAGCTTGTGTTATGGGATACTAACTCAACAATATTATATTTTATAACAAATACATATATAGATAAACATCCAAGACCCGAGGCCAATCAGAAAAAGTTCGTTTTTCATCATGACCCGACCGGGGATCGAAACCGGGACCTCCTGGGTGGCGGTCTGGCGTGGTAACCATTACGCCACGGAGGTCGTCTCGATAACTCCCGTTTTATCCTGTTGGAAACTTTATCATGTATCCATATCATCAACTCATAATCATCCCACAACAACAGGATACGGGAGGGTTTCGTAGTAAAACGTAAATCCGATACTTCGGCCGAAGTATAGGAAGAGTTTTAACCATGAAATACAATGTATTCCATGGTTATTATTCAACGAACTACTATTACCTCCGTGGCGATTTCGACGACCTCCGTGGCGTAATGGTTACCACGCCAGACCGCCACCCAGGAGGTCCCGGGTTCGGTCCCCGGTGGGGTCATGATGAAAAACGAACTTTTTCTGATTGGCGTCGGGTCTTGGATGTTTATATATGTATGTATTTGTTATGAAATATAATATCGTTGAGTTAGTATCCCATAACACAAGTTTCGAACTTACTTTGGGGCTAGCTCAATCTGTAAGAATTGTCCCTATATATTTATTTATTATTACCATAAAGTACAAGGTATTTCATGGATAGAATTCCAGGAATTACTAAAATAACCATGGAATACCTTGTATTTTATGCCGTCCAACCCCTTTACTCTTAAAGATAATTCCGCACGACCGCCATTGGATTGTTAATTTTAGGTACTCTTTACAGCTAGACTAGCGCTAACTAAATACTAAGAAATCGGATTGTATGCTGACCAAATAGTTAATAAAGTTTAAAATTTCAATGATACGAATTAGGATTTGCTGTTAATTTTGCATTTGAAATTAAAATTGCGATTGGTAAGCAGAGTAACCTTGGATTAATACATAGGCTACGCGATTCCCGTAGGATTTGACCAAAAGTCTGATATAGATGGCGCTGCTGATAAATAATATACACGCAAACGAAGTTGCGCGGGTTTGACTAGTTTATTTATAAAGTAAATTATGTGTAGATTACGACCAATCTAGCCACACCATTATAATTGTCACTATTACGCCACACGAGAAACCGTTGACGCTCCAGTCTCCGCCGAACGTCTGTCCCGCTCGCACCGTTCGTAATCGAGTAAATTGTGTAAAGTGTAGTGTTGTGTTGTGCTTTTTATTATACGGTATGGTATTTTTCGTATTATGTGGATAGAATACTTGTGTGGTAGGGAATTTATTTATGTTAGCGATTATTATGAAAAATATTTTTTTTTATATTAAATAAATAAATATTTAGGGACAATTCATACAGATTGAGCTAGCCCCAAAGTAAGTTCGAAACTTGTGTTATGGGATACTAACTCAACGATATTATATTTTATAACAAATACATATATAGATAAACATCCAAGACCAAGGCCAATCAGAAAACGTTCGTTTTTCATCATGACCCGACCGGGGATCGAACCCGGGACCTCCTGGGTGGCGGTCTGGCGTGGTAACCATTACGCCACTGAGGTCGTCATAAACATAATTCAAGTAAATCCCTTCACATAGGTAATTAAGAGAGGTAGGGCACAGCAGATAATCCGCTCAAATTGGAGTGGCCAGTCTGGAGATGGACCTCCACCTTACAGAAGATCGTAGCCAAATAGTATCTCGGCCATGTTCCTACGGGGAAGGTCTCCAGAGCTCCACTTTCTACAGGGTTGGCAACGCGTGAGTGATACCCCCGGTATTGCAAGCGTCTATAGGCTACGGTGATGCTTACCATCAGGCGGGCCGTATGCTTGTTTGCCACCTTTGTGGTAGGCTTAACCTGCATGTGTTATGGGTATCAGGCAACGGATATATTATTGTAAACATAATAGTTATATATAACTAGCCTTTCCCGCGGCTTCGCTCTCGTTAATTTTATGACAAAGATCTCGTTTGACACCAAAACAGCCCATAGCTTGTGGCGCCATCTGTTGGCCGATACAGCGCCCTCTATAGTAGAAAAATTATTTTCCCATTGGAACGACATACTTTCACGGGATAAAAAGTAGCCTATGTTGGGCTCTGTACCCCTAACAATGTGTATGCAAATTTTCATAATGATCGGCTGCTTAGTCAAGCCGTGAAGGAATAACAAACAAACAAACTCACTTTCTCATTTATAATATTAGTATAAGTAAATATATAATACGTAGAAAATATCCAGACTCGAGACAAATACAAAATTATCACATATAATGTTTGTTTTAGAGAATCGAAGCTGAACCTTCTGGTACCGAAGGGTACTACCAACGAACCACCGGGCTGTCAAATAACATAATTCAAATCGATTAGGAATTATAAACGCGATAGGAATAGGAAAAAAAGGACGTGTTGCACTCCGGGAGTGCCGGCAGAAGTGAAAACTTAAACATCAACGTTGTGCATATTTTGGAATGGTTAGGGAATTTTTTAGTAGTTAGGGAATTTTTTAGTAGACGAGTTTAACATTTTTTATCCATCTATAAAAAGTGCCAAGCGCCGCTAAAGAAGTTTTCACTTTAAAAATCACATTTATAAATATCATTAACTGTTGTATACAAAAGACATCAATGAGTATGTTGTGATCACTGTATTATTATTCATATTTTTCTATAAAAATAAGAACTTATATAACGACATGTTCACTTTCCCGTTGGAATTTCGAGAAATCCTTTCTTATCAGATGCCTACATCATACAACACAACCTGCTATTTAATCTGTAGTTTGACAGTGAAAACTATAAAATAATTTGTCATTGACTTTATTAAACCGATATTGTGCATTCTGTCATATTGGCAATTGGCTACTCTTGATTGATTTGTAAATCCGTTATTGGCCGTATGTTTAGCATAAGAACTTTGTATTATTATCTATATATATAAAAATGAAACCCGTTTTCCGTTGTCACGACATAACATGAAAACGGCTTGACCGATTTGGCTGATTTTTTTTTTTAGAATATTCCTTGAAGTACGAGGATGGTTCTTACGGAGAGAAAAATTTAAAAATTCCCACGGGAAAGCGGGATACACGCAAACGAAGTTGCGCGGGTTTCGCTAGTTAGTTATATAAGGGCTGTGGATTTTTTATTAAAAAAAAAAACAACAATTTGATCGCACCGTAATTCAGTTTTTTATTAAACATTATTCAAAAGTGGCTTTTTGTACTGAAATCTAATTAAAAACTCAATGTTATTTTGCCTTAATTTGATTTTAATATTAGGCTTGCGTAAAAACGGCGACATTCCATAATATTAGCATACTGTCGCAAGACTTTAATGCCAAGACTAGTCTTAGCATACGAATTCACTCTTTACCACGCTAGTGAGAAGTTACGACAGATTAAATAAATAAAAACATAGGGGACAATTCACACAGATTGAGCTAGCCCCAAAGTAAGTTCGAAACTTGTTTTATGGGATACTAACTCAATGATACTATATTTTAATAACAAATACATATATAGATAAACATCCAAGACCCGAGGCCAATCAGAAAAAGTTCGTTTTTCATAATGACCCGACCGGATTCGAACCCGGGACCATCTGGGTGGCGGCGCGGCGGTCCGCCATGATACCGGGCTACCGGGAAGGTTAGTAACGGTGGTGAAAATTTTCAATTAAATTGAGTCGCAGTTCACGTCATGTTTTACAATCAACCTGCGCAACTTGTTTGCGTGTATCTCGCTTTCCCGTGGGAATTTCGGGTAGGGTAATCAATTTTCTTCTCGTCTCGAGAATAGAAGAGAGAAGAGAAGAGAATTTATTACCCTACCCGAAATTCCCACGATAGGGTAATAAATTCCCCGAGTAGGGTAATAAATTCCCTTCTCTTCTCGAGAATAGAATTTATTACCCTACCCGAAATTCCCACGGTAGGATAATAAATTCCCCGGTATTTCCCGGGTAGGGTATGAAATTTTCTTCTCTTCTCGAGAATAGAAGAGAGCAGAGAAGAGAATTTATTACCCTACCCGAAATTCCCACGGTAGGGTAAGAAATTCCCCGGTATTTCCCGGGTAGGGTATGAAATTTTCTTCTCTTCTCGAGAATAGAAGAGAGAAGAGAAGAGAATTTATAACCCTACCCGAAATTCCCACGGGAAAGCGAGATACACGCAAACGAAGTTGCGCAGGTTTCGCTTGTATACCAAAACATAGAAATCTTAAATGAAACTAGACTTGAACTAGGTAATTAACGAGAATACTAGTTCGTTAAAAATAATATTTAACCTTTAAGTTATTTATTTAAATATAATCAACATACCTTTTATATTTTATATAAATTATGTATAAATTCAATTTCTAATGTATTTAAACCTGTTTATATAATTATGCAACATACAAATATACCTTTTAGGGATTATATATTTATAAATACGAAAGTCTTTCTTTAATTGAATGTGTCATTAGGTTTAAAAATGCGTTTCAAAAACTGTTAAAGGCTAGGTCTAGTTCTTTTTTTAGGGTTCCTTGTAAAATCGCCCTTTCTCTGTCTGCAAAACTGCTGTGTTGAAAAATCATGGTAGTAGTCCATGATAATATTGACTACAATGAAAACGAGAGGTAGGGCACAGCGGCTAATCTGCTCAAATCGGAGCAGCCAGCGGAGAGCGTCAAGGGAAGGACCTCTACCTTACAGAAGATCGTAGCCAAATAGCATTGGTCTCGGCCATGTTGTGTTCCTACGGCGAGTAAGGTCCTCCGTTACCATGCCAAACCGCCACCCAGGATGTGCCGGGTTCGAACCACGGTTGGGTCTTGTTGAAAAACAAACTTTCTCTAATGGGCCTGGGTCTTGGATGTTTATCTATATATGTAATTGTTATAAAATATAGTATCGTTGAGTTAGTATCCCATAACACAAGTCTCGAACTTACTTTGGGGCTAGCTCAATCTGTGTGATTGGTCTTTATTTATTTATA
Source organism: Endotricha flammealis (assembly GCA_905163395.2). Taxonomy (NCBI): domain Eukaryota; kingdom Metazoa; phylum Arthropoda; class Insecta; order Lepidoptera; family Pyralidae; genus Endotricha; species Endotricha flammealis. Next base: position 7,281,974 of record LR990883.1, read on the forward strand.
TATCTGGTTGAAAAACTCCCTAAATATCTACATAAATAAACGCATTAGTCTACGAAATGTCATAAAAAAAACTCATATACACCTATGCCATGAGAACCGAAGACTTTTTTGTTAGTATTGTTAAAAAAAGTGGCGCTATGAATTCTTAAACTCAGATGACCCCATAACCGACTGGTTTGTTACAAAATGTTGTTATGTAATGGAATTCCGAATAAAATGGGATATAACATATTGGTACGAGCGAAAGTTGGTCCTTATATTACCGAAGTTAGGCTTTTAACAAAACCTGAATGCTTGTTTTGTGCCACTACAAATAAATACTAAGATCGTAGCCAAATAGGATTGGTCTCGGCCATGTTGTGTGCTTACGGTGAGTAAGGTCTCCAGAGCTCCACATGGGCGGGTTGGGAGGGTTGGCAACGCGTGAGTGATACCCCGGTATTGCAAGCGTCTATAGGTAACTGTGAGGCCGTATGCTTGTTTGCCAACTTTGTGGTATAAAAAAAAACATACAACGCCATCTAGTCCCAAACTAAGTAACTAAGCTTGTACTAAGGGTACTAGATTGCTGATAAATATACTTAAATACTTTTTTTTTTGTAATAAAATACTCATTATACATACAAAACACCCAGATCAAGGCAAACAGACATGTTCATAGACACATATGTTTAATTTGAGCAGGAATCAAACCCGCGGCCCTCGAGATAAAGTGACCATTGCTAGCCACTCGACCACCAGGCCTCGCAAAAGGCCTGTCAATGAAGCTTATCGACGTCCCGGGGGAGAAACTATAGCCGTCTTGAAACTCACAACGAATTTAATCAGAAAGAAAACAGACTCGCACTGTGGAAAGATCATTTGTCGATACAATGATCCGTTTGCCAATCATTTACATTTAAAGTGCTAATTTTTATTTAACGTCCTGGTTCCCCCTCCATCCGCGAAACTGTTGTGTTTAGAAATTTGAAAACAATCATGGTAGTAATATTAGTAGTCCATAATAGTGTCCTTACAAAAAAAAAAGGAAAAGTAAATAAAGTTTTTTACCACACAGGTGGCAAACAAGCATGCGGTTGGCCTGATGATAAGCCGTCACCGTAGCCTAATAGATGCTTGCAATACCAGGAGTATCACTCACGCGTTGCCAACCCTCCCAACCCCCCCAAGTGGAGTTCTGGAGACCTTACTCACCGTAGGAACGCAGCATGACCGAGACCAATGCTATTTGGCTACGATCTTCTGTGAGGTGGAGGTCCTTCCCCAGACGGGCTGCTCCGTTTTGAGCGGATTATCCGCTGTGCCCTACCTCTCTTAATAATAGCGAACTTATAAAACTTTGATCAAAACGTACAAAATGATATTGCACTTGTCTGTATAATATTATTAGGTTTTCTGGTACAGTCAACAAAGGAATTGACTGACCCCCCTCTGTATATATGATTAAAGATTTCTAAATATTGCGTGAAGGGATTTACTTGAAAATGTGTTTATCAACAGTATTCATATTGTACAATGTAATTGCAAATTTTCAAGTAAATCCCTTCACGCAATATTTCCTCCTCCTTGCGTCGTATTCCTCATTGCTGAGGGTCGTGACCTCCCTTTAGCATCACTTTCTCCCGTATGATCTTTCTCCATCTGATTCTGTCTCCGGCGGTGTGAAGGGCGTTGTGAACTGTAGAGTCGAGAGCGGTGCGGATCTGATCGGACCAATGTATTGGGCTGCGTCCGCGAGGCCTTTTCCCGTCTACTTTGCCGGTCACGATAAGCTTCTCGAGGTTGTCACCTTCTTTCCTTGCAATGTGACCAAAATATTCTAGGGTTCTACGTAGACACTCGGATGACAGCCGCGAGGGGATTTTGAGTTCTCGCAGTATGGAGACGTTTGTCCGAAATGCTGTCCAAGGCATACGGAGCATCCTTCTCGCGCAAATTACGCAATATTTAGAAATCTTTAATCATATATACAGAGGGGGGTCAGTCAATTCCTTTGTTGACTGTACTCCTAACACAAGTAGGTTCAGAGTAGCTTACTTTAGAACCAGCCATGAAACGAAATTCCGAAGATAAGGAAAAGTAAGTTCGAAACTTGTGTTATGGGATACTAACTTAACGATACTATATTTTAATAACAAATACGTTATATAGATAAACACCCAAGACCCGAGGCCAATCAGAAACAGTTCGTTTTTCATCATGATCCGACATTCGAACCCGGGACCTCCCAGGTGGCCGTCTGGCGTGGTAACCATTACGCCACGGAGGTCGTCATCAGATAGTAATAAATCTTTTGACAGGATTACGTTTCGTTGTTTCGGATGGACACTTTCATAGTAGCCCGGCAGGTGGCGCTGTGCGAATTGCTACTTTGTTAATACATACAATATTATGTTAATTATGTTAACTAATATATAATAATAACTAAAACAAAACATAATGTAATCTGTATATAAAGTTACGGCCTTGCTTCAAGTGAAAGTAACTTGCAAATACCAGTATAACATAGCCTATATATACTATGAAATCCTTTGAAATGAGAGATCTTTGTAATTTTGCCTGTGCTAACACCCAACCAGTAAATGTTGACCTATAAGTAGCAATAACTAGTTCTTCATAATGGATCTAGTTATATTGGTTAGTGTTATAACCAGTATCTATTGGTCCGTGTTTAGAATCTAACTGTTTGATTTTTAGAGATCTTTTTATATTTGATGGCAGTTCAGTGCCCACCAAGCTTACTGTGTGTCGCATTCTATAAAGACACAAGTTAAGAAAGGTCGACCTTAGTCAGTGTTTGGATGGGTTTCGTTATCTCGAGGTTCTCCGTGCTTCAGAGGGCACGTTAAGACAGTTTGTTCCGTTGTTGTTGATGGATGACAGTTGTTAAGTCAAGTCGGTGGCTTAACGACTTAAGGCGGCTCGAAAACATTGAAAAATCCATTTCATTTTCATGTTAAGAAAATAAAAATATATTCTACACAATTCACACAGCCCCAACTGGTCCCAAAGTAAGCTAGGCTCATACTGCTTGTGTTATGGGTACCAAGACAACGGATATACAGGTGATTTTTCAAGGCGTTGCCATTTAAAAAAATAATCTCTATACTTACTTACTTACTCCGATGGCTCAGCGACCCGAAGTGAGTCTTGGCCTCCGACACTAAGAGACGCCACTGGTTCCGGCATTGCGCGACCCCTCGCCAATCTTCGACTTGAAGTTCGCGCAACAACAACACAAAAACATAACAATATAAAAATATTACTTTAACGTAATTATATTTATTCTTAGTATTTTTTGAAAAACATTAACTTGACAGTGGCGGTCCTTCCAATAAAGCCGAAAAGCCGGGCTTGTACAGTCAACAAAGGAGTTGACTGACCCCCCTCTGTATATATGATTAACGATTTCTAAATATTGCGTGAAGGGATTTACTTGAAAATTTGTAATTACATAGTACAATATGAATACTATTGATAAATAAAATTTCAAGTAAATCCCTTTACGCAATATTTAGAAATCTTTAATCATATACACAGATGGGGGTCAGTCAACTCCTTTGTTGACTGTACTATATAAAATAAAATAAAAAAAATTACGCCAATCGATTAAGCTCCTGATTCTTAGTCCCTCCTCAAAAAATTGCAACCCCTTGAAAAGTCACCCTGTATTTATGTAAAAACATAAAAAACACCCAGACCCAGACAAACACAAATACCATCTCATAAATGTTTGCCCCGAACTAGAATCGAACGTAGGACCACAGAGCAATAGTACCGTAGGGCTACTACCAATGCACCAGCCAGCTGTCAAAATAATTATAATTTATTAGTAAAATACTCGCAATCGTTTGCGTATATCTCGCTTACCCGTGGGAATTTTGAAAAATCCTTTCTCAGTACACCCCTAGACGTCGTAAGGAGCCTACATTCCAAATTTGGAATCTCTAGACCCAGCGGTTTGGGCTGTGCGTTGATATATAGTTAAATCATTCAGAACTTAGAATTTCATATATTTTGATTAATCTACATTCTACGCGCACAAAAGTTTATAGATCAGGGACGCAGTCAGCAATTTCTCTGTATCCCTATGTATATAATATATGGTAGTTTATAACGTAGTTTATTTTTTTATATATACAAGTTGTAAATGACAAGAAAAAGTGCCAGTGAAGGTCTAATTTCTGAAATAAACGATTTCATTTCACATCTTTGCAGGACATATTTTATGACGGTCGTCTCAATTAAAACCAAATCGATTTCATGTTATTTTTTAATTTTCAACAAAAGAATATACCAATAAACTTTTAACTGTAATAGTTAGTAAATCTAGTCTAGTTACGATCGAAACTTACATTATGTAACCTGTCGCCACTCGCAATAGTTGCGTAAAGGCGAAAGAGGGCGGCCAATCAAGGTCGCGAGAGCTACTTGCCTCCACCAATATATCACTGGGTTAACACAGCAGTAACTTTTTTTTACCATTAAGGTGGCTAACAAGCATACGGCCCACCTGATGGTAAGCAGTCACTGTCTATAGGTGCTTGCAATACCGGGGTATCACTCACGCGTTGCCAACCCTCCCAACCCAAGTGGTGCTCTGGAGACCTTACTCACCGTAGGAACACAACGTGGCTGAGACCAATGCTATTTGACTACGATCTTCTGTAAGGTGGAGGTCCTTCCCCAGACGGGCTGCTCCGATTTGAGCGGATTATCCGCTGTGCCCTACCTCTCTTCGACCGTAACTTACTCACCGTAGGAACACAACATGGCCGAGACCAATGCTATTTGCTATTTTTATATCATATTACTAATTAATAAATTCTTGACAAATCATACAGCCACCTGGTCCCAGTAGCATGTACCAGACAGCTGATATTATTATTGTAACTCAGCCAGTTGCAATGCATTATAATAAATAAATATTCTTGGACGAATCACACAACGCCATCTAGTCCCAAATTAAGCCACTAAGCTTGTACTATGGGTACTAGATTGCTGGTAAATATACTTAAATACTTTTTTTTTGTAAATAAATACTTATTATACATAGAAAACACCCAGACCAAGGCAAACAGACATTCTCAGTTAAGATTATTAGAAAAATTATGAAATCGCTTGCCAAAGTTTAGTCTAGAATGTTTCAACAATAGAAATTTTTGTTACATTACAATATTAGTTGACATTGTTACTAAATGTTCGTTGACGCGTTAAAATTACTTAATAGTTAATTAATTTAGACAATTACTTTGTCAACGAGGTCGTTGTTTGCTGTTTTTAGAAGTCTGCTTACCCCATTGAGGATTACAAACGTGGTTGCCTATGTTATAATTCTGTACCTATTCAGGGCTATTTGGATTGACATTCCGCTTAATTTTTGTAGCTACAGAGAAATAAAATAAATATAAATATATAGGGACAATTCATACAGATTAAGGGCTAGCTTAATCTGTAACAAAGTAAGTTCGAAAATTGTGTTATGGGATACTAACTCAACGATATTATATTTTATAACAAATACATATATAGATAAACATCCAAGACCCGAGGCCAATCAGAAAAAGTTCGTTTTTCATCCGAACCCGGGACCTCCTTTGTGGCGGTCCGGCATGGTAACCATTACGCCACGGAGGTGGTCAAACAATGTCACTGACTTGGCTTAACATTTCTTAACACGACCTCCGTGGCGTAATGGTTACCACGCCAGACCGCCACCAAGGAGGTCCCGGGTTCGAATCCCGGTCGGGTCATGCATGATGAGAAACGAACTTTTTCTGATTGGCCTGGGTCTTGAATGTTTATCTAAATCTATATATATAAAATTCAAATTCCTCACTGATTTAACTATATAAACGCACAGCCCAAACCGCTGGGTCTAGATTTTCTAAATTTGGAATGTAGGTTCCTTACGACCCCTCCGGAGGACCTCGTCTACTTTCCTATTTCGACTACTTTCCTACTTCGTTCACTATTGCGCTTTGTCCACTTGTTTTTCCTACCTCGTCCACTCTCCTACGTCGTCCACTTCCTACTTCGTTAACTTTCCTACCTCGTCCACTCTCATACTTGATCCACTCCTCAATCCATCTCAGAAGACACGATGTCTAGGGGTGTACTAAGAAATATTTTTTCAAAATTTCCACGGGAAAGCGAAATATACGCAAACGAAGTTGCGTGTATTTTACTAGGTTTATATAAAATATAGTAACGTTTGCTAAAAATATAGTAACTTTGGGGCTAGCTCAATCTGTGTGATTTGTCCCTACATATTTATATATATAAGGTCCTAATTTATTAATGAACTTCCTTTTAACACATGACTATATATAGGTAACATATGATCGTTTAAGCAAGGAAATAATGGTCTAGTATTCAGTAAAAAAAAGGCATTAAATTTAGAAATACTCGGTAAAATGCGCCTCTCTTGAAGCAGCCATCCGTCAGTAGAAAAAAAAGGTTTAGGGGTGCGGTGCGAAGCGCGCGTCAACGCGTCTCACATATTAAAATGGTTGAATATGGATGAATTTATTTAGTAAGCAAATTTTTCTAACTACTTACAATACAATCAATTTTTTTCTTCTGAATACTAGACCATTATTTCCTTGCTTACACGATCATATGTAACTTATATAGTCATGTGTTAAATGGAAGTTCATTAATAAAATATGACCTTATATATATTATTGGCACTATGTAAAATGTGTTCATTTTATTTACATTCAAACACCACGACCGGTCGTCTAGTTACAATGCAAACGCGCTATACTTTTGCGTAACAGTGAAAGCTAAAAAATTTTTTTCTTCGTAAAACTCCAACATTACATGCCATTATTGCTTATAATTATCGCGAAATCTATTTTATTTTTAACACCGTGAGATGGCGCTGTTAGGTCAAATCCATCATACTGTAAACAAATTTGGTTACCTCATGAAAAGAGTAAACTCACCCAATTGTGATACTTGTGGGGTAGTAGATGACGTTTACCATTGACTCGTGGAATGTACCAGGTGCGAGGAACAAAGAGAGATACTATTTAATAATTTAAATATTAACTTGTTGGACATAGGAGTATTACAATCCATATTATCGGATCCTTTGTCATCTAAAGCTATACTGATATATAAGTTTGTCGATATTTATTTATGAAGAATTTGTCTGAAGGTGGGGGGGTTGGCATGGTCGCATGTGCGTACCAAAACCCCTAATTAAATACAGAATAAAAAAAAAATAAAAAAAAAAATATTATAAATGAGAAAATGTGTTTGTTTGTTTGTTATTCCTTCACGGCTGGACTAATCAGCCGATCATTATGAAAATTTGTATATATATTGTCAGGGGTACAGTACAGAGCCCAACATAGGCTACTTTTTATCTCGTGAAGTATGTCATTCCAATGGGAAAATATATTTTCAATTATAGGTGGCGCTGCAATTGCAATGTCGGACAACAGATGGCGCCACAAGTCGTGCTATGGGTTGTTTTCTTGTCAAACGAGATCTATGTCATAAAATTAATCGCGAGCGAAGCCGCGTTGAAAAGCTAGTACTAAGTAAAGAAGAAGATATCTTCACCTCAAATCCGTAGTGGTGTAGGCAGTGTAAAACTAAACGTTACATAAGTCTAAGTAGCCTCGTATTTCGTTCTTGTGGAGTGGAAAATTAACCTATCGAAATGTGGAAAGCGCTTTAATTGCAGCTCAGCCATACGGAATGCGTTTGTAATTGATTGTGAAGGTTACTCGGACGAATTGTAATTGTATTGATTGCTATTAAACGCCTGCAGCTTCGCTCGAGTCACATCTCTGTTATAATATAAAGGATTGTTAAAATATTGTTGGTATGAAAAAAAAAACTAATCTATTCCACGCAAATTAAAAAAGTTTTAAACAGAAGTTTTTACGAGATTCCCATGGGAATTAGAAGGGAAATACGTCAGCGTTCGTTACCCAGACACCTAAATATAATGATGTACGTAATGTCCCACTTTTACCATAAATAAACATATAGGGACAAATCACACAAATTGAGCTAGCCCCAAAGTAAGTTCGAGACTTGTGTTATGGGATACTAACTCAACGATATTATATTTTATAACTATTACATACATAGATAGATAAACATCCAAGAAAAAGTTCGTTTTTCATCATGACCCGACCGGGATTCGAACCCAGGGCCTCCTGGGTAGCGGTCTGGCATGGTAACCATTACGCCACGGAGGTCTACAATAAATTAGTCAAAAGATGTTATCGCGAAATGCAAATCTATGCAAAATTTTAACAGTAACGACAGTCGGATGCAACTGTTTCCGTATTTCACTTTCGGTATTATAAATAACGAAAAACAGATATAAATCATTATGGTTTCACTCGTCAATGTTACACTATGACCCATGATTTATTAAAAAAAGGACGGGTTGCACTCCGGGAGTGCCGGCAGAAGTGAAAACTTAAACATCAACGTTGTGCATTTTTGAATATTTTGGAATGGTTAGGGAATCACGCTTTTTCGATCAGACTACGGATCTGACGCGAGTTCAACATTTTTTACCCATCTAAAAAAAGTGCCAAGCGCCGCTAAAGCAGTTTACACTTCCAAAAAACTACAAGTATGAAACATAAATTCAATCTCATCAAAAAGATTTATAAAAAAAAGTATAACGTATAGTCAGTGTTCACAGAACTGGGAGCTGGATGTTTTACTCCCCAGTAGAATTGTGGTTCGCTGCAAATTGTGTGCGTACAGTTTTTTTTTACCACTAAGGTGGCAAACAAGCTTACAGCCCTGATGGTAAGCGGTCACTGTAACCTATGGACGCTGCATCACAGGGTTTCTTTTATCTGTGGCTTTTTTCAGGCATCTGCAAAAGACCAGCACCATGGAGTCGGACGACCCCACGGTTCATGCTGAGCAGATGCCCATAAGACGAAAGAACTAGGCGAAGATTTTGTGATTATAATATTACTAGCAAAACCAGCGCAACTTCGTTAACGTGTATTTATATAGCGCCACCTTTTTTTTAATTTTTTTTTTATAGTCACGAAAATACATTACTGCATGTCCCGCCGCTGGGGAAGCATTACGGGGGTCTGTCGGGCTCCCCCTTTAATGCCACTTGGGGTGTACCAACTAAAAACCTGTCTGTCTGCCACCTCATTCGCCTAGTTGATAACCTGCGGGAACAATGATACACCCGTGACCTCATATAGCACTACCTACTTTATAAAACTCCATTGAGTATCAGACTTTTGACTAAATGCTACGGGAATCGTACTTTTTATCCCGAAAAGTAGGTACGCGATAAGATAAGTAATCCAAGGTATCAGATACCAAATATCATAAATATAGGCCCATCCATTTGAGCGTGAGGAAGTAACAAACATACACAAAAAATTCGCTTTTATAATATTAGTTGGATTTAACTATAATCTTAGATATATCCAAATTACATAACTTGGCACAATATAATCTTCGTCCAGAAACTGACTGTCAAACGGAGGAAAAATATCCCTAAGGCGCCGTGGTCCAACTTTGGTCTGGAAGAATCTAAGCCACCCACCACATGGGCATAGAATAAGTAATAAACCGAGATAGAATGGCCACTCTCCGCCCGGCACCGAATCGCGTTACGGGTATCGTGGCGGGTGCAGTCGCAAAGGTGTGCGTTTAGTGAACGAATGTGTATACGTGTGCGCATACGTGTGCGCGTGTACAAACGACATTGGCCTATGTAGTAGAAATAGGTAATTATTTCAAGCGCGTTGTATCGGGTTGTATGTGTGTGACATGTGGTTACAGTGAACGCGGAACGCAGAACTCGAAACTCGGACCACTAGACCGCGCGCAATAAGGTCGCCGCCTAAATGTTGAAAAAAAGGAAAAAACTAAAAAAAAAAATTGTCTCCAATCGATTCCTACCTATGGAATTATCTAATCGATATAAAATTCTCTTGTGCCCTATTGCACAATGGTTGTATAACATGTCGCTGGAAGTGTGACAATCGGCCGGTTCATCAAAAGGCCAAATTAGCATTTAATTTGATTGTCTGGCAAACTTGTTTTTTTGATTGATGGCCGGTTTCAGTTGTCTCTTAAATGTTGATAGCACAACCAACAATTTTTTTTATTATACTAATGAAACCCGAGTAACTTCCCGTGGAAACTTGCCAAAACGAGCCAAGCGAAGCGCAAGGGCACTACGTACCTTTTCGCGTCGTCGTTTTTTAAACCCTCATAACTTGAGTTTGGATTATACTAGACAAACAAAATTTTCAGGATATGTTGTCAACAGCGATCTTATTAAACATATAAAGATTTAATTAGATAGCTCTTATACTTATTACTTTATTGATATCTAAAAAAAACTCTGATTTCGTCACTGACTCGTTCAAATAAAGTGTACTTCCTAATGTCCTAGAAAGCTGAAATTTGGTATGTAAACTAGTATTAGTACGTAGTACTATTTATTATTCTGTGGTATTAGTACACAAACAACAAAAAAACATAAAACTTGGAACTTTCATCCCCCAACCCTTTAACTTATTGGATGGAAGTTTGTATGTGATTTCCGCTTCCTCATATCCTAGAAAACTGAAATTGGTATGTATGCTAATTAGTATACAAACAACAAAAATATCATAAAACTTGGAACTTCACCCCAAAAAAAGAAATAAAAAAACAAACGATTGTTATAAACAACTTACAAAAAGAAATAATAATAATATTATAATAATCTTTATTTAAGTAATTTAGTTTACAACAGAGCAAATGAAATTGGCCAAGCCATGCCACATATTTTGATTATGGTGTAGAGTTTCTGAAGTTAGGCCTTGTAGAGGTAGGGCGTGTAGAGAAGCTTGGCTCTACATGAGATCTTATAACACACACCCTCCCCACGTAGGCTGACGCTCCGATCCCCCTCCATATAAAGTATTTTATTTTATGCTAGCTTTTTTGCCCGCGACTTCGTCCGCGTGAAGTTCCGGACCCGTTCCCGTGGGAACCACATTGAATTTCGGGAAAAGCTATAGCCTATGTCACTCCCTGATAAAGTAGCTTTTTACTGGTGAAAGAATTTTTGAAATCGGTCCAGTAGTTTAGGAGCCTATGCAATGCAAACAAACAAACAGTTTTATTAACATAATAATATTATTCTTTAATTGATCCCTAATACTTTTGTTTTCTTTTGCTAACTGTACTTTTGAAGTACCTAGCAATGGAGGACGAATCGGGGCTACAAACCGCCGGAGGACGAATTAGGATATTTTTGGAATGCGGGACAAACCTCGAGGACGAACGAGGCCTAAGTCTATTTATTTATTTAAACTTTATTGACCACAACATATGGATGCAAAAGGCTAAAAGCATTTACCAGTCAACCTCATAAAATCATTCCAAATCATTTGAGTTTGAGTTCTTATAAAAATACCGATAATTAAATATAACTTCAACACAAAACTTGTTTTCGTTCGCGTCCGAAATAAGTGGGTGAAGACACTTAAATAACTTCAACTTATTTTTTTTATATTTTTTTTATAGTATAAGTAGGTTTTTAGTACAGTTAAGTGCAAGACAAGCTACAGTAAACTTTGTCATGAGAGTTGACTTTGTTTGCGTTAACATAACTTGTTGTGGTTGGAGTGGCATCGTTCGATAGGGGAAGTACTACACTCAAACAATATCAGCGTAAAACCACGACAAGAGAAAATCCTTGGACAACAAGCTGCCCAAGCGCCTATTGCGCCTGGACAGGAGAAGCCTGCGCCTGGTAGTCGGAACCATCACAGGACACTGCTCACTGAACAAACACGTTCACACAATTGGTATCACGGACAGCCCTCTGTGCAGAGCATGCAAGGAGACTGATGAAACGGTGGCGCACGTGCTCCTTGAGTGCACAGGCGTCACCCAAATCCGGAAATAAACACTTGGGTCACCAATGTCTCTTGAGGATACTCTGAGCAGTTTGGGAGGACTAATTCGCTTCTGGAGGGAGGTGGGCTGGATGGAATGACAGCCATGGCTCACGTACAATGGTCCAAGACAGGACTAAGTGCGGGAACCACACCCACTAGTTGGGTAATAATGATGATGATGATGAAACCACGACAGCAATATATTTTATGTTAGATTACTCGTCTTAAGAGAGGTAGTTCACAGCGGATAATCCGCTCCGCATCTTTCGCAGCCCGTCGCGGAAGGACCTCCACCTTTCAGAAGATCGTAGCCAAATAGCATTGGTCTCGGCCATGTTGTGTTCCTACGGTGAGTAACGTCTCCAGAGCTCCACTTGGGGGGTTGGGATGGTTGGCAACGCGTGAGTGATACCCCCGGTATTGCTATTTGCAAGCGTCTATAGGCTACGGTGATGCTTTAATAAATTGACTTTAAACAAAGTTTCACTTTCTGTAAAGTTGTATTACGCGTTTTAAAATGTAAGCGTATCTATCATGTAATTAATTATTTATCTAACACATTGTTTTGTGATAGCACAAAGAACAATAAAGTGTGGGAACAATACACAGGAAACTGTTTGACTAAATAATTACTTTTAATAGTTACAGAGCCCGTTGATATATAATGTTACTCAAAAAATTATTGTCATTCCGCGTACGTAATGTTGTATATACCCTAGTTTTAAATATTATGTTAAAAAAATGAATGATATAAGTGAGTAAGGTCTCCAGACCTCCACTTGCTTGGGGGGGGGGTTGGGAGGGTTGGCAACGCGCAAGTGATACCCCTACCCAGATTGCAAGCGTCTGAAGCGTCTATAGGCTACGGTAGTGCTTACCATCAGGCGGGCCGTATGCTAGGTTGTCAACTTTGTGGCATAAAAAAAGTGATAGAAGATTCCTTTCACCAGTGGTCATTTTGCTTTTGTTTCCGAATAAATTACACAAATCATTTATTACTGTACTAGCTGTACCCGCGGCTTTGCCCGCGTGGATACTGCCTTTCTGCTATAATGCGGAAATTGGAAACCGATTTGACGTATACAGTATTAATCCTTATCCAGTTAACTACGTTAGTTACCATAAGCATTTCATGTACATTATTATAATCTTTACACCATATAATTTAAATAGATACTTTAGAAGTTATAGCAAAAAATTTACGCGCTTGCCAAAATTAATTCAATTTCTTTCTATTCTACGCTAGATGGCGCTATTTCCGCATTATTACTCGGAAATCGCTTTTTATTTTATAGTAAGTTATCCGTAAAGGATAAATATATGCTATCGCGGACTTTTTTGGAGACCTAAATAAGAGGAATATCCTTTAATTTTTGTTTCGTTTTCGTTGACAGCTCCCAAGCGGGTTGATTTTTTCCGACACTCCCAATAATTTATATTTCAGCCAATTTACATAAAATCCTGACAAATTTTATACGTAAACCTTCCTCATGAACCAGGCTATCCGTTGGTGAAAACCGCAAGAAAATCCGTTGGGTAGTTTTTGAGTTTATCGCGAACAGACAGACAGACAGACGGGCGGGGGGACTTTGTTTTATAATATGTAAGGATACTCTGACAAGAGAACGTGTAAGTAAAAACCTATTCTCTAAATAAATAAAAAATGAATCTTTGTGGTTAAGCCAAGCTAACTTTGGGACCATGTGTGAACACAGAATGTGTGATTCATGTAGAATTAAAAAATTAAGTTAAAAAATCATGCACTCAGCTCTTGTACTAAATATTTGTATATTTGTTTGGGATTAATTTGGTTTTCCATGTATTCATATACAAACGGAAATAATATAAGATTTCTTGTTGTTTTCCGTGTCTGTATGATTATTAGTTAGTTTCTCCTAAATATGTATGCGATTTTCAATGTAATAAAGCCATCAAAAGTTACATTGAATATATAATAATAAATTTTACATATTTCACACAGCGCCATTTGGACCCAAAGTAAGCTAACCTGCTTGTGTTATGGGCACCAGACAACAGATATTATTATTGTAAATATACAGGTTGACAGGTTTTTTGGCCAATTCCTTAAAAGTGGTTAAACTAGAGGTCATAAGCAACAAATTAGCCCCCATCAATAGGGTGTCGAAAGTGAGCAGTTTCTGAGATATTGGTGTTTTTAGTATTTTTCGAAATTTTCCGACTTGCCATCGAAAATCCCCTTTAACTGAAATAGTATTTGTTTCTCGGCACTCAAGTGACACATTTTTGGAAGCTGATAAACTAGCAACTATTTTCAATCAGAATGCGGTTTTTAAATGTGTAATATCCCAGAAATAATAAGGTCTTAAGTGACAAGACTTAAAATATTTTTTTCGCACCTTCTACAATCGACATGGATTACACGAAAAAAATCTATGTCACTTGGCATACAAGTTACGTAGATAACTGCGGAATTTCATGACCTTTCCAAAAAGATAAAAATATTAATTTTGCACCAGTAAAAAAAAAAAAAATAACGAGTAGCAGATAGCAGAATTTCTAAATGAAAATACCCAAGAAAAAAGAAGGTTTTAATGTGAAAAGGTAACAGACATACAGATTTTGCAATTCCAATATTATTTATTGATTGTCTGCATTCAAGCAAATCAAGGAAAAGTGTAATATATGAGTTACAGAGTAATAAATATATACATGACTATGATTTAATAGAATTTAAGTTCAGTTTCTCTATAGGGGACAACCTCGTAAATTATTAATTATTACTCAAAAGGAAGTTAAGTAATTTTTATAATTTAACGAGTTTATTAAATTAATTCTACGCGAATAATAAAATTATGAAACTTATGACATAAATATTAGTTGTTATATCATGTCGTAAAAATTATTATTTTTACACAATTCGCACAACGCGACCTGATGCCAAAGACATCATCATATCAACCCATAATCATCCCACTGCTGGGATACGGGTCTCCCTTCAATCGAAGGGGATTAGAGCGTACTCTGCCACGCTGCTGCAGTGTGGATTGGCAGAGGCCGGTGTTTTCAAGCCCTAAGGCCACCGACTTGACTTTAACGACTGTCATCCTTCATACACGACGACCTCCGTGACGTAATGGTAACGACGACAGACCGCCACCCAGGAGGTCCCGGGTTCGAATCCCGGTCGGGTCATGATGAAAAACAAACTTTTTCTCATTGGCCTGGGTCTTTAATGTTTATCTATAGTATACATATTGTATTTGTTATAAAATATAGTATCGTTGAGTTAGTATCCCATAACACTTTCGAACTTACTTTGGGGCTAGCTCAATCTGTGTGATTTGTCCCCATACATTTATTTATAAAATAAAGATATATTTAATTCAAACTTATCAGTGCTTTTAACAAGCAGTTAAAATAAGCAGTTAAATAAATAATTACACCGTAACTAACTGTTACGTAAAGTACGTTTACTTTTAACTAAAAAGTAAAGTAATATGTTAAAATGTTCATAACCATGACATACACATTTTTTTTGCTAGAATACGTAAACAAACAAAGTTGATATCATTACTAGCTGTTACCCGCGACTGCGCCCTCGTGGTCTTGCCCGAATATTTTTCCCCGTGGGAATAAAATGTTTTCACAGGATAAAAAGTAACAAAAATATGTTCATGCCTTCAGATATTCATGCACACAAAATGTTCGCCTTGAGAAGGGTTCGAACCGACGGCCATTAGGACAAAGTGACCATGTGCTAGTCAACCAACTGGCCTATCGTTAGATGCTTTTATTGGGCAGTGGTTATGAATAAAAGAATTAATTTGATCATCAAATAACTATTTACTTTATTGTGATCAATACTCTTAGGAGAGGTGTGTGAGCGCGAAAGAGTCAAACAAAGGAATAAGGAATTAGTACAATGTTATTCCCTTTATACTTATAGTTTAAATTAAAAAAAAATATTCATCAACGCTAGCGATAATGAAAGAGAAAGACTTACATTACAAATTGTAAGCTAAAACGAGAAAGATTTATTTTGAAGTGGTTATACATTCCAACAGTTTTTGCAGTCGGGATTCGGTTTCCTATTCAGCTCATAATACATTTTGAGGAAGGGCCTCCACCTTACAGAAGATCGTGGCCAAATAGCATTGGTCCCGGCCATGCTGTGTTCCTACTGTGAGTAAGGTCTCCAGAGCTTCACTTTTTACAGGGTCACCAACGCGCGAGTGATACCCCCGGTGTTGCAAGCGTCAATAGGCTACGGTGACTGCTTACCATCAGCCTGGCCGTATGCTTGATTGCCACCATAGTGGTATACAATACATGCTAATGTATGTTTCTTAAGGAATGTGTGTTACATTATTTCCTAACGTTCAAATGATTTCCTCAAGTCATTTCCTCTTTTTTAGGGTTGCACAGGAACTGCATAAGGAACACAATAATTAGTTGATGCATGAACAAGTGCGGTTTCTATATTGGTCAGTCAGTCAGTCGTATTTTCCGCTAATTGTGCAACAGTTTTAATGGAAGCGGTGATTATATCATCATGTGGATGAAAAGGATAGAATCTTTATTTATTCATAATATTAATAGCGATTACAATAAAATGAGAATTGGTCGCTGGTCGTGAGTCGACAGTTTTTGGTAGACAACACGTTTGAAAATTTTTTTTTTTTTTTTTGACAATTCATACAGATTCGTCGCTGTTCGTGCGTCGACTTCGTACTGACGACGCACGAATAGCGACCAATTCTAAAATGGAATTGGTTCGAATAATAGTATGGGCAACATATTTAGGATTTGACCATAAGCGCTATTTGGATCGACATCCCGCGTTTAGAGCTTGATTTCTGCCTGGATCTGTATTTTATTTATTCTTATAAATGTACTTATACATTGTAACTATTTGTAACAAAAGAGTGAAAGAAAAAAATTGCTAAATAACAAAAAAGGCCGTAACCGGGTTTCTTTCGCCATTTCTTTTACCGGTGGCCATTTTGCTTGTGTCCGAAATGGTGGTAGTATATAACGTAGTTTATTTTCTTTATACATATATACAAATTGTAATTTCTGAAATAAACGATTTCATTTCATTTCATTTCAACAAAAGGCTCTCTATATGGTTTATCGAACCCAATTTGCGATTTCAATCCTCTATGATTGTTCGTGATTGACGGAACTATTGATTCGTGGTTTACTTCCATAGATTAAAAATACAATGCATTGATTAATGTGACTTTTTCAATCTGACATAGAATAAGAATCGTATATTGGGATCGGATGTATTTAACCAAAAACTTATCAGCAGTTTTGGGCGGACGTAATCTTCCAATTTTTTTATGACTTTTTTCATGCACCTACTTAATGTGAGTCTATTTACTAATTTTATTTTTTGTAATCAATTATTAGTATTATTATAATAAGCTGAGGCAAAGCAATAAATTCCAAATGATGGTAATGAACGCTATTTATAGGTTACTAGCTGTTACTTCGCTTCGGCTTCGCCCGCGTGGTCAAGGGAAAATGACAATAATTTTTTCCATGTGAATCTCTTTATCCCGTGGGGATATGTCACTCTCCAGACCTTATAATGAAACTAAAAACTTTAAAAAATATAATAAAATAACTATGATAATAATTATTAAAAGGAGTCCCTTTAGGCAATATATTGAACCTATTATTATCCCCGTTAAAAAAATTTGAAAAAATAATGTTATACTTTTTTTTTACGTGGGAATGAGATGTTGTTTCGGGATAAAAAGTAGCCTATGTCACTCTCCAGACCTTAAACTATCCCCAATAAAAAAAACATATTATTCCGTTCATTACTTTCGACGTGAAGCTAGGAAAAACAAACACACTTTCACATTTATAATATTAGTATTTAAGTATGGATTGACTAGGCAATAAATAAATATATAGGGACAATTCATACAGATTGAGCTAGCCCCAAAGTAAGTTCGAGACTTGATATCAACCTAATCATCATTTTTTTTTTAAAATAAGCCGTTTTTCATAAGTCAACTTTTGATAGTCGACTTAATATGCAGAGGCAAATTAATAAATTCCACATGAAGGCAGGATATGAAGAGAGCAATTTAAAGGTTATTCACTGGGCAATAAACCTAATCAATAAATAGGTTTAAATCAATAATGATTTCAAAAGTAAATGGTGCTTGACATCGTAAATATCGTATATGTAGTAAGCGTCTAATTATTGCGAACGCATCACTTTCTTGTGGTCAGTGCGCGTAACGTGATTGTCACTGTATGTAGGAATAAGTAGGGTGACAACAATTCGCAGAAATGAGGGCATAAAACCCGTTGGGCCTATTTAATAAACGCGATAATGACAGGTGACAATCCGACAATTTGAAAATATTTTGTTTAATAAAAATTATCACTGACAAATATGTATATACGGTGGAAAATCTACGAATATGTCGACTTGTCGTGACAATTTGAGATAATTCTGTATAATAATTTCTCTTAACAGATGACAACTTGTCCGGAAAACCCTGTTAAATTTGTTTTATTAAACACTCAATTGTCTTGGCAGACATATTTGTCAATTTGTCATAGATTTTCGACAGGCTTTTTATCCAATGTCAAGGCTTGTTACTCCCAATCTCTCAATTGTTCTGTGATGTTCTTCCATTTATTAATTTTTACTTCGTAAATGATTACTAAAACAAAGTAAAACCTCTCTGTATTCAACTGCGTTTCGAAATTGAGACCTTGTCGTAATTCGAAGTTCAGAATTACAGTCGATTGGTGTAATTAATGTACTATAATATCAAGCTATCATTACGAAAACAAAGCCAAATGGCCATAAAATAACAAAAAAAAACCTGTAACGGCGTTTTTTATGTCATTTAACGGCCTTTTTTCATCTCATTCATTTAGTTTTATTAATAGGGAGGCAGAGGCCAAGAGATAGTAATGTGATGATGGTCATACTACATGTTGCGTGTCAAACAATACCCGTCGACATGTGAAAACCAAACGACTTTGCCCACTAATGACGACACGAACCAACATTATAACGGAATAAAAATATTAAAAACTAGCACCCAGTTCCAGCCTCGGCCGGTTTTTCGTAAGGATTCCTCATTTTTCTGAAAATATATTATAGCATATGTTACACGAGGTTATGTCGCTTTCAATTTCATATTCATATTGTTCATCTATATTATAAAATTCAGTCCTGACTGATTTAACCTGTGTGGTTTTTTAGTCACATCCAATTTTTTCTATGTACAAGGTATCATTAAAAGAGGGTTATTTATCAAAAAAAAAATGTAGGTAAAATTTTCATAATAATACTAATTTTACCGGGCGCGGTATCTATGAATTTAGACAACTTTGTGATGGTGTAACTTCATATTTTAGTACTAAGTGATATTAAATGAAAAAAGACTTATTTCATGATTTTCATAACAGAAAAATATATTAAAATTTGGATGGTGATAAAAAATTCAACCTGTATATCAACGCACAGCCCAAACCACTGGGTCTAGAGATTCCAAATTTGGAATGTAGGTTCCTTACGACGTCTAGGGGTGTACTAAGAAAGGATTTTTCAAAATTCCCACGGGAGAGCGAGATATACGCAAACGAAGTTGCGAATATTTTATTCGTTCAAAATATAGACATAACACCTGACATTGAGACTGGATTTTAAAAGTTGTTTGTCGAGAATAGACAAATTATGAATACCTATACAACGTGTTGTTTTAGTCAGTTGCAATATTTCAACATAAAATCGTAAGAGGCGTCAATAATTCGTCGGTTCTATTTTAAAAGCCGTAAACAGAGTCCTGTAATTTTTTTACATACAAAGATTTAAGAGGTTTTTGAAAACCCCTTTATCAGTGCGCAGAATGACCTCGACAATATTCGTATATTTATGAGCAGAGAGTTTGTTATAAGACGCTGGCCACTTTTAAGAAACTTTTTGACGTTTTGACGAGTATCTGCTGTCAGTAGTGTCAGTTAATAAATGTAATCTGGACCCATGCTCTTTTTACACGGAAAATTACAGTTTACCATGTGATCGAAGAATTTTCCTAATTTTACTACAGCGTTTCTTTGAAGCGGCAGTAACTACCGCATACTGAGAGGCAGGTGTCGGCGCCCTCTCACACAGAGTGATTTCATAACATGAAATGTATGGTGTGCTATGTGCGAGCGGATTTGGATTATCAGTAGAAAACTTAAAATTGAAATGTAAGTTTCAGCAATAGATACGCCTCCAAAAATATTGCAACTGTACAAAACCACACATTGTTTAAGGACAAATCACATAGATTGAGCTAGCCCCAAAGTAAGTTCGATACCCATAACCATAACACAAGATGGGATACTAACACAACGATACTATATTTTATAACAAAAATAATATAGATAAAGAACTAAGACCCGAGGCCAATCAGAAAAGTTCGCTTTTCATGATGACGCGACCTGGAGTGCTACTACGAAACGTAAATCCGATATTTCGGCCGAAGTATCGGAAGAATTTTAACCGTGAAATACAAGGTATTCCATGGTTATTTTAGTAATTCCTTGAATCCTATCCATGAAATACCTTGTACTTTATGGTTATTTTAGTAGTTCATTGAATTATAATCATGAAATAACTTGTATTTCACGGTTAAAATTCTTCCGATACTTCGGCCGAAGTATCGGAAGAATTTTAACTATGAATTACAAGGTTTTTTCACGTTTATTTTATTAATTCCTTGAATTGTATGCATGAAATACCTTGTACTTTATGATTATTTTAGTAATTTGTTAAATTATATATAACCATGAAATACCTTGTATTCGACGATTAAAATTCTTCCGATACTTCGGCCGAAGTATCGGATTTACGTTTCGTAGTAGCCCTCCGGGATTCGGGACCTGTTGGGCGGGCCGTCCGGTGTGGTGTGGTAACCATTACGCGACGGACGGACGTCTCGTCAAAAAGCATTAACACTAATTATACCAGGACAAAATAAAACCACTGATGAAATAAAAAGAAGGTCTGTCAATAAATATATTAAAGTCAAACATTTGTTAATTGCAACACAAAAATGCATAATTAGTTAGCATTGAATGGTTACCTGTTTCTTTGGTCCCCCACCAAGGTGAGCCGAGCGACAGACCGCCAGTAGGCATTTCAACACCGTAGCATACGATCGTGCGCATAAAGTTTAAACAAGGTTGCATTCTATTTTTATAACTTAAATTCATAAAATTTAAACTTCACAACTTTATTTTTGTTTTATGTGTGTTGTGTTTTGTTTTGTTTAAATAAGGTTACATTCTATTTTTGAAACTTAGATATCATAAAATTTCATAATTCTAGTTTCGTTTTATGTGTTGTGTTTTGTTTTTTAAATTTAAACAAGGTTGCATTCTATTTTTGAAACTTAAAACTTGAAATTTAAACTTCATAATTTTATTTTTGTATTGTCTTAGTGTTGTGTTTTGTTTTTTATATTTGAACAAAGTTGCATTCTATTTTTGAAACTTAAAACTTATAAAACTTCATAATTCTAATGCTTTATAAAGTTTTGTGTTGTGTGCTCGTGTTTTATGGGATTGTGATGGTGTGATTTGTGTTTTTTTTTGTTGCTTTATTTTGTTTTAATATTTATATTAGCCAGTGTAATTTACTTTGCACGGGTTTTATCAAAGATAACAAAATTAAAAAAAAAAGTCTACGTCACTTGGGGGGATAGGGTCTGAGGGGGATAGGGAAATAGTGCAGCACCCCAACGGTGAAAGAATTTTTGAAATCGGTCCAGTAGTTTTTTTGAGTTTATTCGTTACAAACATACAAATCGTTCCTCTTTATAAAATTTGTATAGTTATGTTCTGCCTGGTTAATCCTGGATTCCTTCAATTTCTCACAGTGAAGCATCGTGGCGGAGTATGATCTAATGCTTATGCAAGGAGACCCTTCAGTAGAATGATGACAATAATTTTGTTAAAATTGAATCCACCGTTTAGAAAATTATTGGCGCTGTTATATTTTAATATATTTATTTTATGTTTTTTTTACTAACAAATTTTAAAGTAGTTAGATTAAAAAAAAAAAATTAGTTTTTTTATTATTATAAAATAAATAATAAATTGTTACAGGATTATAAATTGGCATAGAAAAGAATACATAAATGCAAGAAAATAATAGGAAACAAGAGAAAAATGGCGTATTAAACACCTTATTATCATTCATAAGAGACTTTTTTTATTTGTACATAAAATTCGCTGTTTACGCAATAATCATTTATATTATTTTCTATTATTACGATTACTATGTAGGTTGGTGAATGTTCTTTTTATTTTATAGATTAAAATAGTGATGTGACTTTTTTTTTGTGTGCAAAAAGTGACTTAAAAATCGATGTGTTGAAAAGGTTATTCAGTGGAACTTTTTATTAATACGTTCATTTACAACGGAGACGAGTTTTGGTGAGTTTTTTTTTTTTACATATTTCTTTGTGTTTTGGTATTTCAGTTTTTTACTTATTTTGTGACTTTTACATATTTTGTTTTTAAAATTTTAATTGTGTTTAATGTTGATTTCATAAGGTACAGTCACCTCCATAAATATGTAATCACTTGAAATGAAATGAAATGAAATGAAATCGTTTATTTCAGAAATTAGACCTTCACAGGCACTTTTTCTTGTCATTTACAATTTGTATAT
Organism: Endotricha flammealis; assembly: GCA_905163395.2. Lineage (NCBI taxonomy): Eukaryota > Metazoa > Arthropoda > Insecta > Lepidoptera > Pyralidae > Endotricha > Endotricha flammealis. Next base: position 7,304,576 of record LR990883.1, read on the forward strand.
ATGTATAAAGAGAATATACTACGTTATATACTACCACCATTTCGGACACAAGCAAAATGGCCACCGGTAAAAGAAATGGCGAAAGAAACCCGGTTACGGCCTTTTTTGTCATTTAGCAATTTTTTTTTTCCTTTCACTCTTTTGTTACAATGTATAAGTACATTTATAAGAATAAATAAAATACAGATCCAGGTACATACAGAAATCAAGCTAAAAACGCGGGATGTCGATCCAAATAGCGCTATGGTCAAATCCTAAATATGTCGAATATGTAGATGTTAATAAAGCGAGCAGACCAGTCCCCCAAGATGACAACCACAACTGAGAGACTTCAGTACCTTGTCACCATAACATTGTTGACATGGGTACCAAGTTTTGTGACGTCACATACAAAATCCTAACTTCGTATTTCACTTTCGAAAATTTTAAAATCATTAGGTACTAAATGTGTGACGTCACACCATTAGTGTAGCCAAATGTGACCATGTGAGACAAGGGGAGAGGAAGGGGTAAAAATCATGAAATTCATTGTGACGTAATTAATGGATGATGATGATGTGAAGTTACGCTTCGAACTTAATGCAAACAATCTGCCGCTCACAGTTCGCTTACAAAATAGGTATATAAGCTTACTTCCTTGCCGGAAATTCCGTATAAATACAGGAAATTGATTTGTTATAATTTTTTAATCCTTCACATTTCGTATAAACTATCTCTATGCTGTGTCGCTTTGAACTTCTGTCTGTCTATTTGTCCTTTATCACTTATACCGTACAACAGGATACCAGACTATGGATAATAATATAAGTTTTATTTCAATTTTATTGTGATTTAATATAAATAAAAATATATAGGGACAATTCATACAGATTGAGCTAGCCCCAAAGTAAGTTCGAAACTTGTGTTATGGGATACTAACTCAACGATATTATATTTTATAACAAATACATTTAAAGATAAACATCCAAGACCCGAGGCCAATCAGAAAATGTTCATTTTTCATCATGACACGACCGGGGATCGAACCCGGGACCTCCTGGGTGGCGGTCTGGCGTGGTAACCATTACGCCACGGAGGTCGTCGAACGAATTTATGTAGTTTAATTAAATTAGATACATAGATAGATAAAAAACCCTCGCAACTTCGGTTGCGTATCTCGTTTTCCCGTGGGAATTTCGGAATGTATTATAGATCGTAGCCAAATAGCAGCATTGGTCTCAGCCATGTTGTGTTCCTACGGTGAGTAAGGTATCCAGAGCTCCACTTGGGAGGGTCGGGAGGGTTAGCAACGCGTGCGTGAATGATAACCCGGTATTGCAAGCGTCTATAGGCTACGGTGACGGCTTACCATCAGGCCGACCGTATGCTTGTTTGCCACCTGTGTGGTATAAAATAAAATAAAAGATATAAATCTTCATCTTTTTTTGCCCTGCAGCATTATTACGACAGCATTTTTTGCCCTATGTTATAGATTATAGTTATTTGTTAAGTAAATTTTAGTCTATCGCATTAGGTGCTACCTGTAATGATAGATTGTAAGTGGAAATAAATAAAGGGGCCTTCAAAAGGGGCATTAAAAGATATTAAAAGATTTTACAGGGTCGGCAACGCGGGAGTGATACCCCCGGTGTTACAAGCGTCGGTGACGGCTCACCATCAGGCCGACCGTATGCTTGTGTACCGTATTGCTCACTAGCAATACGGTACACAAGCATACGGTCGGCCTGCACTGAGCAGCAGCTCCACTGAGCTCTGGAGACATTACTCACAGTAGGAACACAACATGGCTGACACTACGATCTTCTGTAAGGTGAAGGTCCGATTTGAGCGGATTATCCGCTGTGCCCTACCTCTCTTACGACAACTCATGATTACAAATCGGCCTTATAGCCCTCAAAAGCCCTCTCAATAAATTAATAAATAAACCAAATAAAAATAAATACCTACTCAATACATAAATATTTAAGTCACATTAAACTTATTATTTATTAGTTTTTTTTGTCATGTGCTAATTTAAATTGTACAACATATTGTCCTTTTATGAAACAGGATTTTTTATAAATTATTATACCTATTTAAAATTATTAATTTTATAATATAACTAGCGAAACCCGCGCAACTTCGTTTGCGTGTATCCCGCTTTCCCGTGGGAATTTTGGAATGTATGATACTTTAAAACCTTCCCCTTGAATCACTCTATCAATTAAAAAAAAACGCATCAAAATCCGTTGCGTAGTTTTAAAGATTTAAGCATACAAAGGGACATAGGGACATAGAGACATAGGGACAGAAAAAGCGACTTTGTTTTATACTATGTAGTGATTTTGTTCCTATTTACATAATTTAGAACTTTGGCCGATCGCTTCCATTTCACCGCGTAAAAATTTTCGGGTTGATAAGACACTTACAAATAACCCCGTATTGGTCGTGGTCCACCTGCGTGGTACACCAACGTGGCATTTTTAAAAATAATCGGTTCAAAAAAAATGTGTGCACAGAGATTCTACGATGTGTGGATCTCTGAGGTTTCCGGCGACCGGGACCGTATTAACTGGGACCGCGGTGTATTTATGTATAAAAAAACTTGAACGTTTGATTTTCTTATACATTTGGAAGAATAAAAAATCCTTTTTCACAACTGGTTGCGAAACTCAATTGCCATGGCGGCCGAAAGGATTTATTGGCGGTCCCAGTTAATGGCGGTCCCGGTCGCCGGAAAAGAAAGAATAAATCCTTTTTCACAACTGGTTGCGAAACTCAGTTGCCGTGGGGCCGAAAGGATTTATTGGCGATCCCAGTTAATGGCGGTCTCGGTCGCCGGAAACCTCGGATCTCCACAAATTACAACTTACAACCTCACTAACTTTAGCAAAGACTGACGACGAACTTCGTTGACATGTAACCTGCTTTCCCTCCCCGCGCTGGCCCTCACAGCGTAGGGGAGCGTCCCCAAGGTGGCGGATAGGGGAATGGTCGGTAGTACAGCCTCGCTGACCAACGACGGGTGTGGTCCTCCAGCATTTCGGGAGTTGTGCGGCGGGTTGACACCTCGCCCACGTAAAACCAATGTTGCTGGTGAAGCGTATCCCGTTAGCGCTTCACTAGCTTGCACAACATCGTCATGAAAAAAAAAAATCCTGCTTTCCCTTGGGAATTTCTAATCGGTCGTTGCAAAGCGCGCTTTCAGAGGAGTTTCCTCTCGTGAACGCTAAAGCTGAGGAATGAGATCCCCACCGAGGTATTTTCTTTAGCAAATGGGGCATTAAACGATTTTTACAGGGTCCGCAACGCGCGGTTGATGCTCCCCGTGTTGTATGCAAGCCTCCATAGGCTACGGTGACAGTTTACCATCAGGCCGTAAGCTAGTTTGCCACCTTGGTGGTATAAAAAAATATATGCATAGATATCAATCAGTGATGAATCTTTCACCATAAACAAAAAAAACAAACGAACTCATCCATAGCCAATAAAAATAAAAAAAACATACAAGCAGTCTATGACCGACATTCAGTTGCGTAATATTGAGTAACAGATGCTTTTTGGCTTCCGGTCGATCTATGATAGGTAATATTATTTTTGATAGCCAATTTTTGGTTATAATTTTTATGTGAATCGCTTTTAAATCATACTATAAACATATAACAAATGGTAAATGACAAGAAAAAGTGCCTGTGAAGGTCTTATTTCTGAAATAAACGATTTCATTTCATCTATATCACATTTTCAATCCAACGGGAATCGCGTACTTTTTGGGATAAAAAGTACCCTATGTGTTAATCCAAGGTATCGGCTACCTACATGCCAAATATTATAAAAATTTGCCCAGCCATTTGAGAGTTAAGAAGTAACAAACATACACACAACTTTCGGCTTCATAATATGTAGGATTTTTTTTACATTTTAAGTGAAACCTTAAAAATGAAGTTAAATAATATGAATATGTGTGAATGAATGTACGTTTGTGTATAAGAATGCGCGTGTGATAATTGGTGGTAATTAGTGTACCTATTTGTTGTGTCTGTGTGTGCGTGTGTGTGCAAGAAACAAGCGAAGGTATGAATTCTTAACGAAAATCTGGTTGCCATTGATCTCTCGGAGGAGCTCGATGGCGTCGCTGTGTGTCGCATATGAACACGCAAGTTAAGCGACGTCGACTCTAGCCAGCGTTTGGATGGGTTTCGTTATCTCCAGCTTCTCCGTGCTTCGGAGGGCACGTTAAGCCGTCGGTCCCGGCTGTTGTCGATGGATGACAGTCGTTAAGTCGGTGGCCTTAGGGCGGTTTGAAAATACCGGCCTCTGCCAATCCGCATTGGAGCAGCGTGGCAAAGTACGCTCTAATCACCTTCGATTGAAGGGAGACCCGTATCCCAGCAGTGGGATGATTATGGGTTGATATGATGATCATGATTGATCTTTCTTGAGTCTGATTATTGTATATACATAGAAAATAGGTGGCTGTGTGAATCGTAAAAAAAAACAAAAAAAAAACAGGTCACATTATTAATCAATTCAAATCAAAATTAAATGCATAAATTCATATTTAATTTTATTTTTATTATTTGAAATGTCACAAGAAAAAAGGTCACTTGATGGTGTAGAGTTATAAACAAAATTTTGTTAGACGCGACTAGTTATTTATTTGAATTGGTCGCTGTTTGGGCGTCGACAGTACGTAGTCGACTCACAAAAAGCGACGAATTCTATCAGACGTGTTGTTTTACCAAAAATTTTCGACCCACGAACAGCGAGCAAATTCATTTACTAAATTTGTTGGAATGGGGATCTCCGTTGCGCTTTTATCCCTACAGAGGGCGCATCGTCGCTAGAGCTATTACCAGCTGTCATTTACGTACTATTTCATCGTTTATCTAACTATTTTTTTTATTATACTCCGCTATGCCACTTTGTTCGGTACCAGGATGCGATATAAATGGAGCGCATTATTTATAGAGCTATACGACGAAAGAATTTTGTGGCTACTGCAAATTCTAGGTTATGTCGGAACACACCACAAGGAATACAGGAATAAAGCCAGTCCAGAACACAAAGTATGCTAAAAAAAACACGAGAAAACACAAAAAACCCACGATAACAATCTGATAGCTACGAAACGTTTTTGTTGTGTAGCCCTTGCGGCCGTGCTGCCATCTACAATTAGCTTTGCGTGGGGATCCTCATTGGTCGCGTTTCGAGCGTCGACAGTACGTAGTCGGCGCACGAGCAGCGACGAATTCTATGAAAGATATTGTTTACCAAAAACCGTCGACGCACGAAACGCGACCAATTCATTTTGTTATTTGTTGACTGGCCTGGAGCCTGGTGGTAGGTTGGTAGTGATCCTACGACGTGGGATCGATTCCCGCTCGTGTCAAACCTGTATGTATTGGCTTTTGTGTTTGTTCTTGTGTGTGGGTTGTTCTCTGCGTATAATAGTATATATTTACAATCATAGGTCCGTTCTTTTTTTCTGGTACGTCATAACACAAGCAGGTTAAACATAACTTACTTTGGGACCTGCTGATTCTCGTAACAAAAACAGTTACAATCTCATGTCAATCTCAAGCTCTGTCTCACTCACTCGTACGAAATTGGAATCGAGCTCAGAATAATATGGAATAGAAGGAGTGTCTTCATACCTTCATACAAGCGCTCTGTCAAAAGTGAAGTGCTAAACGCTCGATGACATGTCGGTGACATGCACTTGACATTTGTGTAATGTTGCTAGTGGAGGTGTAGCTTTCCGAAAGCGGGATAATATTGAGTTTGTTTGTTATAAATATAATATTAGTGGAATGTCCCCAAACAATTATCATTAAGTATTATTTGAAGACGATTCTATGAGATTAATAAGTCTATAGACAGATACTTGAAGCTGTCGACCTTCGAGCCACTGTCCAGCAAGGTCAGCCAGACTTACATGCTCATATACATATGAATACCTTAAATAGGCATTCAGTTTTGTTTGAAATAGATCAAAAAATCCTTTTAAACATACTAGGGATTCGACTCGGATCCGCCCGCGTTTAACAATCATCTAATTTTTTAACATTGAAAATGTTTAAGGGTTCGATTTCACGAAACACACAAAATCCGCGATAACTTTTAGAAATTTAGGGCTACGGGGTCAGACGAGGGCTCAAAAGACACAGAATTTATCGAGACACAATTATAGCGTTAAAAGTTTGAAAATCGATTGGTCATTTTTTTTTAAATCGTAAAAGTTTGGAAAAATCTATGGATTTTTTGGGACGAAATTTCGTAAAGTTTTTTTTTTCGCTCACATACCTAACAGGATGTTTATAACATACAATCGCTCATAACCGTCTAGCTACTATGGTACATTTTGAATGTACTATGATTCTTGCGTACCTACTGCGTAAATTCTGTGGATTTTTTTGTCATACACCTAGTTTCTATAACGCTTTTTTAAAGATGATGCATTAAAATATATCTGTCAATGGTGCTAATTCTGTTGTACATTTAACTAGACTAAACTAATTTTGACAGCATCAAAGGTGTTGTTGTCCTTCCTTGGTTTATAATTAGTGACAAGGATAGCAACACTTCTAGTCTTGTCCTGTCATTAGTTTAGTCTAGTTAAATGTACAACAGAATTAGCACCATTGTCAAACTAAAGCAGTTAAAAAGAGATATCTTGTAGAATTAATATGGAATATAAAGTATAATGCGTTTCAAGAACTGGCTGTTTGAGTACTTACTGTTGAATAAATTGACGACTTCCGTGGCGTAATGGTTACCACGCCAGACCGCCAGCCTGGAGGTCCCGAGTTCGAATCCCGGTCGGGTCATGATGAAAAACTAACTTTTTCTGATTGGCCTCGGGTCTTGGATATTTATCTATATATGTATTTGTTATTAAATATAGTATCGTTGAGTATCCCAAAACACAAGTTTCGAACTTACTTTGGGTCTAGCTCAATCTGTGTGATTTGTCCCTATATATTTATTTATTATAAATTCACCCGTTGTACCGTAAGCACCTTTGCCCTTCACCATCAATGAGACAAAGAAGTAAATACTTTCATGAAGTATTAGATAACTGTTCTCACCGTAGGAACACAGCATGGCCGAGACCAATGCTATTTGGCTACGATCTTCTGTAAGGCGGAGGTCCTTCCCCAGACGGGCTGCGAAAGATGCTGAGCGGATTATCCGCTGTGCACTACCTCTGTTAAAACTGTAATCATATCCACTAGATGTTTTTATCGTTTGTCCAATATACAAGGAATATATCAACAAGTTACTATTTGTAATACCTAGCTTCTAGTATTAGTAAATTATTACAACACTAGACCCCAAGGCTTGTGACCTAACAACTTATGTAATGAACTATTGTATATGTATTTTGCAACTAAATGTCATACAACTATAATTGTTGAGAATGTATTCAAAGCTTATGTATATAATATACATAACATTTAATAAATATAGGTTTTATTTCATAAAAATAGGAAATCAGGAAAAAACTTATCTTTTTTTTATACTACAAAGGTGACAAACAAGCATACGGCCGGCTTGATGGTAAGCCGTCACCGTAGCTTATAGACGCTTGCAATACCGGAGTTGTATCACTCACGCGTTAATCGAGCAATCGAATTTTTTTTTTTAATTGAAAAGTTCAGTTCGGGTGTACTAACACCCTTTTCTGAGACACCGGACTGTTGCGGGAGCGTAGGGCTCTCACCGCAAAAAAATTTACAGTATCTGCCTATAGGGGCGCCCCAGAGGGGGCTCGAACCTCGGCCTATGGCGAGACTGGGGGAAGGCGAACGGATTGGAGAGAAGCGGCCAGGCACGTGCCGGTACTGCGAAAACCGAGCATCCGAGCACCGTCTCACTCATAGATTTATTATATACTAGCGTAAGATTGGCAATGCAAAAGAGATAGATCATAGCATACAGGTTGGTTAGAGCGAGATAGATAGTCGAGACCATTTTCCTATACACGCTATTCCGATAGCGGACTCTATCGGCCTGACGTCAGTCGTGTTAAAAACAAATCCCACTTATTTTTACAAAATTTATGGTTTTTAAGTGTAGTTTTGGTGTTAATTAGACGTGATTAAATATGGTTACCTGTGCAGTGCCTGGACGTAACTCAAACTAAAAGGAAAATCCACAAAATTATATATCTTGCTTGCACACATGTACATTCCACGCACACTAGTGCATTTTGTTTTTGGTCTCGCCTCAATCAAACCAAAGCCGATCTATAGGTACGCATGGTTTTAGTATTAGTATATTTTAGTATATACTAATACTAAAACCATGGCCTCACTTGATTTGCCATCTCTCTAGCCTAATATGCCTTTTGCTTCAAATAGCTGTCTCTAACGTAATTAAGAAGGGAAATCCTTTCAATAGTTCCTACTCCGACTACCTTCTTTCTGATTAAATTCATTGTGAGTGAAGACAGCTTGTAGTTTCTCCCCCGGGACGTCAATAAGCTTCATCGCTTATTGTCAATCTAAGGTCGCCGTTGTTGATCCTGGCTACACAGGAGACATCGCTGGGAATGTGTTGTCGGCTTGTATGATTTAATTTAAGAATAATAAAAAAGACGTGTGGCACTCAGGGACTGCCGCGGTAAAGCTATTGCATAGCATTTTTTATCAACTTATGCAATTATAATTATTAAAATTAAAATTGTTAAATATAACACTGGTTAACAGAGTCCTCTATGAGGGAATAGTGGTAAATTTTATCGGTTATATTTTGTATGCATTAAATTGCGATTTGAATTTTAAATCTTATTTCGTTCAATTAAGGTTGAATTCTGTTTATTAATTTTATCGGTTATGTTAGGATTTTTTCGTTACGGAATTTCTTGATTTGGTCGCCGCGCTCAAAGCCCGCGATAAAAGCTATGCAATAGCTTAAAACAATAATTACACGTAATAATAAATCTGTTATTATGAAATCGAGACTCTAACGATTACTATCGATATAATACCGAGTCGAATTGTAATCGATAATTTAATCGAGGTCGTGTTACGTTGTATACTCATTTTAGTGTTGCGTCGATAGTTAGTAACTGTTATACTAAACGTCCAATTTTATTTTAAATTTTATGCATTTTTCAGGCAGTAATACCCTTTCGAGGAGCTCGATGGCGTCGCTGTGTGTCGCACTCTAATATAAATAAATAAATAAATAAATATATATGGACAATTAATCCATGATATTGAGCTAGCCCCAAAGTAAGTTCGAAACTTGTGTTATGGGATACTAACTCAACGATATTATATTTTATAACAAATACATATATAGATAAACATCCAAGACCCGAGGCCAATCAGAAAAAGTTCGTTTTTCATCATGACCCGACCAGGGATCGAACCCGGGACCTCCTGGGTGGCGGTCTGGCGTGGTAACCATTACGCCACGGAGGTCGTCAATATGAACACGCAAGTTAAGCGACGTCAACCCTAGCCAGCGTTTGGATGGGTTTCGTTATCTCGAGCTTCTCCGTGCTTCGGAGGGCACGTTAAGCTGTCGGTCGCGGTTGTTGTCGATGAATGACAGTCGTTAAGCCAAGTCGGTGGCCTTAGGGCGGTTTGAAAACACCGGCCTCTGCCAACCCGCATTGGAGCAGCGTGGCAGAGTACGCTCTAGTTCCCTTCGATTGAAGGGAGACCCGTATTCCAGCATGTAGCCTATGTTGGGCTCTGTACCCCTAACAATATGTATGCAAATTTTCATAATGATCGGCTGCTTAGTCAAGCCGTGAAGGAATAACAAACAAACAAACTCACTTTCTCATTTATAATATTAGTAAGGATTAGTAAGGATTAGTAAGGATAAGGATAAAACAAAATAAACTACGTTATATACTACCACCATTTCAGAAACAAGCAAATTGGCCACCGGCAAGAGAAATGGCGAAAGAAAACCGGTTGCTATTAGGTCGTGTGATAGTATTTTTTTTTAATTAACATCTTTTTAAAGTACACATGTTTTGTGTACTTTAAAACACAAGTTGCTAATAAAAACAAAAGACATAAGTAGGTAAAAAGGTCACAGATGTAATAGTTAGCATGTCGCATGCAAGGCTTTGTTTACATTGGCTACTTGAATTTTACATAACGATTTGGGTTAAGGCCCGAGGGGGAAGGCGTGTCATTGGATTGGTAAACGTCTTATAAGGCCGTAATCGTTAATTTTTTGTTCAATGTGGTTCCCACGGGAATGGGTCCGGAACTTCACGCTGACGAAGTCGCGGGCAAAAAAGCTAGTACCTATTTAATATTTCACGTCGATATTCTGTGAAAGGGTATCATATCATCATATCAACCCATAATCATCCCACTGCTGGGATACGGGTCTCCCTTTAATCGATGGGGATTTTTTTTTGACAATGTTGCGCAAATTTATTGCGTTATAGCTAGTGAAGCGTTAACGGGATCCGCTTCACCAGCAACATTAGTTTTACGTGGGCGAGGTGTCAACCCGCCGCACAACCCCCGAAATGCTGGAGGACCACACCCGTCGTTGGTCAGCGAGTCCATCGGACTTAGCCGGTTAGTGTAGCTAGGCTGTACTACCGACCATTCCCCTATCCGCCACCTTGGGGACGCTCCCCTACGCTGTGAGGGCACGCGCGGGGAATCGAAGGGGATTAGAGCGTACTCTGTCACGCTGCTCCAATGCGGATTGGCTGAGGTCAATGTTTTCAAACCCCCTGAAGGCCACCGACTTACCTTAATGACTGTCATCCATCGAAAACAGCTGGCATTGACGGCTTAACGTGCCCTCCGAAGCATGTGAAACTCGAGGCAACGAAACCCATCCGTACACTGGCTAGGGTCGACGTAGCTTAACTTGCATGTTCGTTTTAGAGTGCGACACAGCGATGCCATTTTTTATTTATTTAATTAATTAACTTTATTGACCACAATACATTAAGTACTGAAATATATTATTACTAGTAAATCTCTCGCAACTTCGTTTGCGTATATCTCGCTTTCCTGTGGGATTTTTGTAAAATCCTTTCCTATTGCTCTCCTACGTTATAAAAGGAACTCCGGTGCGAAATTTCAAGTTTCTAACCTTTATAGTTTAGGCCCTGCGTTGATATGACAGTCAGTCAGTCAGCTTCTCCTTTTATATATATAGATTACTAGCTTTTTGCCCGCGACTTCGTCCGCGTGAAGTTCCGGACCCGTTCCCGTGAGAACCACATTGAATTTCGGGAAAAGCTATAGCCTATGTCACTCCCTGATAATGTAGCTTTCTACTGGTGAAATGATTTTTGAAATCGGTCCAGTAGTTTCGGAGCCTATTCAATGCAAACAAACAATCAAATCTCCGAGAGTCCCTTTTCTATTCTAATATTATAAAGAGGATTTATAATATTAGAATAGAAAAGGGACTCCTTTTAATAACATATTTTATTATATTTTTTAAGGTTTTTAGTTTTATTATAATTTATGTTTATAATAATATTATGTTTAGTTTAGTTTTCTAGTACTGATTCATATATGCATTCTCTACCAGTTAACCAGTGGGAAGTCAGAAATTCACGATGGCGTATATTAATACTAACATTACTGAAATTGATATACAGTTTATTGGTTAAGTTCCTTATATTAACTAAGCTCGCAAAGCTTTAATAAACTTCCGCGGTCAATTGAAGCTTATTAATTAAATATGTTTAATTTATTTTATGTATTTATTAACTTAGAGCTGTTTATTAGTATTTAAGCATAATTATGCTTTTTTATTAATTCCACAAAGGTGGCAAATAAGCATGCGGTCGGCCTGATGGTAAGCCGTCACCGTAGTCTATAGACGCTTGCAATACCGGGGGTATCACTCACACGTTGTCAACCCACCCAAGCCCCCCAAGTGGAGCTCTGGAGACCTTACTCACCGTAGGATCACATTAGGCCCGGCCAATGCTATTTGGCCACGATCTTCTGTAAGTTGGAGGTCCTTCCCAAGACGGGATGCTCCGATTAGAGCGGATTATCCGCTGTGCCCTACTTCTCTTAAAAAATACTAATAAAATTGAATAAACTTGGTATGACAGTCTATGTTCTTGCAACCAACAATGTTGTTTCCTTGTTGGATAAAAGCGACGACATTAGAATGTAAAAATTATTTGAGATTGTTTTTGTTCATTTTTTTATAAAAAAAAACGAGTTTAGCAACCGGTACAACACTGTTTGGCAATAGTCGAACCCCGGTAGGGAGATAGTTCTCAATACCAATGTCACACGACACAAAACTCGTCTAGTTTCAAATAAGATTGGGAATTTGTCAATTTGTTAGAACGACAACATGAACGACAACAACGACGACGACCTCCGTGGCGTAATGGTTACCACGCCAGACCGCCACCCAGGAGGTCCCGGGTTCGATCCCCGGTCGGGTCATGATGAAAAAAACGAACTTTTTCTGATTGGCCTCGGGTCTTGGATGTTTATCTATATATGTATTTGTTATAAAATATAATATCGTTGAGTTAGTATCCCATAACACAAGTTTCGAACTTACTTTGGGGCTAGCTCAATCTGTATGAATTGTCCCTATATATTTATTTATTTATTTTATGGAGTCGGCGCGAAAAAAAAGGACGGGTCGCACTCCGGGAGTGCCGGCAGAAGTGAAAACTTAAACGTAGCGTTGTGCATTTTTGAATATTTTGGAATCTTACGCTTTTTCGATCAGGCTACGGGCGGATCTGGCGCGAGTTTAACATTTATTACCCATCTAAAAAAAGTGCCAAGCGCCGCCGCTAAAGAAGTTTTCACTCCAAAAATTTCATTTTCACTTTACATGTATAAAGTGAAGGCACCCAAAAAAACGTTTTTTCAAAATTTTGTTCTATCACTTTGTTAGCATTGTTAATATGCGTCTACAACTAACTATACGTACCAAATTACAGCTTTGGCGCTAGACCGCGGATGGACAGACAATATGGCGAAATTACGGAACCCTAAACACGAGTATAATTTTAATGATTTCATTAGTTAATTGAGTATTAAACTAATGGTATAATATTTTTCGAAATATCGTAATATAATGGAATCGTGCTATATTGCACAACGCACAGATTAAAAATTGTTGACTGACCGGTCACTGGCGGGCGTAAAAACGAATTTGAGTTTTATTACTGTCAATTTAATTATTACATTACAAGTGTATTTTGCAATAAATACTTGAGGAATTTCATATGTTTTTAATAAGACGTGTAAAGTTAAAATCTACATATATGAAATTCAAAGTCCTGACTTTCTGACTGACTTAACTATATATCAACGCACAGCCCAAACCGCTGGGTCTAGAAAATCCAAATTTGGAATGTAGGTTCCTTACAACGTTTAGGGGTGTACTAAGAAAGGATTTTTTCAAAATTCTCACGGGAAAGCGAGATATACGCAAACGAACCCGCACAACTTATTTTGCGTGTATACCGCGTAGATAAATCAGACATGGGAATTTCGGAAAAACCCTGTAGATATGTTAAGATGTTAATATGTATTAGCTTTCTGACAGCCGTCAAAGTGATAACAACGCATCCTTATAATTAATCTTCAAAAAATAGTAATAGTGGCTAAAATTACCTTAATTATCATTATAACACATATTTATACCGAAATAGTGAAAATAAATTGATACATATCATCTGCATCGGGATAATAACACGGTTTTTGTACTGAGGAATAAGTGAAGTGAAAAGTGACACTAAAATCTGGCGGTAAAACGTGATAATTATTACATTTGATGTAGGTACTAGTTGGTACTAGTGAGTGACATTCATCGTACAGCAAGTGGTAGGCAGTGACATTCGCTTATCCTGTGTTGCCAGTAATAGAAAGCGAATAGTGCTACAAATCACGTTCCGTTTTTCACAGACCTAGCAAAATACTACAACAAGTCACGGGTCGGTGCGCGAATGACAGACCTTTATCACTGTGGTGCTGGAATTGTTTTCTATATTCTTATTCATGGTATCGAATTATAAAATTATATATTTTTACTGAATCGCACACGACTAAATTATGAAGTTCGCCTGCTGTGCAACAAAAGAGGCCTCTGCTGGTGTCTTACTGTGTTCTAAATGCAAGAGTAATTATCACATACAATGTTCGTATCCGACTGAAAATAACAAGATTTTGACAACTGAGCAAAAGCAATCATGGGTATGTCCAGCCTGCTCACTGACTCAGCCCAGACAACGTACAAGGGATGACACCCCCGTTCGAGACAGCTCCAAGGGTCAGCGGATCACGGAAAGCGAGGCGAACAATATTACTCATCGTGTCAAATCTACACGGGGATCTAAGCCGGACGACGCGAGCTACGACTCGCCTGTGACGAACAGGACTCTCAGAGAGTTATTGGATTCCTTTAAAAGAGAAGTAGCTGAGGACATCCGAAAAACGGTAGCTAATGCGGTGTCGCTTAAGTTTGACCAGATCGCTGAACAGATCTCGGAATTTCAGAATTCCCTGTCTTTCTTGAATGATCAGCAAGAAATATTGAAGAAACGTCAAGAAGAGAGCTCTGCTGTAATAACGCGGTTGCAAACGGAAAACGCGACACTGACTGCGACAGTACATGATCTTTCGACGAGACTTAATCTGGCTGAACAACATCAGCGTGAAAACAACGTAGAAATCCACGGCATACCCGAGCATCGCACTGAAAATCTACCTAACTGCGTGGCGCAGCTAGCCAGAACTGTTGGCGCCCCCATTGTTGAAGACGACATTGCGCAGGCTACGAGGGTCGCCAAAGCTAATAAGGAAAGTAACCGATCACGCATTGTTGTTGTCAGAATGCGCAGCCCCCGACAACGTGACACTTTACTGGCTGCTGTTCAAAATTTCAATAAAAAAAATCCTGATAAAAAGTTAAGTTCGCACCACCTGGGTTTAGCTGGCGCTGACTCACCTGTATATGTGTCGGAACACCTCACGCCTACCAACAAGCATATTCACGCCGCTGCAAGGAAAGCAGCCAAGGACAAAAATTATAAATTTGTTTGGATTCGCAACGGCCGCGTCTTTGTCAGGAAGAACGAAACTAGTCCGTCCATACTAATCCGTAATTTAGACAGCATCAATCTTATCGCTTAATACTATTATAGTTGAATTGGTTTTTAGTATAAATGATTGATGTTTACTACCAAAATGTACGAGGTTTAAGAACAAAAACAGAAGACCTATATTCGAATATTCTCCAATGCTCATACGATGTGATAGTGCTAGTGGAAACATGGCTCAACTGTAGTATTATAGACGGCGAGTTTATTGACAATCGATATTTAGTGTATCGCAGGGATCGCACAGCACGTCAACCAAATAGTAATGGCGGGTCGAAGCTGGACGGGGGTGGTGTTTTAATAGCGGTTTCTCGAAAATTCCAATCTTCTAGAATCTCACAATGGGAAAGTGCCTGCGAGGATTTATGGGTAACAATAAACCTTGACAATGACTGGATTTCCAAAAAGCTAGCGTTATGTGCAGTTTATTTGCCCTCTCCGCCTAGTTTTGACGCACTAAATATTTTTTTAGAAAACACAACCAATGTGTTAGAAATGGTTGATAGTGCTCTCGTGCTGGGCGATTTTAATCAGGGAAAGATACAATGGACCAAGGACGCAAATAGTTGCTACATGATTCCCTCCAATTATACTAGCAATATGGAGTGTGCTCTGATAGACTTTTCACATTCAAACAATTTATATCAGTATAACAACATACAAAATGGCAATGGTAGAATCTTGGACTTAGTATTTAGTAATTCTCCCAATTGTACGGCCTCATCTCCTCCTGATCTTTTAAGCAAATTAGACGCTCATCATCCGGGTGTTCTTCTTTCTGTAAACTTTGTAAGTCATAAAACTCTGCGAGGTAACTCTAATGTGACATACAATTACTTTAAAGCTGATTACGACAGTATTGTAAGGGAATTGAAGGATATTGATTGGTGTTTGGAGTTTTCTGGGTGCGGTGACTGCGAGGAGATGGTAAATGTCTTTTATAGGACTCTTAATAAATATATTGAACTTTTTGTACCAAAACGTTTTCCGAAAAGACGAGATCAACCGACCTGGTTTAGCCCAGCTTTAAAAAAACTACTTAAAGAGAAAGAAAAACTTAGACTTAGATACAAAAAATATAAAAATCCACGGGATCTTTTAGAATACGAAATTCTTCGCACAAGGGGCAATTCACTATTTAATACCTGCTATCGTAATTACAAACGGAAAATTGAGGAGGCTGTTAAAAGTAATAGTAATTTCTTTTTCCGTTATATTAAACAGAAACGTGACAACCACTTATCGCTTCCAGCATCTATGCACCTCGACAATGTCATTGCTAATGATGGCTTAAATATCGCAAACCTTTTTGCCACCCATTTTTCGTCCGTGTATTCCAGAAATCATTCCGATCTTCAATGCACCTTGTCAACACATCATCATGTACTTAGCGGTAACATTCATTTCACGGAAATTGACATTTTATCAAAACTTAGGCGTTTGAATCCTGAAAAGGGAGCGGGTCCAGACCAAATACCTCCAGTCTTCTTTAAACGAGCCGCGTCTGCGCTGGCCTTCCCACTAATGTTAATCTATAATGCTTCACTAGCAGAGGGTTGCTTTCCCATCACATGGAGAAAATCCAGGATTGTACCAGTTCTTAAGAAGGGGGACCAGAAAGATGTTAAAAACTATAGACCTATAGCTATTCTCTCATGTCCATCTAAAATTTTTGAATCTCTACTGTACCCTCTCGTTAGTCGCCACCTGGAACGTTTTATTACGTGTGACCAACATGGATTTAGAAGCGGCTACTCCGTGCAAACTAATTTAACGGACTTCGTATCGGAATTGGCATGCGAAATGGACCAGGGACATCAGGTTGACGCTGTGTACACAGATTTTAGTAGTGCATTTGATAAAGTAGATCATCTGCATCTTGCTCAAAAGCTGCAAGCATACGGTATTCACGGCTCACTTCTGACCTGGTTCAGGTCGTATCTAGCTGATAGGTCGCAGTCTGTTGTGGTTAAGGGTTACGAATCCGACGCATTCGTGGCTAAATCTGGCGTGCCGCAAGGTTCCCACCTGGGCCCACTGCTGTTTCTGGCCTATATCAATGATATCACAAATTGCATTGCATATAGCGGTTTTGCACTTTTTGCAGATGATCTCAAACTATACATGAGAGTTGATTCAGACAATGATGTAGCCTTAATCCAGAAGGACCTCAGTAGCATAGAGAAATGGTGCAGATCTAATTGTATGGCACTTAATGCAAAAAAATGTAGTTTCATACGATATACAAGACGATTGAACCCAGTCACCTCCTCCTATCATATTAATAACGAGGTGCTGCCCGAGCAGGTTGAGATCCGGGACCTTGGGGTTATTGTCGATAATAAGTTAAAATTTACAGCACACATAAACTCGGTTATAAAAAAAGCATCGCAGATGCTCGGCTTCGTCAAAAGGAACTCTGGATCCTTTCGCCCGGAAACTAAGCTTGTATTATTTAACTCTCTGGTTCGAAGTCACCTAGAGTACGCTTCGGTCATCTGGAATCCTTCCTATACCATTCACTCTCAACGCATAGAGACTATACAGCGCAGTTTTACCAGACATCTGGCTTTTATATCCTCAGGTATATCGCACAGATCGCCATACGACCAACGCCTGGATCACTTTAAATTGGTTTCCTTGCGTAATCGACGTAAGATGCTAGATCTTATGTTTCTCCATAAATGCGTCAACGGTGCTATAAAATCGGAAAAAATTATCAATCGAATGAGTCTAGCTGTACCATATAACATACCCAGAAAAGCCACAAGTAAAACGTTTTCTGTTCCCGCGTCACGTACTAACGTCCTTAAACATTCTCCCTTGCCTCGCATTTCTGCCGCCTATAATGAAATCACTGCTTCTCAGTCAGATTTGGATATATTTTTCGATTCCCAATATAAATTTAGAAATAAAATTGTTAAGTCTTTTTGATTACCTACTTATACTTAAACTTATTATTGTGTTTTTTATTTTTTTGTTTGGTCACTTATAATTTTAACTCTACGAATGCTGTGTAAACCTGTAATTTGTGTATATATAAGATTGATACCCTTATCTGCTTATTTGTTAAATGTTTCTATGTATATGCTGTTGGTTAACCATTACAATAAATAAATAAATAAATAACCTTCCCCTTGAATCACTTTTAAAAAAACACATCAAAATCCGTTGCGTAGTTTAAAAAATTCTAGGGACAGACAGACATACAGTGGCGCAATCATAATGTCTATATCAATTCTGTATCTGATGTGAAAAAAAAATTACGTGATACTCTTTTATGTCAAAAACCACTTTTTACACACCACAGTGTAATACGCATTTCACAGAAATTGATGTCTAGTTGATATCAAAACGACATCATAATGCGTAATGGTTACCACGCCAGACCACCCAGGATGTCCCGGGTTCGATCCCCGGTCGGGTCATGATGAAAAACGAACTTTTTCTGATTGGCCTCGGGTCTTGGATGTTTATCTATGTATGTATTTGTTATAAAATATAATATCGTTGAGTTGGTATCCCATAACACAAGTTTCAAACTTACTTTGGGGCTAGCTCAATCTGTATGAATTGTCCCTATATATTTATTTATTGATTATTTATTGTAAGCATAAATTGTGCCATAGCGGGATGAAACTTCATTTTACACTATGTAAAGATTAAGATTAATTACATGATTAAGATAGATATATAAAATAGATTATATATATAACAGACAGCCCGGTGGTGCGTTGGTGAGTGTCGATAGTGTGTCACTTGAATAAATAAATAAATATCCTTGGACGAATTCACACAACGCCATCTAGTCCCAAACTAAGCAACTAAGCTTGTACTATGGGTACTAAGATTGCTGATAAATGTACTTAAATACTTTTTTTTTGTAAATAAATACTTGTTATTGCTACATAGAAAACACTCAGACCAAGGCAAACAGACATGTTCATGCACACAAATGTTTGCCTTGCGCAGGATTCGAACCCCCGGCCCGTGAGGTAAAGTGACCATTGCTAGCCACTCGACCACCGGGCCTGTCAATAATAGTTTTTGACATTTGGTATTCTCATATTATTATTTGTCCATTTCATTGACACACTATCGAACTACTATTGATCTTTTCGATTTAACTGAAATAGTAGTTCATGGTAGATTTTAACTGTCGACCATTCCGTTCATATTCCACTGACACTCTTTAACCAATATATTGAGATACTAGTTAACTTTTAGCAGAATACCAAATTTGGCACTATGGAAATGTAATGACAATAATGGTGATGATATGGCAATAGTTGGTCGCCTAATTTAAAATAGCAGACTTGGGCCCCAGGTGGCGTTGTGTAGAATTTTATGTTCTACGAACTGCATCTATCTTTTCAAATGCAAAAATATTATATTCAGTTATTTTATCGAATATTTATTACTTTGAACAAAGGACAATAAAAGGTATTTGTACTTCTGGAAAGGTCAAAGTACTTTAATACGTGACTGGCATAGTAATTTTTGTACCTACAGGTACCTGTCAAGACAATATGAAAACTTTATATTCATTTATGAACTTTGATTTTATAGGATGTAAAAAGACGGTCTTTTAAGGTCCAAGACGGACTGCACACCGCAGACTGCAGCTGCAGCAAAAAAAAATTGCTAAATGACAAAAAAGGCCGCAACCGGTTTTCTTTCGCCATTTCTTTTTACCGGTGGCCATTTTGCTTGTGTCCGAAATGGTGGTACTTTTTAACGTAGTTTATTTTCTTTATGATTTGATTTATATATACAAGTTGTAAATGACAAGAAAGAGTGCTTGTGAAGGTCTAATTTCTGAAATAAACGATTTCATTTCATATATAAAAGCATGGGATCACTAGAGCGACATACAAACAAAATAATATGTCGCTTGCAATCTGCAGCTGTAGTCTGCGGCGTGCGGTCCATCCCGGATTTGTACCTTTTGTGGTACGGTAGCTCTCACAGATAACGTAAACTAATAGAATAGGCAATGTGGGCATGATCTCTCTGGTCATAACATTGACAAATATGTACGTATATATGTTTTTTTATATCACAAAGGAGGCAAACAAGCATACGGCCGGCTTGATGGTAAGCCGTCACCGTGGCCTATAGATTAGACTCTTGCAGTACCGGTGATATCACTCACGTGTTGCCAACCCTCCCCCCCCCCCTCCCCCAAGTGGAGCTCTGGAGACCTTACTCACCGTACGAACACAACATGGCCGAGGCCCGAGACCAATGCTATTTGGCTACGATCTTCTGTAAGGTGGAGGTCCTTCCCCAGACGGGCTGCTCCGATTTGAGCGGATTATCCGCTGTGCCCTACCTCTCTTTTCTCTCTTCTTGTGCTAAATTGTCATAAGTATAGTAATAGTAAAATATTCCTAGCTTATTACTATCTTATTGAAATAAAATTATATTTTATTTGTTAGTTAATTTATTGTCTGAATTACTATTTATTTATAAAGCTTTACCGTGTAATTTTAAAAGAGTATTCCTGACTAAAAACAAATATATAGATTTCTAACAACCACCGGAAATACTAGTTGTGCTATGAGAAAAAGGTATAAGTAGGTTATCAACAAAAGATTTTGATCTATTGTAAAATTTGTTACATAACTGCTTTCAAACTTGACAAAATATTATGACAATAGTCGATGGATGGTGATTTATCTGCCTGTCTGTTATTAGTAATCTGGTCACGATTTTTGAAACTTTATCAAGTGATCTGTGAATCTTATTCAGAATTTCGTTACCCTAAGGTTGCCTTGAAAAGATTGCTTTGAGCAATAAGGCCGCCTTGTTGCATATACACTTGTTTGTAACATATACTGTTTACTGTATCACTGTCTGTTTTGCAAATAAAACTTATTCCATCTATCTATCTTATTTCAAAATCAAATCAAAACGTTTATTTTCTGTTCAATCTCAATTACATAGTTCTTTGTCCTTGTTACATACGTCTTTAGACGAGCTCCGTGGCGTAATGGTTACCACGCCAGACCGCCACCCAGGAGGTCCCGGGTTCGAATCCCGGTCGCGTCATGATGTAAAACGAACTTTTTCCGATTGTTCTTGGATATTTATCAATATATTGTTTGTCCGTCTTTCACGGCAAAACGGAGCGACGAATTGACGTGATTTTTTAAGTGGAGATAGTTAAAGGGATGGAGTGTGACATAGGCTACTTTTTATCTCTTTCTAACCCCCTACTTCCCTAAAATGTGGGGTGGAAGTTTGTATGGAGCATTCCGCAATTTTCAACGTAGAAAGCTAAAAATTGGTATGCGCACTATTTGTGATTAACAAAAAAATCGTGCATCATTTTTATTTGGAAATCTTCCCCAACCCCTTAAAAGAGGGGGCGAAATTTTATATGGGACTTTTCGCAGTTTTCAAGGTAGGAAGCTAAAAATCGGTACACGGACTCTTTGTTACCAAAGAAAAATACCTGCGAAAGGGGAACCGTGTTACCCCGAATTTAACGCGAGCAAAGCCGCGGGCAAAAGCTAGTAAAATATATTTCTTACTGATTAAATTCGTTGCTAGTTCTAACTCAGCTGTAGTATATCCCTCTGGATATCAATAAGTTTTATTCCCTATTCTCAATCTGGGGTCGCCTTTGTTGATCCTAACTATACAAGCGACACAGCGGTGGGAATATGTGGTGGGCTTGTCCAGAAGTCCAAATAACAGCAATTGCACGAAATGTATGACTTTATAATTCAAGTTGTTCCTTATTAAAAAAAGTGACCAATGCATATTACCTGACAGTGTATAGACATTTCCACGGCACGCAGTGTAATTTCACAGTTATGCAACGTACGGACAGACGTGATCGGCCTTCTGTACGGGGACCTACTTATATATATTGCTTCACGACTTAAAAATGCCTGGTTTATTATGTATGTATACATTCTATGCTTGCTTATGTTATGTACTTTTTTTATTTAATTAGTATATATGTATACATAAGTACTGATACAATAGGCGGACTTATAAGAGAGGTAGGGCACAGCGGATAATCCGCTCAAATTGGAGCTGCCCGTCTGGGGAAGGACCTCCACCTTACAGAAGATCGTAGCCAAATAGCATTGGTCTCGGCCATGTTGTGTTCCTACGTCAGACCCAGTATCCTACATGCTTGACGACCTCCGTGGCGTAATGGTTACCACGCCGCGTCGGCCCGCCACCCAGGAGGTCCCGGGTTAGAATCCCGGTCGGGTCATGATGAAAAACGAACTTTTTCTGACTGGCCTGGGTCTTGGATGTTTATCTATAACTATAATTAAAGGTATGTATTTTCCCATATTATCCCATAACACAACTTTCGAACTTACTTTGGGACTAGCTCAATCTGTGTGATTTGTCCCTTTATCTATATTTATTTATATTTATGTTTCTATATGCAGCTAAAATGTACAGTAAAACTAATTATTATTCAGTGCGAAGTAACTCTTTAAAAAGGTTAAGTAACACATTACTTCCTTTTTTGGTAAGTCGGTTACATACTAACCTGGCGGATAATGAGGTTACAAACCTTGATACCTTTCCATTTTAAGGTTTCGTATAGAAAAGGGGTTAGAAATTAAATCTTAATATTTTTTTTGTCTACCACTTATGTGGGAAATAAGCATACCATGCCAGATGGTAAGCATCACCGTAGCCTATAGACGCTTGTAATATCACTCGCGCGTCGCCAACCCTGAAAAGTGGAGCTCTGGAGACCTTTCTCACCGTAGGAACACAACATGGCCGAGACCAATGCTATTTGGCTACGATACGATCTAAGGTGGAGGTCCTTTACCAAACGGGCTGCGAATGCGGAGCGGATGATCCGTTGTCCCCCTCTCTCTTAAAATATCTTGTCGTGTGTAGTGAGTCAAGGTCCATTTATTTTAGAAAGAAAAAAAATACATTTATTCTGTACAGCACATGAGACACAAGACAACAACAGCATTTTACACATACAAACAGACAGAAACATTCACACAAAACAGTTACACATTAAAACAAATTTAAATAAATTTTAAGAATGTTTTATAAAATATTCTATTAAATTATGCATTCAAAAGAATACAAATTCAAAAATAACGTTGAAATTAGAACAACATAAAAATATACACAACAATGGGACTCGAACTCAAATCCTCTCGAGACCCAGCCGAGTGCTTCTACCAAAGTAATCAGTTTAATGACTAATCTAAGAGAACTATTTAATATTGTGCAGCCGAACAGTGAAAGTGGGCACCGAAGCATAGCGAGTTCGAATCTATTGATGCGATTCGCAGCACGCGTACAAAATGTAGCAATCTCTGTTACGAATTCTAAGTTACACGGATGTTGCCATAATCATTTGTAATTTTTACCTCATGTTTACACTGCCCTTGCACCAACTGTCCAACGAAAGAAACAAAGAAAGAAAGAAGGAAAAAGAATTATTCACAGTACTTGAGACACAAGACAACGACAATGTACAATGCTGAACCAAAGAAACGAACCGTCTGGGGAAGGATCTCCACCTTACAGAAGATCGTAGCCAAATAGCATTGGTCTCGGCCATGTTGTGTTCCTACAGTGAGTAAGGTCTTCAGAGCTCTACTTGGGGGGGGGTTGAGAGGGTTGGCAACGCGTGAGTGATACCCCCGGTATTGCAAGCATCTATAGACTACGGCATTTCTATTTAGTTTGTGGACTACGGTGACGGCTTACCATCAGGCCGACCGTATGCTTGTTAGCCACCTGTGTGGTATAAAAAAAAGCAAATGACAAAATGACATTTTTTTTTCTCTTTCGTTTGGCAATCGGAATTCAGACGAAGATTGCAGTCGAAGTTATACAGTCTTTGAGTCAAGACAACCCGAAGAAAGATGATAGCAAAATTTCTTTAGACAAGGCGGATTTTAAAGTTAACAATTGCACTTTTAAAAGTTCCTTATGATAACCGCAATCGCTATGCACTTTATCCAATATTTGCTTCACACTATCAATACTATGAATCAAACATTGAAGCACACAGACATTCAATTTTAAATCAGGAGCTCGAGTTGGCGACAAAATCCGACATCCGCTGATAAGCGTAAGAATTATGACATAAAATGTTCTGCCATGAAGACCGTATCCCACCAGCTAACAACTGTCCTATTCAAGCCTCTAACTGTGGTGCTAATTCTGTTGTACATTTAACTAGACTAAACTATTTTTGATAGGACAGTGTTGTTGTCCTTCCTTGGTTTACAATTAGTGACAAGGATAGCAACACTTCTCCCAGTTATGACCTACGGAGCTGAAACCTGGACACTTACCTCTAAACTTGTGCGAAAACTTCAGGTGGCGCAAAGAGCCATGGAGCGAGCAATGATAGGCATCTCGCTCATAGACCGTATCTCAAACAAAACGATATGTAAGCGCACTGGAGTTACTGACATCGCTTTAATAGTGTCCAGGTTAAAGTGGAGATGGGCAGGCCACATGAGTAGGAGGGATGATGATCAATGAACGCGTAAGATTGCCGAGTGGCGCCCAAGAACCGGTCGTCGGAAGATAGAGAGGCAGCCCATGCGCTGGGCTGATGACATCGCCAAAGTCGCAGGAAAATCCTGGATGCGCACTGCCAGAACAAGACCCTTATGGAAAGCCCATGAAGAGGCCTATACCCAACAATGGGTGATGACAGGCTGAAAGAAGAAGAAGAAGATAGCAACACTTCTAGTCCTGTCAAAATTAGTTTAGTTAAATGTACAACAGAATTAACACCACTGACTGACTATAGTACGCGCCAAAATTTGGGTTCACAGTATATAAAACAATTGAAAATCGATGGTCGTTACGCACTGAGTAGTGAGTAATAAGAGTGAGTTTCAAACTTTGTTTTACGTCTGCGCGAGCTAGCCATATTGGCGACTAGTGTAGTGTGAATTGTGAAAAAAAAGTATTCAAGTATCAAATTCAATCCTTTCGATAATTTATCAGTTAAATAGACTATCTAGAACTTATCTGAAACCTTTGAAATAAAGCCCTTAAAGATACAAAAATATAATCTTTGAACAATACAATTTGTCGAGAGAGACACAAGGTTCGTTCACCTCGTATGCACTGGCCGTCCTTGCTCAGTACTTTTACCATTTAAAGCCGTCGAGTAACGGTCCATTTTATATGTCTATGCTTATATTATATTGTAACCATAGATATACTATCGGTGATGCACATTTTTTTTATTACACATACAAAAACATTTTGAAATTGATGACACGTTAAAATGAGCCACGACCACATTGAAGCTAGGCTGCCATTCAAAAAAACTGTTTCAGGACAAGCCCACCACACATTTCCACCGCTGTGTCTCCTGTATTGTACCCAGGATCAACAACAGCGACCACAGACACTACAGCTGACTCGGAACTCACAACAAAAATCTTTGCTATTTTGTGTGCGCAGCGATTTAGCCGCAGGCCACGCTGCCATGTACAATCCGCCCGTGACGTCAATGTGTCGCTAAACCACACCCCTTCCTTTTTGAAAAAGAAAAAAAAAATCATCAGTTATAATAATATGCTATTTATTAATCATATGTTATTTTCAAATTAATATCATTAAGCATTATTCGTATTTAATCGATTGTTCTGACATTTATGTGTTTTTGTTGCAGGTCACGGTGGCATAATGAAGAGGTCACGCCACAGGTGGCTGGGGATGTATCTTTTTTGTGAGTAATAATTAATACTTTTTAATAACTGTTTATTTTATTTCAATCATTTTTTTGCTAGTCACAAACACATAGTATATAATACATAGAGGTCTTTTAGGAAGAGTCTCTTGTGACACTCTGCAAGAGCATAGCAATTTAGACGGAGCGGAACGGGTCTGGTTCCGTTCCAGAACCAGTGCAGACTAGGCTTCTCCACGAGCACCAACTATCCGGCTCGAAGGACCATGTAAACTTTCAATGGTACGAACTACAAATTAGTACAAATAAAACTTAATTTTCTTACCATTAACAGTTGCATTTCTCAGCTTTCTTATCCTAGTTAAAAGTTCTTACCATGTAAAAACGGAATTCAAAATGTATTAATATTGTGTAAACTACTTTACTGACAGTATTAGGTCTATATATTGTACCAAATTTTAAAAATAGCACTGTATTTTTATTTTTTATACCACAAAGGTGGCAATCAAGCATACGGTCGGCCTGATGGTAAGCCGTCACCGTAGCCTATAGACGCTTGCAATACCGGGGGTTTCACTCGCGCGTTGCCGACCCTCCCAATCCCCCTAAGTGGAGCTCTGGAGACCTTACTCACCGTAGGAACACAACATGGCCGAGACGAGACCAATGCTATTTGGCTACGATCTTCTGTAAGGTGGAGGTCCTTCCCCAGACGGGCTGCTCCGATTTGAGATTTGACAGATTATCCGCTGTGCCCTACCTCTCTTAATTAATTAACTAATTTTGTATTTATTGTACCGACTGTTTGTGTCATAAAGAAATGAAAAAAAAAAAATATATTGCCGTGAGGCTGTTCAAGTACTCGTACAACAAAATATTATTGCAAAAAGAATAGATACAATTCCAAAAACGAAACCATAGCGCGATCTATTTTTTCCTATGGCGCCATCTTTTACAAATAAACATAAACTAGATTTCTATACAGAAATACACTAAATAAACTTTAACAGGCGGTAGAAGATTATTAATTATTAGATTTATGTTATATTTAAAATATTTATCCGTAGTAAACTTCTTTATGTTATAATACTTTTAGTAATAATCGGAACAAGCCAACCATACATTCCCACCGATGTGTCTCCTGTGTAGCCAGGATCAACAACGGCGACCTCAGATTGACAATAAACGATGAAGCTTATTGACGTCCCGGGGAAGAAAACTACAGCTGTCTTGGAACTCACAACGAATTTAATCAGAAAGGAGATAGTCTACTAGGACTTTTAGTATTACGGGAGGACCCCTCATTCCACTTGGATCTATTATTTGATCCCTCAATGGGTCCTAGGCGATTATTTTTTCCATATGAACCCCTCAATGGAGCCTAGAACGACTTCAAATTATTTGTAAATGAAAAAGTTTTTTTTTTTATGTTTGCTATAGCGAAGCCCGCGTTTCGATTACGTGTATCCCGTTTTCCCGTGGGAAATTCGAAAAATCCTTTCTTATCGGATGCCTACATCATACAAAGAAAACACCCTAGAAGTTTCAAGTCAATACGATCAGCGGCTTCAGGATGTACGTTGATGCAGCCAGTCATGAAATAAATAAAATAAAAAGTGTATATTTCGTTAAACATGGTACATAGCAAAAATAAGGTTGACTCCCTCTTGTAAGTAAATACACCTGTGTCAGAGGAAGTCGCTCCTCCATATCATAAAGTACAATATTCATGGTACAGTATTCATAGTAAGTATAATATTAAGTTTTACGTTAAACATTTTAAAAAGTCATCCAGGACAAAGCATTTAATATGTACTTAAAGAATTAGTTTCTGAATTATGTATTTCGAAAGGCACTGCACAAGTGCATCTTTCGTCTCGTGATAAGTCAAGGATGAGTGAATGTCGAATTATTTTAGATTCATTTTTGAAAGTCACAAAACATTTTAATTCAATAACTGTTGTTTCTAACGAATATGTCCCTCGCACATTTTCGATATTGACAGAGTGAGATGGGTCATTGTATTGTAGAGGGAGCGATAGCGATGCTCGACCGCCCAAAAGGAAGCTCTTCCGGCCAGGGGCAAGTCTGCTAAATACAAATGCACCAATAGAGTGTCAATAGTGTGTCACTTGAATAGTTTTTGACATTTGGTATTCTCATATTTGTTTAAGTCCGTGGCCATTTCATTGACACACATCGAAAAACTATTGATATTTTCGGTAGTATCTTTCACATAAAAGCGATTTAACTGAAATAGTAGTTCATGGTAGATTTTAACTGTCGACCATTCCGTTCATATTCCACTTACGACTATTGAGATACTAGTTAACTTTTAGCAGAATACCAAATTTGGCACTATTGAAATATAATGACAATAATGGTGATGGTATGGCAATAGTTGGTCGCCTAATTTAAAATAGCAGACTTGAGCCCCAGGCTGGGTGTTATGCCTGGTCAACCGCGGCTGCGACAATGTCTGTGTGGACGGTTGTATAATTATATATATCTCCATAACGTAGAAACTTCGTAAGCGCGATTCAGGATTCTAGTGGCGCCGTCATGTGTTCGCATTGTGAACTTTTTCTTCACTTTGTGGTTCTTCTGTATGGCAATAGGTGTCGCCCCAGTATGAAACAATAGCAACGCAACCAAGTAGACTCAAGTGTCCACACGCCATAGCTGTTGTGTTTGAAAATGTGAAATAAAAATCATGATAGATTTTTGCGCACGCCTATGGCGACTAGCGCATCCCGCGTTACGCGGCTGCTAACGCGGTCACTTTGCCATTTAATTATTAAATATAATTAAGGTTTTTTTAATGAGTAAAAAACAGATTATGTTAGTAATTTGCCCTAAATTAATGTATTATTTTTATTAGTACATACAAGTGATGCTAATATATGAAAATAAATCATTTTCCTCGGTGAATTTTGCGGAAATACCGTAATATAAAAGATTTTTTTTCACGTATTTTTTATATGAAAGTTGAAAAAAGTGTTCTTCCTATGTGCTAACAGACTATATGCAAATGCTAATGGTATTTTTTGATGTTTAAAATTCCCTATCGTCTTTTCGTAAACAATGGCCAAACATAACTCAAGAGTATTTTTTTGAAAAAGGCGTCGTGAATAAAAATATTTATAAATACTATAGACGGATATTTTAAAATTTTTTATTCCTATGCGCAAGAAAAATGTCTGTTTTCTTGAAATCAGACACAAATATAATTATATACATTTTGGTGTTCTTACAAACAGCGAACAAACATGCCTCACGGCGCGCTGAAATCGTCCGGGAGCCTTAAGTTTTATTAAAACGTCGTTGTACTCATCTGGATGCAAGCAAATAATGTTCTTCTCCTTATTATATGTATATAAGCATATATACTAGTAAAACACTCGCAACTTCGTTTGCGTATATCTCGCTCTCCCGTGAGGAATTTTGAAAAATCCTTTCATAGTACACCCCTAGACGTCGTAAGGAAACTACATTCCAAATTTGGAATCTCTAGACCCAGCGGTTTGGGCTGTGCGCTGATATATAGTTAAGTCAGTCACGACTTTGAATTTTATTATCTATAGATTTTTTTAGTAATGCTTTGTAAATACACTGTGCATGGCCCAACACGCAGTTGTCTGGGGTTTATTTTTAATGATAAAAAACCCCAAGGTGTTCTTAGAAAGGCATGTTTAAGGAAAAAATTATATTGATTGGTTACATTACATAATTTTAAATACACAAAGTCAAAGTCAATATATTCAAGTAGTCAAACAAATTCTTTGAAGGTCTTCACTGTGGAATTAATTAAATATATTCTACCCAATTCACACAGCTTCGGTTGGTCTCAAAGTAAGCTAGGCATCTTCTTGTGTTTTCTGTACCAGGAAACTGATATACTATTGTAAATATGTACTTATAATAAGTAGAAAAGACCCAGACCTGAGTGGTAAGAGAGGTAGGGCACCGCGGATAATCCCCCTGCCTCGGCTCGGGACTCGGGACCAGCCCGTCTGGAGAAGGATTTCCACCTTACAAAAGATCGTAGCCAAATAGCATTGATCTCGGCCATGTTGTGTTCTACGGGGAGTAAGGCCTCCAGAACTCCACTGGGGGGGTTGGCAACGCGTGAGTGATAACCGGTATTGGAAGCGACTATTAACTACGGTGATGCTTACCATCGGTCCGGCCGTAAGCTTATTTGTCAACTATGTTTTTTTACTTCATATTTTATCTGCCATCGGCTACTTAGCCTTAATCAGATTTTATGTCTTGAAGTTATGATTTTTCAAGGGGTATCTCAGCAGATACTCTCCCTACTCATTAAAAACGTCCACTCTCGAATCAGTGCCTCTGATCCAGTTGCAATATATGCCATCGTTTCAGTCAACTATGTGGCATAAAATAGCAATTTTTCTTCGAACAACTAAGACACAGTTACTTTGTCATAAGTGAGAGGCGAGAACCTGACGACCTGTAACACAGGCTTCCCGAAGCCCACTCTCAGGCACCAGCTTCCCACACTATCAAATTTTTGACATAATCTTATTGTATCTATAACTATTAAATAATATATGTTTGGTTTACTTGAAATAGTTTCTTGAAACATTATACTAATAACCACTTTAATTGTTACATATGTTTGTAAAAGTGTGTGAGAAGAAATAAATAAAGTTATTATTATTATTATTAAAAAAAAAATACAAGAAATACTTTGTTTATCAATATTTTTGATTCTACTAGCACTTCAGACGTGAATGGCCTGTTGAGAAGAACTGCCGTAAGAAACTCAACTGTAGCTTTTTTTGATTTCATTTGTAACATAAACGTTTAAAAAAAATAATAGAAAAATATTTTAATAATAAATTTGCTGTAAAAATAAAGCAGAGTAGCAAATTATAGTGAATACAAATTTTTATCTTAAAAATAATTCTTTATAATAACCGTAGAGACCTCAATCTTGGGTGTTATTTTGTAAGACATCCGATAAGAATGGATTATATGAAATTCCCACGGGAAACTGATATTGCGCGGGTTTCACTAGACCTCAATAAATATAATAAATATATAGGGCCAATACACACAGTTTGAGCTAGCCCCAAAGTAAGTTCGAAACTTGTGTTATGGGATACTAACTCAACGATATTATATTTTATAACAAATACATAGGTAGGTATATAGATAAACATAAAAGGCCCGAGGCCAAAGTTCGTTTTTTATCATGACCCGACCGGGATTCGAACCCGGGACCTCCTGGGTGGCGGTCCGGCGTGGTAGCCATTACGCCACGGAGGTCGTCAATTTATGGGACATATCAATAATTTCATGTTTAATACTTCCAGGTGTAACCCTCGTTGCCATAGCAACAATACCAACATCATCAGCGGTCAGAGCCACGTCATTGATCTTCTCGAAGACCACAACAACAACAGGAGCGCCCGAAGAACTGCCAGAAGGCGAGGATGATGCACAGGTAATTCATCTTATTCTGAATTTAAGAACTGCAGGACAACCGCGCTAATTAAAAAACAGACCGATGTGAGTTAAAACACGATTGTTTGAAGTATTCGGAATCGTGCTAATAGTTTGACAGTAGTTTGACAGCCTTTTTTTTTAAAAAATTAAATATAAATAAATGAATATATAGGGACAATTCATACAGATTGAGCTAGCCCCAAAGTAAGTTCGAAACTTGTGTTATGGGATACTAACTCAACGATATTATATTTTATAACAAATACATAAATAGATAAACATCCAAGACCCGAGGCCAATCAGAAAAAGTACGTTTTTCATCATGACCCGACCGGGGATCAAACCCGGGACCTCCTGGGTGGCGGTCTGGCGTGGTAACCATTACGCCACGGAGGTCGTCACCTTTAATTACGATATTTTAATCGAAGAGTAAATGCATTGTAACATAAGATACAGAAACAAAGGCGAGTTACAAATGCACCGATATGATACTAACATTTTGAGTTATCATGACAGTCAACATCAAAAAAGGCAAACCACAAATCATTTTTTTTATTGAGGTATTGACACATACCACAAACGGGAATCGCGTACTTTTCGAGATAAAAGTACCCTATATTAATTCAAGGTATCAGCTACCTACATACCAAATATCATAAATATTGACCCATCCATCTGAGCGTGAAGAAGTAACAGACATACACATAACTTTCGCCTTTATAATGTTACTAGCTTTTCCCCGCGGCTTCGCTTGCGGTTAATTTTATGTTATAGATCTCGTTTGACAACAAAACAACCCATAGCGCGACTTGTGGCGCCATCTGTTAGCCGTTAGCCCATTCCATACAGCGCCCTCTATGGTAATGCTTATGCTAGAAGGTCCCGAGTTCGAGTCCCGTTCGGGTCATGCATGATTTCTGATTGGCCTGTTTCTTGAATCTATAAATATGTATTTGTTATAAAATATAATATTGTTGATATAGTATCCCATAACACAAGTCTTGAACTTACTTTGGGGCTAGCTCGATCTGTGTGATTTGTCCCTATAAATTTATTTATTTTTCATTTGAACATTATATCAATCGGAGGTTACAGCAACACGAATACCGGAAAGAATGTGAAAACTACACCATAATGTTTAACATTTGTGTGTATGTATGTGAGTTTAAATACCAGGAACTTGAATTGTTTTGAGCTCTTGTTGTGCCTCAAGGTATTCTACTTTCAATAACATAGTATGATAGTTGAATTTATCATATGAAAAGAATTGCAATCAGAACGACTATTTATGTAGGTATTTTCACACAACGCCATCTAGTCCCAAACTAAGCAACTAATCTGCTATGGCTACTAGATTGCTGATAAATATACTTAAATACTTTTTTTGTAAATAAATAATACTTATTATACATAGAAAACACCGAAACCAAGGCGAACAGACATGTTCATGCACACAAATGTTTGCCTTGCGCAGGATTCGAACCCGCTGCCTTAGAGATAAAGTAGTCATTGCTAACCATTCGACCACGGCCCTGTCAAGTCTGTCAATTACTTGACGCAAGATTTCCTGTGAAACTCAATGATTGTGTTTGAAATTAGCATGTCATACCATTTTGTGGTAACATAAATAATGTGTGTTATAACGTAATATGGTGATTTGTAATCGAATCATGTTAATTTCATTCGTCGCTTAAGTTCTAATACCGCGGAAGTGCAAAAAATGGCAAAACTTGACATTTGGATGCCATTCGATATAGAATCGAAAGACGCACCTCTAACACCAATCAGAAACTGCTATTTCAACCAATAAGAGCGTTTTATTCTGAAAACAAACAATCTTTATCTTTACTAATATTATAAAGGCGAAAGTTGTGTGTATGTTTGTTACTTCTTCACGCTCAAATGTCTGGGCCAATATTTATGATATTTGGTATGTAGGTAGCTGATACCTCGGATTAACACATGGTACTTTTTATCCCGAAAAGTACGCGATTCCCGTAGGATTTGATCAAAAGTCTGATATAGATGGCGCTGCTGTGCATAAATAAATACACGCAAACGCTGTACATAAAAAGGCACGTTTTTTTTACTCTACTGAAAAGTTGTCATTTTTGACTTCCGCGGTGAGTGACGATATCGATTTAAATTTCAAATCAGATGATTGGAGATTTTGAGCCAAGTTTAAATATATTAAACCTTATTTTTCCAACAGTAAACACATACTACAAACTTTATGTAATATAGTTGTAAATAAAGTATTTTTGATTGATTTTGACATGTACAAGTATAATGAGGTTGTTTCCAGGGTCAAAATAATGACATTATATTTAGTCCGTATTTTAGATTATTAAAAAAATATTGGAAACGTATTTTTTCTTTTTTCGGTTAAACAAAAAATAACAAAGATACAAGGCATAAAAATTTAGCGGGCCTTTGACGTCACCCCGTGCGAAAAAATGCCACACGGCGTGACGTCACACGTAACTTTAATGAGCTATATCTTTGTCATTTTTGATCTAAATTTACAAATGAAAAAATGAGTTAATTTTGAATAATCTAAAAGACGGACTAATTTCATTTTTTACGGCAACAAGCCTATGGTATTGGAATGGATAATGTTAAATATAATAATTATTAATTATTATGATTCATAATTTCAGATTGAAACAACAGCGGAGGGCGGCGAAACAAACACAACAAGCAAACTGACAGGAATACCACAAAATGATTATATATACGATCCGAACCTACCGCGGGAATTGAACGGGTATAACTTGTCTGAATATCCGTTTTACGAGGCCGTACCACCTCCCGAGACGATGGACTTCAAATGTGACGGATTACATGATGGGTTTTATGCTTCTATACCCCATAAATGTCAGGTAAGTCTTAAACGGTGGAACGAGAAATGGTGACTTGTTAGGAGAGAAATGGCGAGATGTCGTGAGGAAAATACAGGGCAACACAATATTTTCATTTGAAAACAAATAGAATTATTTGTAAAATGCCGATTAAATGTTTTATCTCCATTAATTTTTTTACAATTATAATTAAATCACAAACAAATTAATTTCTGTAAGCCATACACGTTAACTATTTTTTATATGTCATCAACAAATCATAAAGAAAATGACAATATTAAAAATGGCGAGATGTCGTGAGTAGAGAAATGGCGAGATGTCGTGGGTAGAGAAATGGCGAAATGTCGTGAGCACAGAAATGGAGACCGCCTACTCCCCGCCTACCGCGGCATAGCGCGGTGCTGTGTGGGAATCGCCTAACCGAAACTATTGTGTGATTTAAAAAAAAACATTGTATTCATTCATATTGTGATCTTAAAAAATTATAACGGTTTGACAGACACTGTTGAGTGGCTAGCAAGGCTTGTCGCTGCGTCACTCTGAAACTATCCTAAGATTACCGGCTTGCAAATTCGCTAAATGCTTTCTCTATCTCTTCATAATGGTACCCACAGTCAGCCAATGAAAGAGATAAGCAGAGTTGTTAATACGAATCAAGTTTTCTAAATATTGCGTGAAGGGATTTACTCATTTTTTTAAATTTATCAATAGTATTCATATTGTATCATGTAATTACAAAGTTTCATATCGACACTTACATTATTAGCGTCAAAATCTTTGTTCTTAGTTCTCTAATCTGGTCACCTCTTTCATTGGTTGGCTAGTCTAGAGGTATTGTGTGCCACTATTGGTCAAAGGCCTTTGCCCAGCAGCTGCGATTGGTTGACTTTAATAATTTACTTTATCATCATCATATCAACCCATAATCACTGCAAGGATACGGGTCTCCCTTCAATCGAAGGGGACTGGAGCGTACTCTGCCACGCCGCTCCAATGCGGATTCGCAGAGGCCGGTGTTTTCAAGCCGCCCGAAGGCCACCGACTTGGCTTAATGACTGTCATTCACCGATAATAGCCGGGAGCGACGGCTTAACGTGCCCTCCGAAGCACGGAATTACGGCATTTACTTTATGGTTTCCAGGTATACCACCACTGTCTATTTGGCACGAGATATGATTTCCTATGCGCCAACTACACAGCATTCGACCAGAAGACTTTCATCTGTCACTTTGTCTCAGAGGTGGACTGCAAGAACTCAGCAAATTGGTTTAACAGGTAAGATCTTCTTTCTCTTTCGTGACATCAACCCATAATCATCCCACTGCAGGGATATGCTATTCCATCGAAGAGGCCTGTGTTTTCAAGCCACCTGAAGGAGACTTGCTTATCGACTATCATCCGTCGACAACAGATAGAACTGACGGCTTATATTAGCATTAGCAACAACAGCTTTGTTTGAAATTGGCAAAGATGTCGTGCAGACACCAGAAATGAAATTCCCTAGCGGTATGCTCAGCGACAACGCACACATATTGAATAACCAATAGCTATTACCGCATAATTTCAATTGATTGATTTTATTAACTACGTGCCCTCTGAAGCATGGATAAGCTCGAGATAACGAAATCCATTGAAATACTGGGTAGGATCGACGCTGTTTAACTTACGAACAACGAAGCTAACAAGCCACTAATGTTACACAAACGCAATAAGATTAATGTAGAATAGGGATTTCTGAACGATGACTAATGTAACATTGTGGAGCAGTTGCTTTTTGAACCAAGCATGGAAGAACGAGTGACTGAACGGTGAGAGAATGAACGGTGAAAAAGGAGCGAGTAAGAGAGTGAGTGTAAGAATGAGTTAGATGATATGACTGTAAGAACTAAGATAATTATTTGGTTTAATTGTGTAAAAAGTAAAATTTAGTTTACAATAAACGATTACTAATGCCCGTAATACCATCGCGTCTTAGCGTTAGGAATAATCCAACTGGAACAATTTGTATGACATTTGATGGCATAGGGTTATTCCTACCGCTAGGAGGCTTTAGTAAAAACGGACCTAAGACCCGTGTCTTATTCGAAACCTCGACCCCACATTAATAACTAAAATGTTCTTACAGAAATGAAGCCCTATACAAAGCTGCAACAACAGCCCCACCACCGCCACCACCTACCACCACCACGACGACTACCACCACAACTCGCCCCCCACGACCGGGGAGACGTCGCCCACACTACAAATACGAATATTATGATGAGGATGACTATTATGAAAGAGATGATTATGATTATGGGTAAGACAAAGTCAGAGATAGATAGAATAATTTATTTTCAATACACAAAAGATGACACACAACATGATAACGTCAAATGTGTATTGGCAACAAGACGTCATTATTGCTAAAAGCATTCTTTTCAAGGACATTAAAAATTCAAAATTCAAAACTTTAATTCAGAGAATAGGTTTTCACAAACACGTTCTCTTGTCAGAGTATACAGTAATAAATGATTTGTATAAATTAATCTACTCTATAAACTACTACCATTTCGGAAACAAAAGCAAAATGACCACTGGTAAAAAGAAATGGCGACAGCTACGGCCTTTTTTGTCATTTAAAAATTTAACCTACTTTTCTTTTTTCTTTTCTTTTTTAACATAAAATTTAAAACTAGGTACATACATACAACATTACGTACGCGGAATGTTAATAAATAGTGCTAATAATTTGTCTTAACATAAAATTAAATCTAAAATTTAAAATGCTAAATCGGTGTTAAAGATAGGAGCAGACCGCCCGCAAGGCAGCAACCGTTCTCGTGTATTTTCGAGTTTACGTGAGAGTCGGCCTTCCAGCCTCCATTACTGGGTTCACCATCACAATAATTATGAACAATATTGTAGGGAACAACAGTAACCCGACCCCCAACGCCACCGCCAGTTTTGACAATTTGCGAGCATGACATGCACGTACACATTAACATCCTTGTCATATATAAATTATATTAAAATGTAAATAATATGAAAAACAGCACCATATAAATGACACTACGACGTACATGTTACATTATTGGACACAAATTTTATTCATGTAGTTTATTGAACATTGACTGGCTTTTCTCGACAACTTTTAGCATTTCACCTTCGCAAGGCCAGGGATTCCTTTCATTTATATACTCGTTGATAGTATAGTACGCTTTGCTGGTTAAGATTTTTTTTACATTTAATATAAATCTATTATTATTTTTTGTGAAATTGGACGAATATTATATACTCAATGTTTAACATTCATTTTTTAGCCCTGGAAGAAGGAACCGACCACGCGGTCAAGGTAGACCAGCCAAGCGGAGACCACAACAGCATGAAGACTACGAGGATGATAGGTAATAATAAATCAAAATTTAAAATTATTCTTTACTCTGTTGTACTGATAGACTGATCAAGTAAAATCTGCTATGGGCGGTCCCGTGTAAAGGCGAAAGGTTGTATGTTTGTTACCTCTTCACGCTCTTGCTTTGGCTGGGCCAATTGTTATAATATTTGGTATGTACTTTACTTATTTATCCCGAAAAGAGAATTTGTTCAAAAATCTGATATAGATTGCGATGCTGTGCATAAAATTAAACGCTGGTAACACCGCAGGCAGCCGCTAGCAGTATACTTAGTCTGGCCATAAATACTGTTACAACTAAAAATAAACAAAATATTACATTTGAATTTGAAATCTGTCATTTTTATATGATTTTTCATTGTCTTTTCTTATTTTGGCGCCAATACATTGTACAATATTTTGCGATATTAAAATGGAGTGGGGCGATAAAGAGAACCGAATCGCTGTGATTGCATTACACAAAGTAGGTATGGAGCCAAGTGCAATTTTAAAAACTCTCCACACGCTTGGTATTAGTAAAATGTTTGTGTACCGGGCTATTAATAGGTACAATGAGAGCTCCTCTGTTTGTGACAGAAAAAGATCTGGCCGTCCACGTAGTGTTCGTACGAATAAGGTAGTCAAAGCAGTAAGGGAAATAATTCGAAGAAATCCTGTCCGAAAGCAAAAGATTTTATCTCAGGAGATGAAGATAGCACCTAGAACCATGTCGCGTATTTTAAAAGATGACTTAGGACTTGCAGCCTATAAGAGACGTACTGGTCATTTCTTAACTGATAATTTTAAAAAGAATAGGGTGGTAAAATCGAAAAAACTACTGAAGCGGTACGCAAAGGGAGGTCACAGAAAATTTTTGTTTACGGATGAGATTTTTTTTACAATTGAACAACATTTTAATGAACAAAATGACCGTATTTCTGCTCATAGCTCTAAGGAAGCTTCCCAATTAGTCGACAGAGTGCAACGTGGGTATTACCCGACTTCAGTGATGGTTTGGTGGGGTGTTAGCTATGAAGAAGTGACAGAGCCATACTTTTGTGAAAAAGGTATCAAAACATCGGCACAAGGGTATCAAGATACCATTCTTGAGAAGGTAGTTAAGCCCCTTAACAACACCATGTTCAATAACCAAGAATGGTCCTTCCAGCAAGACTCGGCGCCGGGTCACAAAGCTCGGTCCACGCAGTCTTGGTTGGAATCGAACGTTTCCGACTTCATCAGAGCTGAAGACTGGCCGTCGTCTAGTCCCGATCTTAATCCGCTGGATTATGATTAATGGTGCGTTTTAGAGAGTACGGCTTGCTCTAAACGTCATGATAATTTGGAGTCCCTAAAACAATCCATACGATTGGCAGTGAAGAATTTTCCCATGGAAAGAGTGCGTGTTTCTATTGATAACTGGCCTCAACATTTAAGGACTGTATTGCAGCCAATGGAGACCACTTCGAATAAACCTTTTATATTTTAAATTGTTTTATATTTATGTATTAAACTCACACATTGTAAAAGTAATAAATGTTATTTGCAATTGAAAAAAAAAATAAAAAACTCTTTTACAATATTTTTGGCAAGACTAGGTATATACGTACGGGGAACTTATAATTAAACCTATGAATACTGTTACAGGTACGAACGTCGTCCAAGACCTAGAGAAGAGACACCTGAAGAAGATTACGAGGATCGGAGACAGTACGACAGACGTCCAGCTAAAAGACCAGCTTATGAGAGAAGACCTTACGATGATGAAGAAGAAAGAAGACCAGGTAAATTATTTTTATAAGAAAACTTGTTTAAACAATACGGCCATCGCAGAACAGTGCTACAAACTTATTTGTGCATATGGCGGGGGCGCTAGAATTGAAGATATTCGGTGTATTCAAAACGTATTCATTAGTTCTAGTTTTGGCCACCGGCACAGATAAATTTGTGGCACTGTACCTAAAAATGGTGTATAATGCACACAATCCCACCGCTGTGTCTCCTGTAAAACCAGGACCAACCACGGCCACTCCAGACTGATAATAATCGATGGAGCTTATTGACGTCGAGGGGGGAAACTACAGCTCTCGTGGAACTTACAATGAATTTTGTCAGAAAGGTAGACAGATTATGAAGTATTTAAAGGACTATTGTTGTCAAATGCCAATAAAGGTCGTAACTAATTTTGTTTTAGAGAATGTTCCTGTGAGTCCTATTCTCTGAATAAACGATTTTATTTTATTTCAGGTTATAGGAACAGTAACAGAAGACCTAGGCCTAGAGATGACGACTATAGGGACGAAGAAGAAAGACCTAGAGGTCAAAGTCAGAAGAGAGATCCACCA
This sequence comes from Endotricha flammealis, assembly GCA_905163395.2. Lineage (NCBI taxonomy): Eukaryota > Metazoa > Arthropoda > Insecta > Lepidoptera > Pyralidae > Endotricha > Endotricha flammealis. The sequence goes on from LR990883.1 coordinate 7,344,378, forward strand.
AGACCTAAATTCAGACCAAGAGATGGACCTAGGAATGAAGCCAGGAATAGAGATGAAGGTAGAAAGGATGAGGTACGCGATGAAAAACCTAAAGATGAAATGAGACCTAGGGATGAAATAAGGCCTAGGGATGAAATGAAACAAGATGATAGAAGAGATGAGAAACCTAGAGACGAAAAGAGATCAAGGGATGAAACTCGAATGGACAGACCTAGGGATACTTTTCGATCTAGGGATGAAATTAGGCCACGGGATGAAGTCAGACCACGGGATGAAATTAGACCACGGGATGAAATCAGGCCACGGGATGAAATCAGGCCACGGGATGAAAGAAAACCAATGAGAGATGAACCTACCGCTCCTGAAAAAGAAAGGCAGAGAGATAGATATCCTAGCGAAGGCAGAAGATATAGGGATGAAAGGCCGTATAGGAGAGAAGAGAGACCTTCCAAAGATAGGAATGAAGATGACGATAGGAACGAGGATAAAAGAGATATCCCAACAGCACCTGAAGGTCAGGGTTTAGTGAAACCTAACGGTCATGGTATATTTAGTAAACCTAGAATGCCACCTAAAATCAAAAGACCAGTACCAGAGAGTGTTAAAAATAAATATGAATACGTAACAGTCACGACAACTAAAGCACCCATTAGTGATGATGACTATTATGATGATTATGAAGATGATGAGACTAGTAGACCATCATCATCGGGAAAGACCAGCACAGTACAACAAAGACCAAGAAGTGAAGTGATTGAGAAAGAAAAATTTAAACCAACAAGACAGCATACAATCAAAGATAGAAGAGTGAAAAAACCAGTATATGATGATGATTATGATTATGATGCCAATTGGAAGAATCGAAGACCTAGTGGAACTAGTGGACCCAGTAGGCCTTATGGTAAAGAACCTGCACCTTCAGCCGCTCCACTTAAAGATGCACCAATTGATGAATATTATTATGATTATGACGAAAAGAAAGATGCAAGAAAGACTGTAAAAGAAGAGGTAACAACAAAAGCAAAAGAGTTGAGACATATGGTCAAAGTTATTAAGCGTCCTTTTTTACCGTCTAGGGGTGGCAGTCCCTACTTACCTAGGGGCTTGATGCCAATCGCTGGCAAAGACATGTCTCTTCCTCCTAATACCACCCCTAAACCTACCACCACTACCACTACAACAACAACAACGACTCCTACTCCTACAACTACTAGAACTTCAACAACCAGACCCTCAACAACAGTTAAATTATCAACAACAGTCACAACAGAACCAACAACAACACTACAAAAAGTACCCGAAGAAGAATACGAATATTATGATGAAGAGGACATAGAATACGAAAATAAAGGTAAGAAAGAGACGACAACCGTTTTATCAGAACCTGATATAACTACTCTCAATGAACCTTTAGTTACTGAACAAGAAGAGGAAGTAAAAACAAGCAAACCTGAAACAACGACATTACAACATTTACAACTAACAACACCAGAAGAAAGAGCTAAATCGTTAGCATCAAAAGTTTTAAAAGTCTACAATGATAATTACGAAGCGATCAGCAAAAAACTAGAAACAACCTTATCACCTGGTGATTATTTGAAACCGTATTTGGGTGAGAACTTTAAAATACCACAGCGTGCAACAGAAGCACCTCACATCCCAAATTTGGGTGATCTAAACTTTAGAATACCGCAGCGTGCTACAGAAGCACCTTACATCCCGAATATCCCAAAGATCCCAAAATTGGAGATAAAACCGGAGATTTCTAAACCATACACAGCTACAGGTAAACCTGTTATACCAGAAAATATTTCTATAAAACAGAACCTAGCTGACTCAGTAGAGAATGAATATGACGTGAGAATCAATGAAGCTATTACTCCCAATCTACCTAATGTTAATCTTAGGGTACCAAGCGGCTTCGTACCGTCTGATAGAGATTACAATTTCAATAGATTTAGAAATAATTATTCCCAAGAACCACAGTATGCTGCGTCTGATATAAGCAATCTGCAAGTAAGAAAACGTCCTCAGGTTTCTGGTGTAAGTCTGAGGACACCTAATTCGTATTATTTACATCCACAGAGACTGGTGGCTTATGATGACGGGGTGCAAAGATATCCCAGGCAGTTACTATATAGGCAAGTTGTAGGAAATTTCTATTAATATTGTGATAATGGTAACCTTTGAAAGATGAAGATTGGTATTTTAAAAACCTGAAATGTGTGTTTTTCGTTTTAGGTGTTGATGAAATTCGTTCTGAAATTATGACAAAAATATTGTATATTTCAAATTGAAAATATTTTATTTCAATTGGTTTATTACCACAGAATACATGAAAGTTACTTGCAGGATACGTACTTTCGAACAAAAGTGATACAAGAGTTCACAGTTCTTATTCTGTTTTTTCATTCTGACAACTTAAAAATTGACTTGCAAGATTGCAAGTACCAACAATTGCAAGTTATTAAAAAAACTAGTAAAAAAAGGACGGGTTGCACTCCGGGAGTGCCGGCAGAAGTGAAAACTTATACATCAACGTTGTGCATTTTTGAATATTTTGGAATGGTTAGGGAATCTTATACTTTTTCGATCAGACTACGGATCTGACGCGAGTTTAACATTTTTCTACCCATCTGAAAAAAGTTAAAGAAGTTTTCACTTCAAAAATATATTTTTCAATTATGTTTAATAACGAATTTCATCTAAACTAATTTATTTCACTGAAAATATACGTTACAGGTTTTGGTTAAAAATTAGATAATGTCTTTAGTGCATTGATTAGAAGTATGGAAAATGTGTAAATTTATTAATTTGTTTGTCATACTGTCAAACACGATCATGTCATTTTATGAAGTCTGCAGAATTAATTTAAAAGTCTCTGTTAATTAATTTAAATAAAGAAATGTAAATTATTTTTATTTGACAAGAAAAAATCGAGGAGCTCGATGGCGTCGCTGTGTCGTCTAAAACATCTGTGGAAACCTTAGACTGCAAAAATGGCACAAAACCTCTCGTCTACACTGTTTGAAGCCTTGTTTTCAAAGTCAAACTCAGATATTTTTATTGAAATAGGCCTGTTCAGACGGCAGATTTGTGCTAATAAGAACTGAGTGCTTAGTACGAGTTTTTTATATTCACATTCGATCATGTCGACGTAAACAAACCGACCAAATAGAGAAGAACTCTCATGTTGCGAATTTATAAGACGCGTGCTACATATCAAAATTATGCGGCTTACTTGCTCACGTTTCGAAGTGAGTTACCCGGCTAATTTGGATATGTAACACGCGTCTGATAAATTCCAATATGAAACAGTTTTACATTTTGGTCGGCTTGTAAACGTTAGAACACGTTCGAATGTGACCAAAAAACTCGTACTAAGCGCTCTGGCAAGAAACTTAGCACTTGCTCACTTTACTTTTTATTTAAGTAAACTTAATATTCTCACTGCCAATTTTATTATAATTATTATTTTTTATTGTTTCAATGATAATACTCTAGTTACCTTACGATTAAGTTGAATTTTTCAAAGGTTACCTTAATACTGATGTAAGGTACTGTCGATGAAAAAATATTTTTGAATTATAAATTATTATTTGGAATTTTGTATGTAAACGTTATTTTAACGAAACATTATCGAAGAAATGGGTTGTTATATTTTGTAATAAATAAAATCAAATGCAAAAAGTCAAGAGTCAATTCACATTGTCTTTATACAATAATAAATGAATATTTTGTTGTCAAAATGTAACAATGAATAATTGTAAAACTTAAAAAAATTACAATATTGTCAAATTTAAAAAATGACAATAATAATTGTCAATTTTATAACTAAATGTAAATATTAGTAGATTATTTCTTATTGGTAAATAAATATTATATTTTGTATTTTTTTTTCAAAGTGTTTTTTCTTCGTCACCACAGAATGTACTGAAAATTGTAAATTTATAAATATAAAAAAAAATGGTACATGCAACATTGTAATTACTTAAACTAGATACTTTAAGAGAACTTTTCTTAAATAAAAAAAGAAAAATTAATTGTATTTTTTTTTACCTTTTAGCTATCCACGCAGCGCCATCTGTACATTAAGTCTCATACTAATATTATAGGTAAATGAGAACGTGGGTTTGTTTGTTTGTTATTCCTTCACATTAGAGAGGTTTTTTAAAAACCCTCTATCAGTGCGCAGAATGGACCTCGACAATATTCGCGTATTTTTGAGTAAAGAGTTTGTTATAATTCGCTGGCTACTTTTGTCAAACTGTTTGACGGCTTGACGCGAATCTGCTGTCAGTAGTAACAGTTAATAAATAGAATCTGGACCCATGTTGTGTTTTTATGGAAAATTACAATTTACCATGTGATCGAAGAATTTTTCTAATTTATCTGCGGCGTTTTTTTGGAGCGGCAGTGACCACCGCATACTGACAGGCGAATGTCGGCGCTCTCGCACACGGAGTGATTTCATAACATAAAATGTGTGGTGTGCCATGCGGGCGGATTTTGATTTTACTCAAAAACAATACAAATATATAATGTTTTTCCACAATGACATATTCGTGTTCAATATCAACAGTAGATAGGCCTCCAAAAATATTTCATCTGTACAAAACAACACATTGTATCTTCTCGTGGATAGCAGGACCATCGTTTGGTTGCAACATTAAGATAGCGATTTTTGTTGTTGACCAATAAAATAGTCCGAAAGACCCATCTCAAAAGGTTTAAAGTTTATGACTGCTCATTCATAAAATAAAACTTTGTTGAAAAAACCTCTTATTATCTAGTGGACATGTGGATCTAATAAACAAAAACTGTTTGGTAACAAAAAAAAGGGGGGAGCTGACAAAAATCACACAAGATGTGCAAGCTATTTTGTTTTAAAATGATCCTCCTTTCTTCGAGACTACCGTAAGGTAAACGCAGCTATTAACAACCCCCTTAAGCAAGTTTTGAAATTGATGATAAAAATGAAGGGTATTGGTTGCAAATACACTAGATTTTTTTAATTTTATATGTAAATGTTGGGTGTATATTTTATATTTATATTTTCATTTGTTCATAAATACAATGTTTTCATAGAAAAAACTATCAAACGACTGTGGAAGTCAATTGTTTCTATTACCGACCCATCCGAAGCGCTGTGAAGCTATTAGCGATTTTTATGAATCTAATACCGAGCGTAAATAAGTGATACACATTTTTTATTAGATTGGGCTAGTTTACGAGAAGTTTCAAGAACAGGACATTTTGCGAACGGAATATTTGGTGAACGGGTCATTTTTAGCAGCAGGACAGTTTGCAAACGGGACATTACCGTTCGAATCCAACAGTACCAATTAATCGGCATAGGATCGGTGATAGCTTCTCTTTGTTGCAATTACCGACTCATATGGATCGGTAATTAGTGTTATATAAAAAAAACTAGAGAAACCCGCGCAACTTCGTTTGCGTTTATCCCGCTTTACCGTGGGAATTCCAAAAAATGCTTTCTTATTCCACCCACTCATGTTTCAGGTCTCCACGGTCAAGACAAAACATTTTCATATGTATAGATGATTATTTTTCTATTTTTAAACTTCTCATTACAATCTTTGGAGTGAGCGTTTATGAAATAGGCTAGCCCGATCGGTGAAGTGCCACCCTTTTACAGAATATTGACGTGAAGCAGCAATGCGTTTCGTTCGCTGAGTGAAATATCCGAAATTCTAACTCCTTACTTATACTATTTCTCGCTATACATATCCTGTTTTTTCCTGTTATAGGTCGGCAAAGGGTCTGGGACTCGACGGTAATTACCTAACATCAAATGATCCATATTCCTGAGCTTGTTTTCCAACCACTTCCGTAAAAAAAATGTATATGTTGGTATTTCATTATCTACAACCATCCCTACAACAACACTACGAAAAAATAGAGCGAGTCGACGTAATGATTTCCAATAAGTGAGAAAGAGACAATATCAATATGCCATTTAAACATTGACCAATTTAACTTGAACCCTGTCAAATATTATAAAATTTAATATTTAATTACTTACTTACTATTTATTATCGATGAATATGATTCAGTCCGCTTTATACATAGTTAGAATTTTAGTTGTTTTTCCGATATCACATATCAGAATAAATAGACGACATTATGATTGAATATTCACAATTTAAAATTACATGACAGATGATACACTTCACTTCACGGATGTGTCAAAATGAAATGTAATTGAAATCAAAAGCACTAAGCACTGAGTATTGATATCAACTCGAAGAAAATTACCCACAAAATACATTTTTTTCAAGAATTTCAATAAAATAAGAATCACATCTTCCATCAATTATCTTAGACAATTTTTATGCAAAATTTGAAGTAGATTGGACCAAGGAATCAAGTTGTCCCATAGTAACTTTACCCCCCTTTTTTACCCCCTTAGAGTTCGAATTTCGAAAAATCCTTTCTTATCGGACGCTTACGTCATATAATAGTTCCACCTGCCAAGTTTCAGATTTTTACGATGAGCGGTTTAGGCTGTGCGTTGATTCTCAGTCAGTCAGTCAGTCAGTCAGTCAGGACAAAGCATCACTACATAGTATAAAACAAAGTCGCTTTCTCTGTCCCTATGTCCCTATGTCCCTATGTCCCTATGTCCCTATGTCCCTATGTCCCTATGTCCCTATGTCCCTATGTCCCTTTGTCCCTTTGTATGCTTAAATCTTTAAAACTACGCAACGGATTTTGATACGGTTTTTTTTAATTGATAGAGTGATTCAAGGGGAAGGTTTTAAAGTATCATACATTCCAAAATTCCCACGGGAAAGCGGGATACACGCAAACGAAGTTGCGCGGGTTTCGCTAGTTTTATATATATAGATGTACAAATCTTTTACCGAGCTACGGAAAATACTCAATATTAATTCTAATGTATTTCCTTATCCAACCTAATACAATAATTGATTGATTTAGTCATAAACTATATAAAATGTATACAATTGTCATATTAATACAAAGAAACTCTTAGTATGTAGTCTTAGGAGCACACTTCTAGATATTTAATAATGCGTGGTAGTTTATCACGACACAAGAAGCTTATAATATAACATGATGTACGTCGCTAATAGATGCTTAAAATTTTAGATTACCTAAGATTCAAATGATATTAAAAAATCTTGATTGACTATTATACACATTGACTAAAAGAGAAAAAATTAAAACAACACGTGGCTGCCATTACCGATCCATGGGTCGGTAATGGCTGCACTACTGAAATGCACTGAAGCTATTGCCGTTCCATTTTAATTTGAAAAATACTCTTTAAATTCCCTTAAAACATAAGAAATAATTTCAGAAATGTGGAATACACCAATAAAAGAATATTTCGACTTATTCAGAATAAGCTTAACGTGAATATTTAAACATACAATATCTTAAGTAAAAAATTTGCATACTAAGCTGCGGCAACACGGGCCAGTATGACACGATCGGCGCACTTGCTGCGTTCACAGAAATTAACACATTTTGTCACATCCCCGCGCACCCACGCACCCTAACATAGTACATTTATTAAACATGTGTATTTTTATACTCTTTTGTAACTCAAATCGTTCCAAACCGACAAAAATACGAATAAGCTGAATGGGTCGGTAATATCTGCAGATTTTCGATAGGTCGTTAATAGCTGCGTTTACCTTACCTATATCATCACGTTTCCAGCAGCTGGCATTTTAATTTTTAATGACACAGCTGACTTTGTTTGTACGCTCAAATGGCTGTGCCAATTTTTGTAATATTTGGTATGTAGGTAGGTGATACCTTGGATTAACACATAGGGTACTTTTTATCCAGAAAACACTCGATTACCAAAGGATTTAGTCAAAAGCCTGATAGTCAATGGCACTTGAATAAAGTAGTAAATTGTTTTATGTGTGCGACTAACACAATGCCTTCGGTAGACTTTATTATAATTGTTGCTTTAAATAAATATAAATATAATATAGGTATATGTAGGGAATAATTACACAGATTGAGCTAGATCGAAAGTAAGTACGAGACTTGTGTTATGGGATACTAACTCAACGATACTATATTTTATAACAAATATTTATATCGATAAACAAGCCCGAGACCCGAGGTCAATCAGAAAAAGTTGTGTTTCATCATGTTACCGCGATTCGAACCCGGGATCTCGTGGGTGGTGGGATTGGACACCACTGCTTACACATGGTGTACATGTGCACCATCGCGATGCCGCAAAATCTCAGTACCGGGTGGCTTGTCTATACTTTTATGTCGATGAGGAATACATTTTATTTGCAGGCAGACACAGCAGACATAATATTTTGGGACTTAGAGTATAAAGTCTAGGTTTATTTGTACAAGTGTGTTGCTACGACAATCGCCAATACAATCGCCAATACAATACAATACAATATTCTTTATTGCACCAAAGTAAATACATGAAATAGTAAATAGTGTCAAGAAGAGTACAACAGGCGGTCTTATCGCTAAAGCAATCTCTTCCAGACAACCTTAGGATCGAGAGAAGAAGTAAGAACACGTTGGAGGCGCAGAGTGTGAAGGGATTAGATCTCAATACCAACCAATAGTTCAGTTAATACAATTTATCATAATTATAATAAGGAATACATTGCAACAATTAATAAAACAAAAAATAATAGGTAAGAATTTAAGTTAATATTATGAAATTAATTGTAAAATATTTATTGGTAAAATACATAACTAAATAACATGAAATTAAATTAAAACTAAACTAACAATAAAAAATAAAATTAAGCATTAAAAAGACATGGTCCCTGTGGCAGGGTGCCCAAAATGCTAGCAGCGTTACCTCGCTGAACGGCGATAGATAAGTATCCGTTGAGCGAAGTAACTGTGTTTTAAAACTAAACTAACAAAAAATAAAATTAAGCATTAAAAAGACATGGTCCCTGTGGCAGGGAGCCCAAAATGCTAGCAGCGTTACCTCGCTGAACGGCGATAGATAAGTAGCCGTTGAGCGAAGTAACTGTGTTTGTCACCAATTTGAATTCAGTGCAGTTTCTTGCTTGTGTCCGGTTCGGGACCATGTACCAAACGGTTAACAGGATAATGTATCATGTAGAAGCCCAGGAATGATATCCAAACAGTTAGTTGGAAGAGATAGATTTGCCACCAAGCCATCATGTAGTAAAATGGGTATATAAAACGATTTCCGAAGTAGCATGTTGAGTAATGCCTGAAAAAAAAATCTCCGCTTTTAACAGGCCAACGCGTGTGATACCCCCCCCCCCCCCGGTATTGCAAGCGACTATATCTGTGGTGACTGCTTAACATGAAGAAATTATTAAGAGGAGTTACTACAATGCCTACCTATGAAGGAATGAAAAGGGAAGATGGGGGGGGAAGTGAAAAAGGAAGAAGGAAGCCGGAGGGGTAATTAGGCTTCCGACTCGCCAACTCATCGTGTGAAACACAGCGGCATATCACCGCTCCTTCCGACTCACATACTAGTTCGTATGAAAGACCTTGTCGCTGACTGGAGGGGGTGCGGGAGGGTGTTTAACATGTCTGAACACCCTCCCGCACTTGTGCCGCACCCCCGCACAGCCCGACAATGCGTAACGTCAGTGCCCAATTCCACGTGCTGAACTACATTGCTTAGGGCAACTCCTCTTAGTAATTTCTACATGCTGTTCACCATAAGGCGGGCGGTATGCTTGTTTGCCACTTTAGTGGGATAAAAAAATGTTACAATAAATTCTTCACAACACAAAACCACACAAGAGTGGTAGAGCCTAGCCGCTACTATGAACTGATAGTGGCTCGTTAATGGGCTGGCTCGACCGGAGCAGTACCATTCTCACAGATATATCGACGTGTGACATGCCGCTGTTCATACGATGAGTTTGAGAAGCGGAACCCCACCTGCTTCCTTCTCCCCTTTTCACTTCCCCCCCCCCCCCCCCGTCTTCCCTTTTCATTCCTTCATAGGTAGGCAATGCATCCAAGATCTTGTAATCGCGAATGCCCATGGCCAGCGGTGATTGTTTAACATCAGATGACCTAGCTCCTTGTCCTCCTCTGTCATGTTCTGTTAACGTAATTGTAACTTTTATTAGCACCACTTTAAAAGAACAAGTGCTATGTTTCTTGTCAGTTCTTACTACAAATCTGCCGTCTGAACTGGTGGTAGGAAAAAATTGTGACGATTCGAAAGAGCTTGTGATAGGCCTATTTCAATAAAGACCGTCTGGGGAAGCACCTCCACTTTACAGAAGATCATAGCCAAATAGCATTGGTCTCGGCCATGTTGTGTTCCTACGGTGAGTAAGATCTCCAGAGCTCCTCTTGGGGAATTAGGAGGGTTGGCAACGCTTGAGTGATACCCCCGGTATTGCAAGTGTCTATAGGCTACGGTGATGCTTACCATCAGGCGGGCCGTATGCTTGTTTGCCACCGTTGTAGCATAAAAAAGACTTTTTCATTTCATTTAAAAAATACTCACACGACAGTATACAAAGCAGATATAAAACTGTTCCATTTAATCTCCATTTTTCTATCGATTGGTTCTCTCCTTGGTTGAACTAAAGTTTCTATTGCTATAACCGGAAATATGATGGTATGTAGACAATGGTTTAGCCAAATAGGCACGATAGTGTCATTTATTTTTGGGTAGCACAGATCACGGTTTATATAAAAAGTCGACCAGAATGTACATAGCACAAACTGAAACAAGAGAAAAGAAGGTCTGGTTAGATAAGACTCACTGGGGCAAGTCAGTCACTGTCTGAATGCGTGGCTCGAAGGTTGAGGACTCACTGGGGCAAGACTGTTAGAATGTCTAGACCACGGTTATAATCACGGAGATAGCAGTAATGCATTTCGCTCAAAGCCAAACTTATTTCCTGTCCCTTAAAAAGACCTTGACTGGGTTTCTTTCACAATTTCTTTTAGCAGTAGCCATTTTGCGCTAGTAAAAAAAGGAGAAGGAAGGACCTCCATCTTACAGAAGGTCGTAGCTAAATAGCATTGGTCTCGGCCATGTTGTGTTCCTGCGGTGAGTAAGGTCCCCAGAGCTCCGCTTGGGGGCTGGGAGGGTTGGCAACGCGTGAGTGATACCCTCGGTATTGCAAGCGTCTACAGGCTACGGTGATGCTTACCATCAGGCGGGCCGTATTTGCCACTTTTGTGGCATAAAAAAAACGATACTTACCAATGTAATTGGAAATGAAATTGCTACGAAGACCACATCTCTAAACTGTCGAAGTTTTGTGCCATAGAAGCTGTCGTCTTTGTCCAACCATTTCAGGAAATCGTGTGTTACAGCGAGAAAGAGGAAGAGTAATTGGAAACCCTGAAACATACAATTATTTATAAAAAACTATTTTTTATTACAGAGGACGACTAAGAGCGAGTCTCCTGATGGTAAGCATTCATCGCTGCCCATGGACATCCGCGACTTTCATTAAAGTAATATATTGAGAGAAGAACAGTACGGATGTATGACATGACCAGGGCTTTGATATGGTTCACCATGATCATTTGCTGAAAAAATTTGAAAAATATGGAGTGAGAGGAAAATGTCTTGACTGGTTAAGAACTTATCTCACAAATAGGCCACAATGTGTTTAATCATATATGCATCCTTGCTGAGCAGGAGGCGAGACATTCTCCGCCTTAGCAGCGTCCTGATGGCAATAGCTGACATAGTTAACTGTCCTATTCTGAGACATTTTGTGGGGCAGATCATAAAATAAATATTGTTCACAATTAATTAAATAAACTAACATTGGCTAAGTGACATGTACTAACAATTTTATGGATTTTAATTGTCTGATGAATAAATTATATATATATACACGGAGCGGGGGGGGGGGGGGGGGGGGTCAACCCATTCAGTCAGTACTTACAAAATTCCAAAGAGTTAAATAAGCAACGCCATAAAGTATCATGTTTCTTTTCATATCATCCCCACTTCCCAAAAAATCTATACTCATAAATATAATGTAAAATACTACACTTAAATGATGTAGAAATAATAATAGTCTAATAAAAAATACAATATAAAAAGACTTTCCAAGTTTTAAATCATTCTCGGCCATTTTTTTAAAACTCGAAAATTTTAAAGTGCACTTTAAAACTCGAAATTTAATTTAATATAACATTATAATATCAAAATGTATTTAAATTATTTTTTTGGTACGTTTACGCTTTACGTCTATGATCGACTGTGTATATATGTACCTAATAAGACATACATTAATATTTTTTACAATAATTAAAGATAGGGTGAATTCACAGTCGTGGGACATTTAAGCGGATTTATTTGAAAATATTTATACTAATGTTACATGTTATGCTAGAGACACGGTGCATTACCTATAGAAGAATGGATCTATAAATTTTTTCGTTAATTCAGCACTTAATTCGGCATGTCATATTTTTATATAATTTTTTTTTTAAATATAGTCGTGTGACTCGTGTGACAGTGGTGGGTACAGGCAAGTATGCCAGTTAGCAATTTTGATATTATGATAGAACTAAAGACCTCCGTGGCGTAATAGTTACCATGTCGAACCGCCCGCCACCCAGGAGGTCTCTCTCGGCTTCGAATCCCTGTCAGGTCATGATGAAAAACGAACTTTTTCTTATTGGTCTCGGGTCTTGGATGTTTATCTATATAGGTACATTATATTATTTGTATTTGTTATAAAATATAGTATCGTTGAATAATACAAGTCTCGAATTTTGGGGCTAGCTCCAATCTGTGTGATTTGTCCCTATATATTTATTTATTTTGAATCCGAATGAAATGAAAGTGTAACACTAGACATCTACCCAATACTCAATATCCATTTTTGATGTCACATTTTGACTTATTGTGCATGTGCATACAAAACTTTAAATTAACATACAAAGTATTATGATGGGTATAATAAATAATATGTATTATAAATAACAGGTACCTATCATTCTATTGTATTTCGAAAATATTTATTTAAAAAACGTCATAATATAAATTATTACCCATAAAAAATAATACTTGTAAAAAAAAAAACAAGTCTCACAACTCAGTTGTTCTGCCGTAAAAAGTTGTGAGATCCATGTAATACCAAATCGGTTATTAATTTATTCAGTCCCTACTTATGGGACTTTCTGTCTTAAGTTGTTATGTATTGTAATTATCTAACTTAACAACAGCTGCAGACAAGCAAAATTGTTTGTAAAAGGAAAGGATCACAAAAGAACCCGGTCACTACTATCACTAAGCCGGGAAAGACTGGGCATAGTCATGGGCATCATCTCAGGGCACTGTAGACTTAATCGACATATGTCCCTAATAGACAACAGCATAGACCCCGCTTGTCCTGAATGCGGGGAACCAGAGACCAGGCAGCACTTCCTGGCTGAGTGCATACACTACAGCAGACTCAGGTGGGAGACTTTCGAAGCCGATAGGATCGAAGAAGGAAAACTATGTGACCTAGACACTGGTCGCATAGCGGAGTTCTGCAAAAGGAGTTTAAGGTTTTCTGGTGGGAGGTCATCGGGGCCACAGTAACAACCGTATCCACACGGGAATAGGGTGTAATGAGTCCAAATAGCGACTTTTACACCTGCCTGTGCCCCGCAGGCGTCCCACCCTATAATAATAATAAAATTTAACAACATCTTATAATAACCATAATCAATATTAAAAAATTCAGATTTCTAGTTTTATCCACAACGAAGTTATAGGGGTTCGAAAATGGCCTGAATTGCTTCGAAAAAAGAATGGTACGGCCGTGCCGCTTTCTTGCTCGACTTGGCGGGGGCACTACCTTGCCCCCAGATGTTATTATTATAATGCCAACTGTGTCATCAGTTGGCATTATTAAATACACATAATATAATTTATAATCATACTAATATTATATATGAGAAAGTGAGTTTGTTTGTTTGTTATTTCTTCACGGCTTGAACAAGCAGTCGATCATTATGAAAATTTGTACACATATTGTCAGGGGTACGTACAGAGCCCAACGTAGGTCAACACTCACGCGTTGCCAACCCTATTTTTAAAATATTCTTAAAAGGTCAGTCTATTATAAATAAAAATAAAAATCATAAAGTATTCATATAGTATAATCAAAACATATTACATTATAATCATTTACATTATAATAATTAATATAAGCCTAGCCTGTATTTCGCGCAAAGGATTAGCCTCGCAATACAGCGGGGTAACTCTGCCAGCCTTCTGGAAACGCTCCTGTTTTCGAGGGATCTGGGTCAAGTTTTTTATTTGTAAATAGTAGTTGAGTTTTATTTCTTTTGATTATGTTCCTATGTTTTGTTCTTTGCTTATGTAAACTATTTTTCCCAGAAATAAAACAAGGTTTCATAATTAAATCTGTGTTTTTTTATTACATTATAATATGTATTATATCTTTGTTCTTTCTCTACCATGCATAATGCGATATTTGGTTTTAAATATCGGTTTGGAATGGTTTAAAACAGTGTAAAGTCGGGTCGCGGAGCACGAAGTTTGTGCGTTGACCTGTGGTTGCCTGTCTCCGTTACTCCCGCGTGATTATATTGCCGTCCTGCTCGCATAGAATGCAACGATCCGGAGGTCATTGCGCTTGTGCGAGCGTGACTCTCGTGGACTTGTGAGAGTGCGACAGGGATAGGTGATAGCAGGTCATTGTACGGATTTCTTCGTGCTCCGTGATCCGATTTTATACAAGAGGTTTCATAATCAATTTACAATTTACGCTTGGCCTTCAAATGCCTATAGTAACACATGTGTTTGACGCAATGTCTATACATACTTGACGGACTCAGTGGCGTAATGGTTACCATACCGGACTGCCGCCCAGGAGGTCCCGGGTTGGAATCCCGGTCGGGTCGTGATGAAAAACGAACTTTTTCTGTTTGGCCTGGGTCTTGGATTTTTATCCATATATATTTGTTATAAAATATAGTAACGTTGATAATATGAGTCTCGGACTTACATTGGCGCTAGCTCAATCTGTGTGATTTGTCTCTATGTAAGTATTTATTTGTACTGAAGTTTGGAGCCGTGTGACCTTTGTTTCAAACTGGATTTAAAACCATGTAGCACACTCAGGCTTTAATCCGGCCCTCTACACTACACACGTTTGACTTTGTCTAACTTCGCCTAGCTTCGATGAACTTCGTGAGTAGTAGCAGAGCTAGAGATTATGCTGCTTGTCTACGAAAGCGGAGAAGAGAAAAGTGATGTGAAACTGTGGCAAATTTACCTAAATTTTATACTCCTGCACATAGTGATAATTTTTAAAATAATAAAAAAAAAGGACGGGTTGCACTCCGGGAGTGCCGCTGTGTGTGTGTGTAAACTTAAACATCAACGTTGTGCATTTTTGAATATTTTCTTACGCTTTTTCGATCAGGCTACGGATCTGACGCGAGTTTAACATTTTTTACCCATCTAAAAAAATTGCCAAGCGCCGCTAAAGAAGTTTTCACTTTATAAGATTTTACATAGGTATATATATTTTTGATATCATACATAAACCAACCAACCAAACGCGTGAAACTTCATTTGCGTCCCGCTTTACAATAGGAATTTCTAAAAATATTATTTCAAATTCAAAATTTTTAATTCAGCGAGTAGGTTCTCACAGACACTTTCTCTAGATTACTAGTATTAAATTATTTTTGTAATTAATTTACACTTTATACTGCTACCATTTCGGAAAAAAATCAAAATGATATTTCTTATGAGATGCCTTACGTCATACAAAGACCGAACAGTTTCTGGAGGGTTACTACGAACAGTAAATAAGATACTTCGGCCGAAGTATCGGAAGAATTTTAACCATGAATTACAAGGTATTTCACGGTTATAATTCAACGAACTACTAAAATCACAAAGTACAAGGTATTTCATGGATAGAATTCAAGGAATTAATAAAATAACCGTGAAAAACCTTGTAATTCATAGTTAAAATTCTTCCGATACTTCGGCCGAAGTATCGCATTTACGTTTCGTAGTAGCCCTCCAGGTCTCTACGATCAAGCAGTTTAGGCAATGTGTTGATCCCTCAGTCCTTTAGTTAGGGTAGGACAAAGCATTACTTATGTATAGATACACGAATAAGAATATGAAAGTAAAAAGAAAGAGTGAAGTTAGAAGAAAGAGTGTGACGAAAAAAATGAATTTAGATGGACAAAAAAGGCCGTAACCGATTCTCTTTCGCCATTTCTTTTGCCGGTGGTCATTTTGGTTTGTTTCCGAAATGGTGGTAGTTTAGAGTGGTGTCATTCGAAAATGGCGGCAAATTCATAAACATTGAGATTGCTACCCTTTTTTTTTTCAAATGACTAATGAAAACTCTTGGGCAACCCTCTGAATACATGTTGAAACCACTTTTGATGCTTGTATTTTTTTTCTGCTTATAAAATGATGTAAAGAAAAAGAACTCTGGGGTGGATAACATAAATCATTTAATATGGCTTCCGCAGTGATAAAAAAAAACGTATTACGAACTTTACATTAAAAGACGTGTCTTAATGCTCGTGAAGGCCTACAGAATGATATATTTTTGACTTTGACTTCCAGATGCCTAGCTAATGGCTTTCAAAAAAGTATATCTGTTGAGTTTTTTACGGCACTTCTTCTCAACAGGGGCCCAAGTCTGTTACTTTAAAATATTTTAAATTAGGCGACCAATTATTGCCATACCATCACCACCCAATTGTTATATTTCCATAGTGCCAAAGGTATTCTGCTAAAAGTTAACTATTATCTCAATGTATTCTATAGAGTGTCAGTGGAATATGAACGGAATGGTCGACAGTTAAAATCTACCATGAACTACTATTACAGTTAAATCGCTTTTATGTGAAAGATACTACCGAAAAGATCAATAGTTTTTCGATGTGTGTCAATGAAATGGCATCGGACTTAAATATGAGAATACCAAAATGTCAAAAACTATTCATGTGACACACTAACGACACTCTATTTGTGCATTTGTATTTAGCAGATTTGGGCCCCAGGTCATTTAAGAAAGTGCTAGCAGGATTTAAAAAATCTGACGTGCAAAATTCAGTATTTCCTATGAATCTACTTGCAAAATAAATGTTTTTTTTTAACCCTAAATTAAATGCTTTACCATTACACAAAGAACTCTCTCTTTTCCCTTATTCACTTTTGTAGAAAAATAGTTTTATTAACTTTACTTTGTATATTTTTAAAATAATAAATCACAAACGGTAAAGATACCCATTATTTACCCAGATTATTACATTATTTATGTTATCTGTATACAGCCAGGGTTCCACTACCATTCAGTGTACAATCAGAAAATGAAAGAGGTGAACAGGGTCGTAAATCTCTCTGTATCTATAAAATTCAAAGTCCTGACTGAATATCAACGCACAGCCCAAACCGCAGGGTCTAGAGATTCCAAATTTGGAATGTAGGTTCCTTACGACGTCTAGGGGTGTACTAAGAAAGGATTTTTCAAAATTCCCACGGGAAATCGAGATATACGCAAACGAAGCTGCGCGGGTTTGGCTAGTATGATATTTTTTAAAGATTTACTCGAATTTTTATTTATCAATAGAATTCTTGTACAGTCAAGTGCACGTTGAGCTTTACACTTGCAATACAATTTTGGCTCTTATGACATAGAACTTAAGAACGATACAAAATCTGATATGTAAAGGTTGACGTGCTCTTGACTGTACCATGTAATTACAAAGTCTCATAGCGATGCTTACATTATAGTTATAAGCATTAAAATATTTGTTCTTCGTTCTCCACCCTGATCATCTCTTTCAGTGGTTGGTTGTACCTCCGTTTGTAGCGTTAAATACGTATCGAACATCATAAATAGAATACAAACAAAATCTTTTCTCTCACTTTATAACATAACTATCTATCTCTTTCATAACCTAGAATTCTCAAACTGTTCCCTTATTGTTCTATATTTCAAACTCCACGATTTTGTTGAGAACGGGGGTATTTGAAGATCGGTATTCATGTGTTTAGGTAAAGTTGGCATAGGTTTCGGTTCAGTGCCGTTTCTTTGTTCCACAACCGTTTGTTTTTCCGGTTCGGGACCGTGTATTAATCGGTTTATTGGGTACTGTATCATGTAGAAGCAGAAGACTGATGTCCAGATGGTCAGTTGGAACAGGCACACTTGCCACCAAGTCATCACGCCGAATACTCCATACAGCCAACGATGCGCGAAGAAATATATTGAGTAATATCTGAAAAAAAAAAAATTTTTTTTTATCTAATATTTTTTGTTCATTTCACTGTTATCGGTAGCTGGCAGTTAAGCCAAGTCGGTAGCCTTCAGGCGGCTTGAAAACACCGGCCTCTGCCAATCCGCATTGGAGCAGCGTGGCAGAACACGCTCTTGTCACCCTTCGATTGAAGGGAGACCCGTATCCCTGCCGTGGGATGATTATTGGTTGATATGATTCAATTTACACAGCGTCAACTGGTCCCAAGGTAAGCTAGACTTACCCTTCTTGTGTTATGGGTAACAGACAACGGATATATGGTGTATGTACTAATACAGTTGGAGAAAAAGAGGAGAGGACTTTGCCCAGCAGTGGGACTTTTTTTTATGTCATACAGTAGACAAACAAGCAAGCGGGCCACCTGATGGAAAGCGGTCACCGCCACCTATGGACATCGGTAACACCAGGGGCGCTACCAATGCGTTGTCCACCAAGGAAGTTGGAGGAAAGAAAGGTGAATCAGACTTTAGGGTCTGATTGGACGGACACCTTTTCTGTGTCACTTATCGTTATACACTTTGTATTTTAGTTATTGTTTTACGTTTCAATGTAATATGTGACACTGAATATATAATTTTCTTTCTACTTTTTTTATGCCTCATAGTTGGCAAACAAGCACGGCCCGACAGATGGTAAGCATCACCGTAGCCTATAGACGCTTGCATTACCGGGTGTATCACTCACGTGTTGCCAACCCCTCCTAACCCCACAAGTGGAAGCCTGGAGACCTTACTCACCGTAGGAATACAACATGGCCGAGACCGATGCTATTTGGCTACGATCTTCTGTAAGGTGGAGGTCCTTCCCCAGGCGGGCTGCTCCGATTTGAGCGAATGATCCGCTGTGCCCTCTACCTCTCTTAAAAACTTTTATTTCTTTCTAATATTAAATTAAACTTGTAACAAAGAAAATATACTCACACAACAGCATATAAAACTGATATAAAAGTGTTCAATATTAACTCCAATTTTCTATTAACTGGATGTCTTCTGGGTTGGAGTAGGGTTTCCACTATGATGACCACAGATATGTTGGTGTGGACACAGTGGTTGAACCACCAGGGCACGATTGCATCATATACTTCGGGGAAGACCAGCTCGCGGTCTACCCAGTAGACCGACCAGAACATTCCCGTGACAAACTGAAACATTAAGAACGTAGTTGTTAAGGAGGGTAGTCCTTTCAAGACTTTCTACTTCGTCTCATATCTAATAAATTCGTTGTGAGTATTCCAAAACAGCTGTGTTTCTCCCCCGGGACGTCAATAAGCTTCATTTCATATTGTCAATCTGAGGTCGCCGTTCTTGATCCTGGCTATTCAGAAGACACAGCGGTAGGAATGTGTTATGAACTTGTCCAGAAATAAATAAATACACACACATACAAGCGCCACCTGGTGCCGAAGTAAGCTTAACTGACTCGAGAACAATAATAAATGCCATCCATCACATAAATATAAATATTTATCATTATTTACATCCATACATATTTACATAAAACAGGGGCCCGATTCTACTGACACAAATGTACCAATGCACTCTCAATGGTGTCTCAATGGTGTCTCAAAAGAATACCGATAGTGTATCGGTGGAATAGTTTTTGACATTTGTTATGGACTTAAACAATAAGTTAAACAATATGTTATTGTTTAAAATAAATGTCAAAAATATCGGCATTCTTTTGAGACACGATTGAGACACCATTGAGAGTCCATTGGTGCATTTGGGTTAGTAGAATCGGGCCCCAGAGCAATAGAATAAGAATCGTCTTCCAAACAAAACCACATCATTATTAAAACTATTAACAATACGTGTTATTTGTCACTGAGATGCAAAAAAAGGCGATAAATCAGTCATGTTTTGGCATAAAATGCAAACCAATGGTTTCGAAAATCTTTCCTGAAAAATGCTCTAATCTTGAATTGGATCTTTTTTTTTATGTCATACAGTAGACAAACAAGCAAACGGGCCATCTGATGGAAAGCGGTCACCGCCGCTCATAGACATTAGTAACACCAGGGGCGCTACCAATGCGTTGTCCACCAAGGAGGTTGGAGGAAAGGAAGCGAAGGGAAAGAAGGAGGGGGAAAGAGGGGATAGGGAAGGAGTTGGGCTTTCGGATCTCTCACTCACCGAGCGAAACGCATTGCTGCTTCACGCATTGATCTTGCAGCAATACCATTAAAAATGTAAGTTACTTACCAGTGTGAGTGGAAATGTAAAAGCTCCAAACACCAAATCCCTCCAGTATCGAAGCTTTGTGCCAAAGCTGCTCTCGTGTTTGTCCAGCCATTCCAGAACATCGTGTGTTAGAGCGAGACAGAGGAATATTGTTTGGAAACACTGTAACAAAAAGATACTAATTTTAAAAGGTTTACAATATAAATCGAAGAAATCCATACTAATCCATATCCATACGTCCATACTAATAAGTATTATAAATATGTGAAAGTGTGTTTGATTGTCTGTCCTCCGCCTTCACGTCGAAAGTAATGAACAGATTGATATGTTTTTTTTATTGGGGATAGTTTAAGGTCTGGAGAGTGACATAGGCTACTTTTTGTCCCGGAAAAACGTCTCATTCCCACGGGAAAAAAAAAGTACAACATTATTTTTTTATCCTTTTTTAACGAGGATAATTTAAGGTCTGGAGAGTGACATAAGGCTACTTTTTCCCACGGGATAAATAGATTCCTATGGGAAAATTTTGACAATTTTCCTTGACCACGCGGGCGGAGTCGCGGGTAACAGCTATTAACACTTTATTCGGTGAAAAAGGTAATTATTCAAATTAAATATATATATATATATTTGTTCAGTAAATAGATCCTCCCAGACATTTTCTCTCGTCAAAGATTACATTACAGTAATAAATTATTTATGTAATTAATCTACTCTTATACTACTAACAAACAAGCATACGGCCCGCCTGATGGTAAGCATCACCGTAGCCTATAGACGCTTGCAATACCAAGGGTATCACTCACGGGCTGCCAACCCTCCCAAGACCTTACTCACCGTAGGAACACAGCATGGCCGAGACCAATGCTATTTGGCTACGATCTTCTGTAAGGTGGAGGTCCTTCCCCAGACGGGCTGCACCGATTTGAGCGGATTATCCGCTGTGCCCTACCTCTCTTGAAAATCTATAGAATTAATCTACTCTATAAACTACTACCATTTCGGAAACAAAAGCAAAATGACCACCGGTAAAAAGAAATGGCGAAAGAAAACCAGTTACGGCCTTTTTTGTCATTTATATATCGTACATTTTTCTTACATAAAATGATTCAAGTGGAAAAAAAATCGCCAAGGATCTATTGAGGGATCAAGCTATGGATCCAAGTCGAGGGCTAGGTACATACGCGGAATGTAAATAAATAGTGCCATAATAAATATTACAGTACAAATATGTAACATGCATCTTTTATATATTTTTTACGACCTCCGTGGTGTAATGGTTACCCCGCCACGCCGCCGCCGCGCCGGACCGTTACCCAGGAGGTCCCGGGTTCGAATCCCGGTACCGGTCCCGGTTATGTTAGAAAGAGACAAAAAGTAGCCTATATCACTCTTCATCCCTTCAACTATCTTCACTTAAAAAATCACGTCAATTCGTCGCTCCGTTTTGCCGTGAAAGACGGACAAACGAACAGACACACACACTTTCCCATTTATAATATTAGTGTAATATGGATGAATATACTTAAATCTTAAGACTAATTAATCATTATCTGTTATGTTACCGTGAGTTATCTATAAACAGACCTTGTTATTATGGATCCGGTTTAGTAAACTCGATAAGATTCGAATTAACTGAATATATTATCTTTATTAATGAATGAATAGTCTGTACAGTTAATTGCATATCAAAAAAAACCTATCACACCGTACTGCACATCAAGCTCAAGAAAGGTAAAGTACCTAGATTGTTTAAAAAATGAAAAATTGCGCGTAGGACCCTCTTAAGGTGGTACAGTCAAGAGCAGGTCGACCTTTACATATTGGACTTTGTACCATTCTTAAGTTCTGTGTCTTAGAAGCCAAAATTGTACTGCTAGTGTGAAGCTGAACGTGCACCTGACTGTACGACGTCTGACAGGTGACAGATAATTACAAACAAGCGAATGTATTTTTTTATTTTTTATAAAAATAGAAATTTTTATTTTATTATATTAACGACCTCCGTGGCATAATGGTTACCACGCCCCGGAACACCGCCACCGAGGAGGTCCCGGTTCGAATCCCGGTCGGGTCATAATGAAAAACGAACTTTTTCTGATTGGCCTCATGTCTTGGATGTTTATCTATGTATTTGTTATAAAATATGGTATCGTTGGGTTAGTATCCCATAACACAAGTTTCGAACTTAATTTGGGGCTAGCTCAATCTGTGTGATTTGTCCATAAACTAAACCTATTTATTTATTATTTGTAGTAGACATTCCTTTCTCTAATAATGAATCGTGACACACACGTGTGCCCTTTGACCTTATCCCAGACAGCGATAACACTATGAGACTCCCTTAGAGTTTAATTGGGACAAGTGATAAAATAATGTTCCGTCTCAAGCAAGAAGAATCCTGTAAAGAATATTTTAGTAAATTAGGAATACTAACCGCTCCAAGTCTATATATATTGGTACTACTATCGAATATGGCAAAATATATGCATGAATATGAAAATACAGACGAAAGGAAACAGAGAAAGCACAAGGAGAAAAGAGATTTCTTTGAGCAATGCAGAGTCCAAACTTAATGTAGTTAGACAAGCTTCTAAACATCAATCTATTAAATATATTAATAAATTATCAACCGAAATAAAAAGTCTAGTGTATCAAAAAAATTTCGAAACTGAACTCAAATTTGTTTTAATGAAATGTTTATATTCTTTGGACGAATTTTGACATTTTAATATTTGACATAATATATGAGATAATAATAATGCATATAGTCTGTATAATGAGAGAATGATAATAATAATTTTAATGTAAATGTAGTTATAAGTATTTCCGACACAATTTATATAAAAATCTTAAAAAATAAAATAAAATAACTAAAATTTATATTGTTTTTTTTTAAGGAATAAATGTCTAATGTCTAATGAACTATAAGCACTATAAGGTTGCACAAGAGGGTCCTACTCTAAATTTTTAGGGTTCCGTAGTAAACTACAAGGAACCCATAAAGTTTCGCCACGTCTGTCTGTCTGTCCTTCCGCGGTCTACCGCCTAGCTAGACGCTTAATGCTAGAAATATGTAATTTGGTATGTATACACATATTATCAATGCTAACAAAGTGCTGGAACAAAATATAGATATTTTTTGGTGCCTCATCTCATCTGCATGTAAAGTAGAAATGAATCAGAATCAGAATCAGAATCAGAATTATTTATTGTCAAACTGGAATCACAAGATGGTAAACATTGGGAAATATGAACAGTTTGTACCTTATAGTCAGGCATACAATAAAACCTTAAAATCTATCTTAACATAATTGAGTATTAAATAATTATAATAATTAGGTGGATCAATACTTATTTACACACATAAATTAAATTTCAAAGCTCATCACATTTCATTTCATTCAATTTTATCAGTTTTCATTAAAAAATTCCTTAAGATCATAAAATACATTATTAATTAGCCATTTTTTTAATACAATTTTAAATTTATTATTATTAACTATTTTTATTGAATTAGGGATTCTATTATAAATACGAATGGCACTCACATATGTACTCTTATCATATATTCGGCAGTGTATGTTGGGTAGAACAAGACGGTTTTTATCTCTAACATTTCTGGAGTGAATATCTGACACCTTTATGAATTCTGTCATATGGGTCCTCACAAAGACACAGATCTCCAGAATGTACAGACCAGTGAGTGTCAGGAAACCTTTGTCTTTAAAGACTGTTCTAAGTGATTCGTCACTGCGCATACCGTACATAATCCTAAGACACCTTTTTTGTAAGATGAATGTCTTGGATGCATCTACAGAGTTTCCCCAAAATATTATACCATATAGAAGCAATGGATAAACATTCCCGTAGTAGGCAGTGACAGCAACTTGGACAGAGCTCACATCAACTAGCACAGATAATGCAAAACAAAATGAAAATTTTTTCTCGCGCCCACCATATGTCGTGGCCTCGTGGGGTATCGTTAGATAAGTTTCTTCATAACGTTGAGGATGTGGAAAGATCAGTTTTCGATACAATGATCCGTTTCGGAATTGTGCATTTATCGTGCCAATTTTCGTTTAGCACGGTGGTCATGTATTTTTTTTAAACTTAAGTCTTTCGGAGATAGAGAGGGGTATCTCCGAAAGTCTTATGTTTAAAAAAAATCATGGTAGTAGTCCGTATGCTGAACTTTCAATAAAAACTATAACGGTTAAGTAGGCTCTACTAGTTAATGATAGCCGACGAACTTATAAAATAAAATTTATTTGATGAAAACTTACAAATGTAATGAATTTGATATTGGACTCAACTGAAAGCAAGCAAAGCACAGCAAATACGGAACCCTACATTGTGCGTGGCCCAACACGCACTTGTCCATTTTTTTTGGTGGTCCGGCATGGTAACCATTACGCCTCGGAGGTCCGTATGGATTTAGTTCTTTAGGATTCTTTTCGAATGTTTTTATGTGTATAAACCGACTATCTTCTTTCTGATTAAATTCGTTGTGAGTTCCAAGACAGCTGTAGTTCCTCCCCCGGGACATCAATAAGCTTCATTGCTAATTATATAATATGATATAGAAAGTATATTACAGTTAAAATAGATAAGTTAATATATTGTATAATGTAACAATAAGGTGGCCCACCGATTGTAGTTGCAATACCCTATTCAGGGTCCATGTACCAATTAGATTAATTAGATTTAAGCTGTACATGTACGTAACTAATGAGTGGAAAAAAAAAGAAAAAAAAGTACAAAATGACAAAAAAGGCCGTAACCGGTTTTCTTTCGCCATTTCTTTTTACCGGTTGCCATTTTGCTTGTGTCCGAAATGGTGGTAGTATGTAACGTAGTTTATTTTCTTTATTTAAACAAGTTGTAAATGACAAGAAAAAGTGCCTGTGAAGGTCTAATTTCTGAAATAAACGATTTCATTTCATGTGCAATGAATGATAATAAATAAATAAATAAATGTCTATCTGAGGTCGCCGTTGTTGATCCTGGCTACACAGGAGACACAGTGGTGGGAATGTGTGGTGTGGTGGGCTTGTCCCGAAGTAACGCCCATTTAGACGACGCCAGTTTCTCGTACATTCAAGAGCAATAATTTGTCTTTCAAAAATCGTAAGCAACTGTCGTTTAGCGCTATTACGCACTGTCAACTGGTCTCCGCCCGCCGGTTACGGTCGACAGCAACTGTGACTTTCATAAAGTTCAATAAGTGTTTACGCACTTGGTCGCCGCCGGTCGCTTGCCTATGTTTTGGTCGCTGAGAGACCGAGTCGCCGGCGACTAGTCGTCAGTGCGTAATGGCTCTTAGACGATACATGTCAATTATTGCTTTGACATTAAGGCGCTGTCCCACTGCTGCGCACGAAGAGGTTACGCACGTGTGTTAAGCTTTGCTTTGCAAGAGGATGTACGTGATTGTTTCCACTGCAACCCACGGACAAGTTAACCATCAAGTGATGTCATTGATAGCTCAACGCTGTCAACGCCATGCACGCAGTGAATGCGGTACACAGCTTGTTCCACAAAGCGTGCACATCGCTGCGCACGCTGTGGAAACGTCGACCCACGTAGTCATCCACGCAGCTGTAATGTGCCACGTGGCCCACGTGTTCGTGCGCAGCGTGCGCAGCAGTAAGACCGCGCCTTTATTGAATACCACAGGTAATAAACTGGCATCGTCTAAATGA
Source organism: Endotricha flammealis (assembly GCA_905163395.2). NCBI lineage: Eukaryota > Metazoa > Arthropoda > Insecta > Lepidoptera > Pyralidae > Endotricha > Endotricha flammealis. The sequence continues at coordinate 7,370,548 of LR990883.1, forward strand.
GCCCTTAATGTCTGAAGTCCTCAAACACGACACAGGAGTATGCAAGCTTTAAATTAAGGGTTTCTGATTGTGTTATCATTGTGTTGACCAGGGTCAAAGTACGGACATCTAGTTTATCAATTAATAGGATGTGTCATTTCGAAAGATAATTAAACATTTTTAGGGCAGTCGAGGGTCCATTCGTGTGCGTAGATAAAAAATAACATCTGCGGGAAACTAGAGACACAAACTCTTAAAGAGTTAAACTTTTATTATAAAAAATAAAATAAAAATGTCTTAGAAACCACTTTGTTGGTCAGGTTGTCCTTTGACAGTTAGGTACAAGATTAGTACCATTTTAAAAGAGCCAGTGCTAAAATTCTTGCCAGTTTTTCTTAGGGCCGAATATTTGATCAGTAGTTAAGTATATAATGCTTAAATTTGTAGCAATTTTTAACAAATAGTTAAGTTTTTTTAACGAATTTTAACCATTTATACCATTACTTTACAAATCTGCCGTGAACTTGACATAAGAAAAAAACTTGACGATTCGAAAGAGCTTATAAAGCCTTTTTGAATATAAATATTTGAGTTTTTGACTTTGTCACATCAACCCATAATCATCCAGTTATGATTCAGTGGCAGTGGCACGGTCTCTCTTCAATCGGTGGGATGAGAGTGTAATCTGCCACGCTGCTCCAATGCGGATTGGTCGAAGCCAGTATTTTCATCATCCATGGACTGACAACAGCCGGTATAGACGGCATAACCGTGCTCTCCGAAGTAAGAAAGGTAGGGCACAGCGGATAATCCGCTCAAATCGGAGCAGCCCGTCTGGGGAAGGACCTCCACCTTACAGAAGATCGTAGCCAAATAGCATTGGTCCCGGCCATGTTGTGTTCCTACGGTGAGTAAGGTCTCCAGAGCTCCACTTGGGGGGGTTGGGAGGATCGGCAAAACGTGAGTGACACCACCGGTATTGCAAGCGTCTATAAGCTACGGTGACGCTTACCATCAGGCCGGCCGTATGCTTGTTTGCCACCTTTGTGGTATAAAAAAAGTACGGAGAAGCTCGAGACTCCAGATAACTAAACCCATGCAAATATAAGCTAGGGTCGACATTTATGTTCGCTTAGAGTCGAGCTCTTTAAACACAGACTTTACAATGAATGATTCATTGTAAACTCCTGTTTGCAACTATACTTGTACATATAAAAATACAGGTCGTCTACCTTTAAAATTAACACAAGCACAATTTATTGTAACCACACGGATTGTTATCTGGCGATCACGCCACATTCTTATCAGAAAAGGTCAAGCGTCTTATTATAAGTAAATTATTAGTAATTATTTGACGTTAATTAACTTATTGAGGAATGTAATAGACTAATTAGGCATTGCAACACAATTATTGGAGGGTTAAGGGGGTTAGGGCTGATGGGTTGGATTGTTATCTAAAATAATAGCCATATAATAACTTTAAGGTTAAAATGTATGGCCATTAATTAACAGAAAGTCGTGATAGTTACATTATTGAAATGAAAACTTCTTTAGCGGCGCTTGGCACTTTTTTTAGATGTGTAAAAAATGTTAAACTCGCGTCAGATCCGTAGCCTGATCGAGAAAGCGTAAGATTCCCTAACCATTCCAAAATATTCGAAAATGCACAACGTTGATGTTTAAGTTTTCACTTCTGCCGGCACTCCCGGAGTGCCCTTTTTTAAAACCCAAGAACGGCTGAAGCGATTTGGCTGAAAATTGGTGGAGAGGTAGCTTAGCTTAGAACCAGGAGAAAGACATAGGGTAGGGTTGGGTAGTGGGGTAGGTAGAGCCTCTAAGCCTGAACAAAGTTCGCCGGGTCGGACCGACAAGTTTGTAATAAAATACCAACACATTTAAAAATTAAAGACACCTAATTGAAAAAAGTTTTTTTAGCCAAAAAAGAGTTTTTTTAAAAGCAACCAGCAATTTCAAAGTTCGCCGGGTCGGACCGACAAGTTTGTAATAAAATACCAACACATTTAAAAATTAAAGACACCTAATTGAAAAAAGTTTTTTTAGCCAAAAAAGAGTTTTTTTAAAAGCAACCAGCAATTTGATCGATTATTAGCTCTGATTTGAATTGTCCGACATTTTTTTTTATTGTTTACAATCTATATAAGTATATAAGGAGAAGCTGACTGACTGACTGACTATCAACGCAGGGCCTAAACTATAAGGGTTAGAAACTTGAAATTTTGCACAGGGGTTGCTTTTATAACGTAGGGGAGCACTAAGAAAGGATTTTTCAAAATTCCCACGGGAAAGCGAGATATACGCAAACGAAGTTTCGCGGGTTTCGCTAGTATCTAATATTAATTGCTGTGTTTTGTATTGGAATTGATAGACATTATTATTTTAATTATTTGAGATTATTATCTAGATGTCTGATTTGTCATTGTAGTTATATTTATGTTATATATAAGGATATTTTGTTGTTGACAGGACTGGTGGTCGAGTGGCTAGCGATGGTCATTTTATCACGAGGGCCGTGAGTTCGATTCCTGCGCAAGGTAAACATTTGTGGGCATGAACATCTGTTTGCCTTGGGCTGGGTGTTTTCTATATACGATAAGTATTAATTACAAAAAAAAGTATTTATGTATATTTATCAGCAAACCAGTACCCATAGTCAAGTACAAGTTTAGTTGCTTAGTTTGGGACTAGATGGCGTTGTGTGATTCGTCAAAGAAAATTTATTTATTGTTGTGCCCTAACTATAACCTATTGGGGTTCCATGCGAGGACACAGTTTGTAAAAACTGTTATTATTATAAGATCAGCAAATACCATTACATGGAAACAATAAAATATTTGAATTTGAAAAAATTCACTAGATGGCGTTGCAAATTATTTTATATTCATATTCATTTATAGGTGAGCAAGATAGCGCCTTACATTGAGACTAGATTTTAACTATATTTGTTAGGAGAATAGGCCCATATTTTTCACGATATTTAACACCGCTAAGGTGGCAAACAGGCATACCGCCCGCCTGATGGTGAGAAGTCACCGTAGCATATGGACGCTAGCAACACCGGACCGTAGGTTTCATTCGCGCGTTGCCGGCCCTGTTAAAAGTGGAGACCTTACCACAATTTTATCATTAAAAAAAATTACTTTATTTCTCTCCACAATTACATAGGTACTACAAAATATTGTACATGCAAAAGAAATAAAATGATATTGAAATTAAACAAGAAGTAGGTATGAGTAGGACTGGTCTGGTGGGTAGCAAAAAAAAAATTATACATAATTAAAACATTTGAAATTGTGGAGACCTGGCTGAACTAGGTATCTGAGGAACCTGTATATCCAGGTCACCACCCAATTATTTAAAAAAAAACTAATAATATATAAGCGATAAGACCGCCTGTTGTACTTTACCTACCTGTTTGTACTTTTAATTTGTTGTTATTTTTTTTGGTGCAATAAAGAATATTGTATTGTATTGTATTGTATACTCACGAAGTTCCATCCAGTTAAATATCCGAATTTAAAAGTGTACAAATCCTGAACTATTTGTGACGGATGATTAACTAAATCCAAACTGGTTGCAAATAAACTTATATAGGCATGGTGTAACAAAGAAAAAACATGTAAAACAGTTCTCCAGTACAGCATAGCGTCACTTCTATCAAAAATCTTTTCATTTTCAGTAATTAAAAAACACAAAACATTGTAAAAAATATTCGTATCCTTCCATAGCACATCCATTTCGAACACAAACACAAATTTGAAATAAAATTCAAACGTAACACATAAAGTTCTAAATTTTAATTTAAGTAAACACTTGAAACGCGAATTTAAGTGAATTTTTTTATTCTAATATAAATGACTAAATTTAAAAACTAAATTAGACGCCCGATTTATAATATTATTGGGCGACCAATATTGATAACGGCGGTAGTCCCACGATACCCGCTTTTAGAAGACAGTGTTGCTATAATTCTATTTATATTTTCCCAACTATCGAAGTCGCTCCTCTGTATGTATGTCCCTATGTTATGCTTATATCTTTAAAACAATGCAACGGATTTTGATGCAGTTTTTTTTAATAGAAAGAGTGATTCAAGAGGAATGTTCATAATGTAGGTATAACACATTCCGAAATTTCCACGGGAAAGCAAACGTAGTTGCGCGGGTTTTGCTAGTTGATAATATCGACTGTCTGTATGCAAAGAAATGTATTTTTTTTATTCTTAGATGCACTTTGTACAAAAACATTTAAACAATACACTGCATTTTTTTTGTTTTATGTCAAATTTTGACATGTTATTATCTTTATTCGATTTGTTTTTTAATTTAATTTTGGCATTCGAGATCGCCGCCTTGTAAAACGAAGGTCGTCAAGATTACGACCTCGAGTCCTCAGCGTACCACGCTGCCTTTTTAAAGTGTACTTTTTTTTGTTAAAAAGTGGTTAATAACATTGGCGAAATTGTCTATGTGTATGTAGTAACGACAGAAACGCCACTAATTAAGAAAGAAAAAAAAGAATTTAATTTTGTTAGGATAGAATTCATTGTTAATTGCATTCAATGCTTCGAAACTACTGGACCGATTTGAATGATTCTTTCACCGTTCGGACGCTACACTATTCCTGGGTGATATAGGCAATAATTATACATTCTTTTAAATTAAAGATCCTGACTAATATTAAAACGTTTGCTAAGCCGGGAGCCGGGACGAGCCACCGGTGTAATAAACACACACATAGATAACACGGTTTACGTAACAAAAATATTTTTAATTTATTTATTTATTATATTACACACAGATTTACAGTCTTGACCAAGGCATCTGTATGGTAGACAATAATTCATAAGAAAAATCAAAATTAAAAATAAATGAAAAAAAAAACAATAATAACAACGAATATTAATATGATTATGAATCAATAATAAAAATCAATTTCAGACCAAAAAAAATCAAAATCAAAATTAAATTAAATTACAATTAAAATCAGATTCAAAGCTATAAAAATTATAATTAAACCGAAATTATTATAAAATTTATTAAACATTTATTATTATTGAAAATTAATTTATAAAATCAATCGCACTCAAATATGCCAATTAAATAAACCGAAATTTATTTTTTGTTCAAGTACATGTATTTGATATTAATTTTATTTGTGTAGTAATAAAATTAAAAAAAACATGTCTATCTTGACTAAGCAATCGGCTTGACTAAACAGAAAATTTGTATACGTATTGTCAGGCGTACAGATTCCAACATAGGCTAATTTTTACGCGGGCGAAGCCGCCGCTAGTATTTTTATAACACTTATTATGTTACCTTTTCATTTTTATTTTTTTGTTTGAAGTCAGGAAAATGCATTACTGCATGTCCCGCCACTTGGGGAAACGACGGAGGTCTGTCGGGCTCACATCTCTAGCCAATGACTAAAAACCTGGGGCCCGATTCTACTAACACAAATGCACCAATGGACTCTCAATGGTGTCTCAATCGTGTCTCAAAAGAATTTCGATAGTGTATCAGTGGAATAGTTTTTGACATTTGTTATGGACATAAACAATAACATATTGTTTAACTTATTGTCGATTGAGACACCATTGAGAGTCCATTGGTACATTTGTGTTAGTAGAATCGGGCCCCTGACTGTCTGCCACCTTCTCCGCCTTCACGTGGCGTGGTCGCGGGCACTGGTGATACTTCCGCAACCCCATCACTTAATATGTAGCAATAACGATATTGATTGATAAAATATTTTTCGGACACAATGTTTAAGGTGAGTAACTTGAGATCTCCACTTTCTGGTAGGCAACGCGCGCGTATACCACCGGTGTTGTGTCCGTCCATAGGCTACAATGTCTGCTTACCATCAGGCGGGCCGTATGCTTGTTTACCACCTTGGTATAAAAAAAAGATGACTAAATAGTTACTACGTGCCAAATCACCGGGACTTCAGGCTGCATGCATGAAACCACTGGAATCTGCCAAGTGCCAATCCGCATTGGAACACCGTGGCAGAGTACGCTCTAATCCGCTTTGATTGTAGGGAGACCCGTATCCCAGCAGTGGGATGCCTTTAGTGCCGAACGATCACTACTAACACACCACCGAGCTATCGTAGTAAGAATAAACACATCACAAACAATGTTCAACTCACTCATTCAACTTTCAAGAAACGCCTGAAATAAAATTAATAGCAATTTGTCAGAAATATAAATTTACAACGCGTAATTATTCAGGTTTCAAAAACAACTCATAAAGGCTCCTTTGCACACCTCTTCCATTATTTAGTGTTCCGTGGTACAATATATTTTGCAAATACCTAGATTCACAGGAAGTACACTCTTGCACTTCAACAACACACAGCACTTCGTCGTGAATGGCCTGTTGAGAAAGGAAAACGAACAAGGAACCTAGGAACCCTAAATTGTTGTGAAGTTTGGTCAGCTTCATAGGCATTGTCCTAATAGGACGCGAATGCGCGATCATCGTTGGTTCGCGCGAATTTTACTCGTACGAACTCGCGATCAAACATATTGAACTCGAATAGGTGTCCTAACTGACAATCCCGCGACGCTTAGGCGCACGCTTATGACGACGCGATGGTCGCATCGCTTACCTGAGCGATGATCGCGGATTCGCGACCTATTAGGACAATGCCTTAACCCCCATTCTTGTAACAAAAGACGACCTCCGTGGCGGCGGAAGGCGTAAATAAATAAATAAATAAATAAATATATAGGGACAATTCATACAGATTGAGCTAGCCCCAAAGTAAGTTCGAAACTTGTGTTATGGGATACTAACTCAACGACATTATATTTTATAACAAATACATATATAGATAAACATCCAAGACCCGAGGCCAATCAGAAAAAGTTCGTTTTTCATCATGACCCGACCGGGGATCGAACCCGGGACCTCCTGGGTGGCGGTCTGGCGTGGTAACCATTACGCCACGGAGGTAAAGGTTACCATGCATGCCATGTTGGCCTGGATCTTGGATGTTTATATATTGTATTTGTTATAAAATAAAATATCGTTGAGTTAGTGTGGATTGAGCCCCAGCCTCGTGTGTTTCCTTCTAAAAAAAGAATTAGCGAAATCGATTCAGTTGTTCTTGAGATTTGCGCTTAGCAACACATTTAGCGACTCATTTTTAGGGTTCCGTAGTAAACTACAAGGAACCCTTATAGTTTCGCCATGTCCGTCTGTCCGTCCGCGGTCTAGAGCCTAGACGCTTGATGCTAGAAAGCTGTAATTTGGTATGTACCGTGAAATATGCCAAAATTGCCCACAAGGAAAACTTTGCCCCAAACACAATTTATAAGTATATCGTTGATGTACAAAAATATCTTAAAGTAATGGCCACATTGATTTACTTGGGTAGAAAATAGGTTAAATTTATGACAACACTGACTATCGTGGTTATTGCTAACCTTGCTTAGTAACTTGTCAGAAGTCGTTGAACACGGTGCATATTTTTACGGGCAAATTTTAGTGCAAATTGTAACTTCAACTCTGCGAGATGGCGAAAACACAGGTAAATTTACTTTATAACATGTAATAGATAATTATTTATTGAGTTTATTAATATTAGTATCATTTCTCAAAGGCCTTTGAAACCAAAGTAAAATTGATGGGCAAAGTTATGTACTAATGTATAGATCTATGATTTACAACATTGCCCGCCATCAAAAATAGCTTAGGGTTGACACATTACGATTTACAAAATTAATTCAATTTTTTTATTTATGGCTTATTTAAATATGTGGGTATTTACAATTTAATTAGCTCAGGAAATGTCTCCAAATTGCCAACTTTTAATAATTTTCCATATAAATTAACGTTAAATAACATTTTTATCCGATTTTTTTTTGTGAAAAAGGAGTTTGTGGTTTACAAGTGATTTTTTTTCTGCATTATAGATCATATCTCGAATCCGACAAAGAAAATCAAGACGAATAATTGGATCCAGGGCATATAAAAATTATTCTGAAGAAATGATAAAACTTGCATGCGAATCAGTAACATCAGCCCAAATTTCTTCACGAGATGCTCAACGACGAATTTGGTTAAAAGTGTATATGTTTAAAATTTAGAATAAAAAATAGTCATGACATGACATGACTGATCTCTATTAGTAGTAGAAAAAAGTGATAAATTGTAATTTAAAAATATATTCTAGTTCTTCTATAGTGTTGTTCTTCTATAGCTTTGTACGAGTTTTAGTTTTTGTTCGAGTTCCATCATGTCAACTTAAACAAACCGACCAAATAGAGAATGTTGGCAATTTATAATATTATTGGGATGATTCGAATCAGTGACGATAAATAAAAAACAACGGCAGAGCAATCAATAACGGGCATAATGTTAATACTCACGAAATTCCAGTGAGTGACGTATCCCCAAGAATACCATATCCCTTGACTCGTCAACTCATTGCTACTTTGGGCTATCTTATCACCGTTATCACAACCAACAACTATTACACTCAAGTGATGCAAAATAAACATCAATCTGACGAAAAGTCCATTCTTAGCTTTATCGTCCGCCATTTGGAAATTTTAAATTTAATAACAATATCACACTTTCCAAAATTAAATAGAATTTGAAAATGTTATTTCATTAAACATTAAGTTGTTTTTATGTTATTTTAATATTACAATAGGTGTGTGCTGTTCCAATAATTAACAAAATATGGTAATTATCTTCTGTCCTACAATAAAAGAATTTTAATTGTACACTTGTCATAACTATTTACATAATTAAATAATATGAAATTCAATAAAATTAATTAAAACTAGACTAACAATAAAAATTAAAAACTATCTGATCTCTCCGGCTTAATTCTTTCTTTTAAATCAATAAAATTGGCTTAGACCTAAACTTTAATAAATGTGAAATTTTTATCTCGGAAAATGTAACCTCCACCCGTCGTTCGGAAATTATTTCAAAATTTAATGCAATTGCACCAAACATCAAAATTCTTAGTAAAGAAAACTTTAATCTCTTGGGGTCTCCCGTATTCGAGAGCGCAATAACTCCACATATGGAAAATTTGACAACAAAATTTAATGATTGTTCAAACCGCCTTTTAGAAATAAATTCTCACTGCGAAATTCTGCCTTTTTGTCCCAAAATTTACTTATCTCATGCGATGTTGTCCTTTGTGGAAACCGCAAAATTTAACACACAAACTGGACAACATCGTAAAATGTCATCTTGAGAAAATTTTAAATATTCAACTTACTGAACAGTCATGGATTCAGGCATCCCTACCCATCCGCTACGGAGGTATTGGGATCCGTAAAATTTCTAGTGTCGCGCTACCGGCGTTCTTGTCCTCTATACACAGCACAGCCACGCTTGTAAACAAAATATTGATGCGAATTCCCGCACCATTCGAGGTTTCGTGCTTAGTAGAGGCCAGTGACGCCTGGAAAATGGCCTACCCAACCAAAAACTTACCGGAAAACCCAAATTCACAACGGAGCTGGGATAAGATTTGTTCTGAAGAAATTCAAAATTTGTTACTTTTGAATAACAGCACTGACGCCGACCAAGCACGACTCAGAGCTGTGTCAAGGAAGGAGGCCGGTCACTGGTTGCATGCATGCCTACCCATGTGCCAATGTGGGCACCCTCCTTGACTCCGAGACCCTCCGAGTCGCGATAGGCCTTCGTCTTGGTGCCCAGGTTTGTATTCCACATAGATGTCCTTGTGGCACAATGGTGAACGCATTGGGACACCACGGGCTTTCTTGTACCAGAAGCGCCGGCCGCCTGTCGCGTCACGCTTCTATCAACGACATAATCCGTCGGTCTCTCGTCACTGTCAACGTGCCTGCTATTCTTGAGCCGAACGGCATCGCACGTGACGATGGTAAGAGGCCAGACGGAATGTCCCTCGTACCGTGGAGTATGGGACGGGCCTTGGTGTGGGACGCGACATGCGTTGACACACTTGCCCCGTCACATCTTCACGGTACGAGTAGGAGTGCGGGAGCGGCGGCGGAGTCCGCCGAGAAACCATTCCATTATTTAGTGTTCCGTAGTACAATATATTTTGCAAGTACCTAGATTTACAGGAATTACTCTTGCACTTCAACAACACACAACACTTCGTCGTGAATGGCCTGTTGAGAAAGGAAAACGAACAAGGAACCTAGGAACCCTAAATTGTTGTGAAGTTTGGTCAGCTTCATAGGCATTGTCCTAATAGGACGCGAATGCGCGATCATCATAGGTTCGCGCGAATTTTACTCGTACGAACTCGCGATCAAACATATTGAACTCGAATAGGTGTCCTAACTGACAACCCCGCGACGCTTAGGCGCACGCTTAAGAACACGCGATGGTCGCATCGCTTACTTGAGCGATGATCGCGGATTCGCGTCCTATATCTATCCTATATCTTATACCCCCATTCTTGTAAAGACGACCTCCGTGGCGGCGTAAGGCGTAAAGGTTACCATGCATGCCATTGGGTCTTGGATGTTTATATTTTGTATTTGTTATCCACCGTGGCGTAATGGTTACCACGCCAGACCGCCACCCAGGAGGTCCCGGGTTCGATCCCCGGTCGGGTCATGATGAAAAACGAACCTTTTCTGATTGGCCTCGGGTCTTGGATGTTTATCTATGTATGTATTTGTTATAAAATATAATATCGTTGAGTTAGTATCCCATAACACAAGTTTCGAACTTACTTTGGGGCTAGCTCAATCTGTATGAATTGTCCCTATATATATTTATAAAATATCGTTGAGTTAGTGTGGATTGAGCCCCAGCCTCGTGTGTTTCCTTCTAAAAAAAGAATTAGCGAAATCGATTCAGTTGTTCTTGAGATTTGCGCTTAGCAACACATTTAGCGACTCATTTTTAGGGTTCCGTAGTAAACTACAAGGAACCCTTATAGTTTCGCCATGTCCGTCTGTCCGTCCGCGGTCTAGCGCCTAGACGCTTGATGCTAGAAAGCTGTAATTTGGTATGTACCGTGAAATATGCCAAAATTGCCCACAAGGAAAACTTTGCCCCAAACACAATTTATAAGTATATCGTTGATGTACAAAAATATCTTAAAGTAATAGCCACATTGATTTACTTGGGTAGAAAATAGGTTAAATTTATGACAACACTGACTATCGTGGTTATTGCTAACCTTGCTTAGTAACTTGTCAGAAGTCGTTGAACACGGTGCATATTTTTACGGGCAAATTTTAGTGCAAATTGTAACTTCAACTCTGCGAGATGGCGAAAACACAGGTAAATTTACTTTATAACATGTAATAGATAATTATTTATTGAGTTTATTAATATTAGTATCATTTCTCAAAAGCCTTTGAAACCAAAGTAAAATTGATGGGCAAAGTTATGTACTAATCTATGATTTACAACTTTGCCCGCCATCAAAAATAGCTTAGGGTTGACACATTACGATTTACAAAATTAATTCAATTTTTTTATTTATGGCTTATTTAAATATGTGGGTATTTACAATTTAATTAGCTCAGGAAATGTCTCCAAATTGCCAACTTTTAATAATTTTCCATATCGCCCATTTACTGGAACAACGCGTTATATTGAAAAATCAGATTTTTTTTAATTGTAAAATCGGAACCGCAAAATTTTTCTCTATCGACTGCAAAAACGGGGTATTTTTTACTCGCAAATTGACGGAGTAATGAGCGAAAGAGACAAATTTTGAGAGAGGTGTTGTGTTACGTTATAGCGTTGTCCCTTAAGTCACCTTGTTGGTTTTATTTAACACAGTGTCATGTCAGTTGTCGTGCGGCAATCTGACGGTGTAGTGCTCCTTGTTGGCTCAAGAAACGTGGTATAACGATTATATCGCGTTTTGGCAGTAAAGGTATGTTTCAATCAAATTACTTATTCTAGTTATATATAGAGATATCTACGTTTGACCACTTGTTCTGGAAAACAATTATTATAGTGTGAAGTGGTTTAATTCCTAATGTCACGTTGTTATTTTAATAATAATGATTTTCAAAGTGATTGTTTTAATATGACACGTTAGTGATTATGAAAATTTTTGTAACTTAAATTTTGTTTTTGAATTATTTGATATTGTTCTGTTGTTTCATAAAAATAAAATTACTTTAAGCACAACATACAACATATCACGTTTTACACACTATTATTATTTCTTAATTAGATTTATTCTTTCAGATGGGGTCACGCACTTGAACTTATTATTTAATATTTAATTAATAATAATAATAATTCAATGAGATCTGATTTCTTCTTTTCAGCTAAGCCAGGTTTTCGATCGTATGCTAATTTAAATTCTATGTTGTCTTTTTTCTTTCTTATCACAACACCTTTTTTGAAAACATCTTCAGAATATGTTTTTTTTTAAATATCACACAAGTATCGTTTTTTTCAACTTTAATCACTTTGATTCTGGACAGCCTTATAGGATTATTATCTGTATCCTTTGTCAATGTAAAGTTCATTTGTGTCGATATATTTTTCCAATTAATAAAATCTTTATAGCACATTTCGTTGACATGCATAGGTTCCTTTTTTTTTCTGGCAGACCTTATGGCACCTATAAATGCATCTGGAGTATACATTGGTCCTGATCTCAATTGCCTCTTGACTTGACGAGGACTCTGCACATTCTCAAATTGAGAGAGAAGTCAAGAGGCAATTGAGATCAGGACCAATGACCAATATACTCCAGATGCATTTATAGGTGCCATAAGGTCTGCCAGAAAAAAAAAGGAACCTATGCATGTCAACGAAATGTGCTATGAAGATTTTATTAATTGGAAAAATATATCTACACAAATGAACTTTACGTTGACAAAGGATACAGATAATAATGTTTTTGTTATTATTTTTTACTTAAGCGGTAATGGCAAACTATTTATTTGCTGAAGATCTCACAATAATACGAGACTGATTATTAATTATAGAGGTAGTTCTAATTCAAAGAATGTTATAGGACTTAGAAAAAGGCTATAAGCGACTTATGTGATTCATAGTTTAAGTTTTTTTTTGATAATATTTTTTATTTCTGAAGATCTCACAATAAATAAATAAATAAATAAATGTATAGGGACAATTCATACAGATTGAGCTTAGCCCCAAAGTAAGTTCGAAACTTGTGTTATGGGATACTGACTCAACGATATTAATATTTTATAACAAATACATAAATAGATAAACATCCAAGACCCGAGGTCGATCAGAAAAAGTTCGTTTTTCATCATGACCCGACCGGGGATCGAACCCGGGACCTCCTGGGTGGCGGTCTGGCGTGGTAACCATTACGCCACGGAGGTCGTCAAACAATAATACGAGACTGATTGTTAATTATAGAGGTAGTTCTAATTCGAAGAATGATTACTATTATTGTTATAGGACTTACTAAAAGGCTATAAACGACTTATGTGATTCATAGTTTAAGATTTTTTTGATAATAATATTTAATAAAACAACTTACTACCTAATTAGTCAGAGACCGAATAATATTTTTTGTTTTAGAAATGTTGTTGTACTTAGTGATACTTTTTTGACTTTTTTGATGGTGATATTCACTATATGAATGTGATTGTTACACAATGATTCAAAAACTATGGATAGTATTGAACTATGGACAGTACTTCATTTTGCTAATTGTTATCTCTATATTTCTAAAAATATAACGACTTTTAAAATAAAGAATTTGATTATACAATGTGTTTTATTTAACATAATTGAACACAAAGTAAAAAAAAATATCATCTACAACGTTACAAATAAATTTATACCAGTACTTCGTTTTTAAATTATCAGGTAAAATGTGACATATTTTCCCTTTTTTTTAAATGGTCCTTTTTTATCAAAATAATGATGAAATATTGTTAGATTTTTAATATAAATTAAAGTTTAATAGATTGACTGTATGTTAGCTGCACTTTTTTTAGAAATTAACTAATTATTGTACACTATATGAATTTTTAAAACACAAAAAACGCTATCCTGTAAAGTAGTTGTTTTTGCGATAACACGTTGTTCCAGTAAATGAGCGATATAAATTAACGTTAAATAACATTTTTATCCGATTTTTTTTTGTGAAAAAGGAGTTTGTGGTTTACAAGTGATTTTTTTTCTGCATTATAGAACATATCTCGAATCCGACAAAGAAAATCAAGATGAATAATTGGATCCAGGGCATATAAAAATTATTCTGAAGAAATGATAAAACTTGCATGCGAATCAGTAACATCAGCCCAAATTTCTTCACGAGATGCTCAACGACGAATTTGGTTAAAAGTGTATATGTTTAAAATTTAGAATAAAAAATAGTCATGACATGACATGACTGATCTCTATTAGTAGTAGAAAAAAGTGATAAATTGTAATTTAAAAATATATTCTAGTTCTTCTATAGTGTTGTTCTTCTATAGCTTTGTACGAGTTTTAGTTTTTGTTCGAGTTCCATCATGTCAACTTAAACAAACCGACCAAATAGAGAATGTTGGCAATTTATAATATTATTGGGATGATTCGAATCAGTGACGATAAATAAAAAACAACCGCAGAGCAATCAATAACGGGCATAATGTTAATACTCACGAAATTCCAGTGAGTGACGTATCCCCAAGAATACCATATCCCTTGACTCATCAACTTATTGCTACTTTGGGCTATCTTATCACCGATAACACAACCAACAACTATTACACTCAAGTGATGCAAAATAAATATCAATCTGACGAAAAGTCCATTCTTAGCTTTATCGTCCGCCATTTGGAAATTTTAAATTTAATAACAATATCACACTTTCCAAAATTAAATAGAATTTGAAAATGTTATTTCATTAAACATTAAGTTGTTTTTATGTTATTTTAACACAATAGGTGTGTGCTGTTCCAATAATTAACAAGATATGGTAATTATCTTCTGTCCTACAATAAAAGAATTTTAATTGTACACTTGTCATAACTATTTACATAATTAAATAATATGAAATTCAATAAAATTAATTAAAACTAGACTAACATTAAAAATTAAAAACTATCTGATCTCTCCGGCTTAATTCTTTCTTTTAAATCAATTGGCTTAGACCTAAATTTTAATAAATGTGAAATTTTTATCTCGGAAAATGTAACCTCCACCCGTCGTTCGGAAATTATTTCAAAATTTAATGCAATTGCACCAAACATCAAAATTCTTAGTAAAGAAAGCTTTAATCTCTTGGGGTCTCCCGTATTCGAGAGCGCAATAACTCCACATATGGAAAATTTGACAACAAAATTTAATGATTGTTCAAACCGCCTTTTAGAAATAAATTCTCACTGCGCGCTCTTAATCCTAAAATTCTGCCTTTTTGTCCCAAAATTTACTTATCTCATGCGATGTTGTCCTTTGTGGAAACCGCAAAATTTAACACACAAACTGGACAACATCGTAAAACGTCATCTTGAGAAAATTTTAAATATTCAACTTACTGAACAGTCATGGATTCAGGCATCCCTACCCATCCGCTACGGAGGTATTGGGATCCGTAAAATTTCTAGTGTCGCGCTACCGGCGTTCTTGTCCTCTATACACAGCACAGCCACGCTTGTAAACAAAATATTGATGCGAATTCCCGCACCATTCGAGGTTTCGTGCTTAGTAGAGGCCAGTGACGCCTGGAAAATGGCCTACCCAACCAAAAACTTACCGGAAAACCCAAATTTACAACGGAGCTGGGATAAGATAAATATATAAAACATATTGAACTCGGATAGGTGTCCTAACTGACAATCGCGCGACGCTTAGGCGCACGCTTATGAACACGCGATGGTCGCATCGCTTACTTGAGCGATGATCGCGGATTCGCGTCCTATTAGGACAATGCCTTATACCCCCATTCTTGTAACAAAAGACGACCTCCGTGGTAGCGTAAGACGAAGGTTACCATGCATGCCATGTTGGCCTAGGTCTTGGATGTTTTTATATTGTATTTGATAAAAAATAAAATATCTTTGAGTTAGTGTAAATTGAGCTCCCAGCTTTGTGTGTTTCCTTCTAAAAAAAGAATTAGCGAAATCGGTTTAGTTGTTCTTGAGATTTGCGCACTCATTTAGCGACTCATTTTTAGGGTTTCGTAGTAAACTACAAGGAACCCTTATAGTTTCGCCAAGTCCGTCTGTCCGTCCGCGGTCTAGCGCCTAGACGCTTGATGCTGGAAAGCTGCTATTTGGTATGTATACTTATATTAACAATGCTAACAAAGTGGTAGAAGAAAATTGTGAAAAAGATTTTTTTTTGGGTGCCTCCCCTACAGGTAAAGTGGGAATGAATTATTTTTTTCGCACCGGCCACATATTGTGAGGTATCATTAGATAGGTCTCTTAAAAACATCGAAGGTATGGGATCATATTTCGATACAATCGTCCGTTTGCGAATTCTTTACATTTAACGTGTCAATTTTCGTTTTGCACGGTGCCCCCCCACCCTCTATCTCCGAAAGTCTTGTGTTTAGAAGTTTGAAAAAATTCATGGTAGTAGTCCATATAGTGAACCTACAAGGCAAACTATAACTGTTAAGTAGGTACTACTAGTTACCGAGTAATAGTCGACGAACCGATAAAATAAAATTTCTTTCATGGAAACGTACAAATGTCATTTGCAAGCAAGCAAAGCACAGCACAGCGACGGGGCACGGGGGGTTCGCCGCGTACTTGGCCAGGTTCAAGTGCAGGGAGAACCCGTCGTGCTTCTGCGAGCCTGATAAGGAGCAGACCATACTGCACATACTTTTCGACTGCCCTGTGTATGATTTGGATCGATTTACACTCGAGAGCAGAATAGGCTTTAAAATAACAGCCGAAAATGTACATGAGCACATAGGTAGTAAAAAAGACTGCAAAGATATTTTAGAACATTTTTGTAAATTAGCAAATAAAGTCGTAAAATTAAATAGTAGTAAATAAGAATTGTGAGCCAAGTATCTGAGAATACTCAGGCATCGACAATTAAATTAATGTTGAAAATATAAAGAAAATAAAAAGGTATAAAAATGTGTAGTATTTAAGAACATAGCAATAAGTACAAACTGTAATCTAAAATAAAACTAAATGCGTTATTTATTTAAATAAAGAACCCCCAACACCATTAGATAAGGCTAGGCAGTAATAACCAGGAAAGAAAGATGACGAATGTAAGAAAGAAAAGTATGTAGAATGAAAGTACGAGAAGAAAACGAGCGAGAACTGGTATGAAAGAGGATAGATAAAAACTCCGATTACGTCGGAGGTAACAGGAAAAAAAAAATAAAAAAAAAAATAAAAAAAAAAAGCAAAGCACAGCAAATACGGAACCCTACACTGTGCATGGCCAGACATGCACTTGGCCGGTTTTTTATATTACGATTTTCTAAACTTAACATTTAGTGTATGTTTCTTTTCAAAATTCCTACGGGAACGGGAATAACGGGACTGAACGTGTAAATCATTGACTACTGAAGGGATTATAATGAAATTTGGTTCACGAGTAGAATTTAATCTGGAGTAACACATCTAGGGTATTTTTACCCCGAAATACCCACAGGAACGGGAATAATGAGACTGAACGTGTAAATCACACTAGTGACTACTGAAGGGGTTGTAATGAAATTTGGTACACGAGTAGAATTTAATCGGGAATAACACATAGGGTATTTTTATTCAGAAATTCCCACAGGAACGGGAATAATGGGAATGAACGTGTAAATCACTGAAACGTATTCTGAAACTGCAAGTGCTAGAAGTTTCCACTGTATCATGAAGGTTCCTTTCGTTATTTTGCGTTTAGTACGATATATTTTTAAACGACAAAAAAGGCCGTAACTGGTTTTCTTTCGCCATTTCTTTTTACCAGTGGTCATTTTGCTTTTGTTTCCGAAATGGTAGTAGTTTATAGAGTAGATTAATTTATACAAATCATTTATTACTGTATACTCTAACAAGAGAACGTGTTTGTGATAACCTATTCTCTGAATAAAAGTTTTGAATTTTGAATTTGAATTTTTGAATTGATTTTGAATTGAAATTCCCAATGGAACCGTACCGCACCGGGCCGTGCGGGCCGTGCTGAATTTGTCTCTGAAGAAAAATATGCTAATTGTTAGTACGCCACGCAGGCGAAGCTGCGGGCAGAAGCTAGTTATAGATAAATAAATAATTTATATTTGGACTTAAAAACAGACAAATGACGCTTTATTTAGTCGATTAACATATGAATGAAGTTGTAGGAACATATGGCGTTGACTACGTGACTGTCTAATATTTTTTTTATGCCACAAAGGTAGCAAACAAGCATACGGTCCGCCTGATGGTAAGCATCACCGTAGTCTATAGACGCTTGCAATACCGGGGGTATCACTCACGCGTTCACTCAATCCACCGATCTAAACCATTATGATAAAAACATGAATCGATTGTAAAATTACTTTTTGCGATATAGCATGCAACATTATATTACCACAATAACGTTTGACGAGCTAATTCAAACACAACCGTTGAATTTCACTGGAGATCTTGTGCCAAGTATATTGGAACGGTATAAAGAGATTTTTTTTTTACCACTAAGGTGGCAAACAAGCTAATATGTTAATACTCACGAAATTCCAGTTAGTGCCGTATCCCCAACAATACAAAGCCACTTGTCTTATCAACTCGTTGCTACTTTGCAATATCTTAACACTTAGAACACAACCAACAACTGTCACACTCAAATGATGCAAAATAAATATCAATCTAACGAAAAACTTAAAATAAAACAGTCCATTCTTAACTTCGTCGTCCGCCATTTTGAAATTTAAAATTTTATTACAAGAGGATAACACACTTTCCAATATTACACTTTATTTTGTATTGCGATAATAATGGTGTTATTTAAATTTAAACTAAAAATAACACTAATATTAATAACGTAAAATAGAATTTGAAAATGTACAATAGGTGTGTGCCGTTCAAAACATTAACAAAATATGGTAATTATCTTCTGTACTTCAATAAAAGAATTTTAATTGTACACTTGTCATTTAAAGTAATTAAATAATGATTGAATCGATCAATGATTGTTTTAAAATATTTAAAATCGTTTTAAATTCTGTCAGTTTAAATTGTATTCGCGAATTTTTGTGTGTAATTAAATAATTTGCATGTGTTCTTACAGTTTTGAGACAATTCCCCGTTAGCCTGTGCGTATTAGAATGTAAATTTAATTACCAATTATTGTTGTTATAAGGTAGAACAAGAAAAACTATGTCTTTTTTATACATACTCCAAAATATTACCTATCCCATACAACAAACGTGATTTTTTTCTCTGTAATAACAGTAACAGGGTAAACGCTTGAAATAATCACAAAATTACATATTGACTTAAAAAAAAATAAGGGACCAAACGTGATTAAACGTATTTTTTCTTGTTTTTAAAAGTCACACAGGTAGACGCTTAAAATATTCACAAAATATAAATTGACTTTAGAAATAAAAATAAAATTGAAATAAATTATGGCAGACACCACCGTGTATTTTTTGTTGTTGTTTTTAAAAGTCACACATTATTTTTTCCGAATAAACGTTTGATTGGTTTAACTCCGAAAGATGACTGACATTGTCTGGAGATGAATAATAAAATTATCCACATAATTAGACTTTAACGTGTTTCCTTTGATATTATAAACGGAAGATAATACGCTATGACACAAGGACAATTGAAGACATGCAACGTTCCTAAGTATATTTCTAGACTTATAGTGTATATTACCAACTCAGATTTTCATACTTATCATGAAGAAATGAAATCATTTACTCGGAGAGTATCGGGATTTGCCCATCACACATTCGCACGGCTGTCTCCTGTATAGCCAGGATCAACAAACCTCAGAACGAAGCCTATTTGACGTCCCGGGGGAGAAACTACAGCTGTCTTGGAGTTGGAACTCACAACGAATTTAATGAGAAAGAAACTGCGCCCTTAGGTACCGAATTTAGGAGCAATACCGACGCTATGGCTTAATAGGATTCATATTTCACACTCGGTGTGTCCCGAACTCCCGATTGGGACGCCTGGTAATATCGATATAAAAAAACTTTGTCTGTCTGTCTCATCGCATATCCTAAACCGTTGAACGTAGAGACCTAAAACTTGAAGGGTGGGTTCTTGGTATGATGTGGGCATCCGATAAGAAAGGATTTTCTGAAATTCCCACGGGAAAGCGGGATACACGCGAACGAAGTTGAGCGGATTTCCCTAGTTTTTCATATTATTAAAAACGCACTTTCCCAGGTGCACTTTTCCAGGCACTTTCGCACTTAATCATACTAATATTATAAATGAGAAAGTGAGTTTGTTTGTTTGTTATTCCTTCACGGCTTGACTAATCAGCCGATCATTATGAAAATTTGTATGTATATTGTTAGGGGTACAGAGCCCAACATAGGCTACTTTTAATCCCGTGAAAGTATGTCATTCCAATGGGAAAATATTTTTTCTACTATAGAGGGCGCTGTATGGGATGGGCTATCGGTCAACAGATGGCGCCACAAGTCGCGCTATGGATTGTTTTGTTGTCAAACCAGATCTATGGCATAAAATTAACCACGAGCGAAGCCGCGGGTTATATATTTTTCTGACCACGACCAACTTTGTAAACCCTATTTATTGCAATTACATAAATTGAACATGAACGCATCACCCGGCTGTCTTTGGTCTCCGAAATGGTAGTAGCTTGTGGAGTAGATTAAATTATGATAACGATATGTATTAAAAATTGAGGTTGGGATGCCGCACTATAACATCTTTGTAAGTATTCATTAACAAACGTGTAAAAATGCTACAACGTGCTTATAAGACTGTTTGTAAAGGCAGGACTCCATTGTAGCGGTGATTTTTTTGTGCTAAAGCAGGCAAACCAGTGGGGAGAAAAGATTTAAAAATTTAATGGCGAGATTTATCAGACAGTTGCAGAAATACGTTTATTAATGGTAACGTAAGATATTGTATGTAACAATTCCTTGTCCAATTTTTTATTTTTTATTTTTATTTATTACTTATTGTACAAATTACAGAGGAGCTCGATGGCGTCGCTGTGTGTCGCACTCTAATATGAACACGCAAGTCAAGCGACGTCGACCCTTGCCAGCGTTTGGATGGGTTTCGTTATCTCGAGTTTCTCCGTGCTTCGGGGGGCACGTTAAGCCGTTGGTTCCGGCCGTTGTAGCCTTCAGGCGGCTTGAGAACATTGGCCTCTGTCAATCTGCATTGGGGCAGCGTGGCAGAGTACGCTCTAATCGCCTTCGATTGAAGAGAGACCCGTATCCCTGCAGTAGGATGATTATGGGATTGATGATCTCCGTGGGGTAATGGTTGCACTGCGGACCGCCACCCAGGAGGACCCGGGTTCGAATCCCGGTCGAGTCATGATGAAAAACGAACTTTTTCTGATTAGCCTGGGTCTTGGATGCTTATCTATAATAATCTATATAATTTTGTATTTGTATAAAATACTAGCTGACCCGTGCCCACTTCGTTGGGCATAATGTTAAAAGCCTTTTTATTTTTTGGTTTTTTATATAACCTATGACACTCAGCAATAATGTGGCTTTCTATTGGTGAAAGAATTTTTAAAATCAGTTCAGTAGATCCCGAGATTACCCCTTACAATTTAACAAATACACAAACTTTACCTCTTTATAATATTAGTAAGATAGTATCGTTGAATTAGTATCCCGTAACACAAGTCTCGAACTTATTTTGGGGCTAGCTCAATCTGTGTGATTTGTCCCTATCTATTTATTTATATTACTACCATTTTAAAAGAGCAAGTGCTAAGTTTCTTGTCAGCTTCTTCTTAACACAAATCTGCCGTCTGAACTGGTGGTAGGAAAAACTGTGACGATTCAAAAGAGCGTAAATTAGACCTATTTTTGTAATTTTTATTTTTATGGATTGATTGTAATGCAATCACAATGAACAATCGATTGCTGAAGACTGGTTGGAAGTTGCAAAATAGCAAATCTAGTTTTACAATAATTCTTGACATGATACTGGAGCAATTTGACTGGTCAGGCAAGTATTTAGTAATTAGAAATTAAGCGTTAAGTAACTAATAGTAGTTAATGTAAGAATTGTACGTTTTTACAAGACTGTATTCTAATCGTATTTCGGACTAGCAAAATAATAGCAACTTCGTTTGTGTATATCTCGCTTTCCCGTGGGAATTTTGAAAAATCCTTTCTTAGTACACCCCTAGACGTCGTAAGGAACATACATTCCAAATTTGGAATCTCTAGACCCAGCGGTTTGGGTTGTGCGTTGTTATATAGTTAAGTCAGTCAGGATTTTGAATTTTATTTAATTAGATTAAATTCGTTGTGAGTTGACAGCTGTGGTTCCTCCTCTGGGACGTCAATAAGCTTCATTGATTATTGTCAATCTGAGGTCGCCGTTGTTGATCCTGGCTACACAGGAGACACATCGGTGGGACTGTGTGGTGGGCTTGTCCGTATGTACTGTATCTGGAATTCAGGTGTTAGTGATCATAGGCGCGCGCGGAAAGTTTACATTTTCCAACAAAATGTGTTTTTTGTTTGCCTGCTTTGTACATATTTGAACGTAAAAATTTACAAATTTATTTTAATTTTAACTAGAAAGATTGTTTTAGGCAAAGAACAAAACATAGGAACATAATTAAAATTAAAAAAAACTCAACTACTATTACAAATAAAATTTTTACTATATTTTGTATGTCTGACATCCGCATAACAAAACTAGCGACCTCAAAAACCGGTTAAAACTGAACTTCGGTTTAATGCTAAATAGTTTACTAACAATTAGTTTTTACATTGGTTACTACCTATTATTATATGATGTTAATTTATTGCATCTATGTGATATAATATACTAGCGAAACCCGCGCAAAGTCGTTTGCGTGTATCCCGCTTTCCCATGGGAATTTTGGAATGTATGATACTTTAAAACCTTCCCCTTGAATCACTCTATCAATTAAAAAAAACCGCATCAAAATCCGTTGCGTAGTTTTAAAGATTTAAGCATACAAAGGGACATAGGGACATAGGGACAGAAAAAGCGACTTTGTTTTATACTATGTAGTGAAGTGCAAAGACAGCTCGGTAGGTACGTATACAAGTTAAGCGCTAGGGCTGCGTGCGCGTGCCAGGAGCGTTGGCGGTATGAATCCATCCTCAAACATCATTTATTCAATTCTATACTGGATGCCAACGCTTAATTGTTTTATGAAGAGAGGTAGGGCACAGCGGATAATACGCTGAAATCGGATCAGACAATCTGGGGAAGGACCTGCACCGTAAAGAAGATCGTAGCCAAATAGCATTGGTCTCGGCCATGTTGTGTTCCTACGGTGAGTATGGTCTCCAGAGCTCCACTTGGGAGTTGGGAGGGTTGGCAACGCGCGAGTGATACCCACGGTACTGCAAGCGTCTTTAGGCTACGGTGATGCTTACCATCAGGCGGGCCGTATGCTTGTTTGCCAACTATGTGGTATAAAAAATATAAAAATGACTGCGCGTGTCAGGAGTGTTGGCTTCCAGTATTATTATTATTTTTTAAATGTGCAGTATTTAAAATCACAACGAAAGGAATGTGTATTAGTTAGCCTCGATTAAAAATTACATGTTAATTGACAATTAGGGACAGCCAACGCCATCTCTAATTACGCTAACACACGTGAAACTTTCAAAGAAGTGGCATATCGTTTTAAAATACTAGTTTCTTTAAAAAAAAATTGTAACTTTCACTCGAAAAACTGGTTAAAATTGTAAATAAATGTAATTTCATGGTTATTAAATTTCACACAGTTTCAAATTCAAAGTTTTTTTTGGCAAAATATGAAATTAACCATCGTTATTAAATGTTAATTTCTGTTTCAAATCAAAACATATTTTTTCGTTAGATTGGCACTACACTTGGATATAGATAGATAGAATATGCTTTATTTGCAACACACAGACTGTAAACATAGAACACAACAAATACAATACGATACGGTAAACACAAAAAAAAATTATTACAGACTAGTGTATAGCAACAAGGCGGCCTTATTGCTCAAAGCAATCTTTTCAAGGCAACCTTAGGGTAACAGAGCTATATATGGAGTAGATTATTTGAAAGATTTCGCATTCCTCATACCTCATTTAATACATCACACATTAACACTTCGAAGTCCTCCATTCTGGCTAGCTCGAACACAACACGAGAGTGTGAACAGACAACTCAAAAAACCATCGATCACGCGAGGCGCGAGACGAAGCACGAGACGAGGTACGAGGCGAGAGTGTAAATGTAGTATTATACTTAGATACAAGATAACAGACTCTTTGACAGTCCGGTGGTGCGCTGGTAGTGCTCTATCTTCGGCAATTCGGGGGGTTCCATTCCCGTTAAGGCAAATATTTAGGTGACGCCATTTTGTGTTTGTTTACGAATCTGGGTATTTTCTATATTGTTTACAATGTATCGGGATCGATTCTACTAACACAAATGCACCAATGGACTCTCAATGGTGTCTCAATCGTGTCTCAAAAGAATGCCGATAGTGTATCAGTGGAATAGTTTTTAACATTTGTTATGGACTTAAACAATAAGTTAAACATTATGTTATTGTTTAAGTACACAAGAAGGTTAAGCCTAGCGTACTTTGAGACCGTGGCCTTATGTTTGTAGTTGATAAGAATTTATAAAAAAAAAAAATAAATAAAAAACTTTTTTTGTAAAAAAATCGGATATCAAATTATTTCCGAATGCCAAAGACGGACGCCAAGTGTGGTGTCTGTTTAAGGTCATGACGAAAATTGATATGACGATTGTGCGTGTGACGATGAAGTCAAGTGACGTCAACCGGAACAATGATTATTATAAGTATTTTCAAGGGTACATTCTGTACATAGATTCTTTTGAGAGGAGATTCAAGCATAATTAACAGCGGTGGTGCGCACCAGAGGGCGCTGGCACAGATTAAATAAATAAATATATAGGGACAAATCACACAGATTGAGCTACCCCCAAAGTAAATTCGAGACTTGTGTTATGGGATACTAACTCGACGATACTATATTTTATAACAAATCTATACATATAATAAAACAGTAGACCCCGATATGTCTGTACATTGAACATATTTGGCAAAAATGGAGAGAGAACAGTTAAAGAAAGGTAATAAAAGCGAAAAAATTTTTTTTGGATTTTTTTGTCTGTCTGTCTATCTGTCTGTCTGTCTGTCTGTCTGTCTGTTTGTACGCGCACATCTTCTAAGTTACTGAACGGATTTTAATGCAGTTTTCACAGGAAGATAGAGCTCGGCTTGGAGCAGAATATAGGCTTTGTTTCATTTAAATCGGATGTCAGGAAAATAAGTTATGTTCATTTATAGGTCTCCTCCCTGTCAATGTAAGAAAAAAAAAATCTCGCACTTACAAACTTGAGACTTGGTACACCATACCTACCGACAACAGACTGGACCGGACCGGACCGGACCGAACCGGACCGGACCGGATGTCAGGAGAAGCAAAAGAAGAAGTTACACTCATTTAAATTTTCAAAACGAAAGAATTTTAAAATTGTCACTGTGCAGAGTCGGCATCGCCCGACCCCTGATTACGACCATTTTAATATTCAATAGCACTGTGTATGAAAGTTTTTTATTTACTTGAGCTGACCATTTTGAAATTTAGTTCCTCAAAAGTTCACTAGATGGCACTGTGCAGATATATAAAAGAGAAAATCACTGACTGATTCATCACGAAATCTCCGAAACTACAAGTGCCAGGAGTCCTAAATTTTGATGGGGGTTCCTTTTGGTGCGGAGGTGCTCACTAAGAAAGGATTTTTGGAAATTCATCCCCTAAGGGCGTAAAACGGGGGTGCAAAGTTAGTATGAAACTTTGCCGTTTTTGAAGTTATTCGAATGAAATTCAGCATTAAGGTTCTTTATTGAAAGGTATGAAACACGAGTAAAGTATTTTTCTCAAAAAACATCCCTTAGGGGGTTAAGCGGGGGCGCAAAGTTAGTATGAAACTTTGCCGTTTTTGAAGTTATTCAAATGAAATTCAGCATTAAGGTTCTTTATTGAAAGGCATGAAACACGAGTAAAATATTTTTCTCTAAAATCATACCTTAGGGGGTTAAACGGGGGTGCAAAGTTAGAATGATACTTTGCCGTTTTTGAAGTTATTCGAATGAAATTCAGCATTAAGGTTCTTTATTGAAACGCATGAAACACGAGTAAAATATTTTTCTCAAAAATCATCCCTTAGGGGGTTAAACGGGGGTGCAAAGTTAGAATGAATCTTAGCCGTTTTTGAAGTTATTCGAATGAAATTCAGCATGAAGGTTCTTTGCTGAAAGGCATGAAACATGAGTAAAATATTTTTTTCCAAATTCATTCCTTAGGGGGTTAAACGGGGCGCAAAGTTAGTATGAAACTTTGTTGTTTTTGAAGTTATTCCAATGAAATTCGGCATGAAGGTTCTTTATTGAAAGGCCTGAAACACGAGTAAAATATTCAAAAATCATCCATTAAGGGCGGTAAAACGGGGATGCAAAGTTGACTGATGCATCACGACATCTCCGAAACTACGTGTCAGGAGTCTCAAATTTTGCATGAGGGTTCCTTTTGGGGCGTAGGTGCTCACTAAGAAAGGATTTTTTTTAATTCCCACGGGAAAGGGAGTAATAGGACTGCAAGTGTATTATCGCAGGCGCTCAACCTAGAAAGCTGAAATTTCGTATAGAGGTTTCCTTTATAATGTTGACAAGGATAAAGACGGGGTTTTACGAAATTCCCACGGGAAAGGGAGTAATAGGACTGCAAGTGTATTATCGCAGGCGCTCAACCTAGAAAGCTGAAATTTTGATGAACACGGGATTTTTTTAATTCCCACGGGAACGGGACAAATAGGACTGCACGTGTGTTATTGTGGGCGCTCAACCTAGATATAAAGTACTTAGACAAGGATAAAGACGGGATTTTTTTTTATTCCCACAGGATTCGGAATAATTAGACTACGCGTGAATCATCGGAAGCGCTTGACCTGAAAAGTTGTTTTTTTTTTCTGCAGATTCCCTTTATGATGTTGACAAGGATAAAGTCGGGTTTTTTTTAAATTCTCACGGGAATGAAATTATCGGCATTTTCGCTTGACCACGCGGGTGGAGCCGCGGGTAACAGCTATTAAAATAATAAAACAACAGGATTTTGTACACAGTAGGTAGCCAAGATTAACAGCGGCGAGCAAATAGACAATGAGCAATGAAGAACACTGACGTCTCGGGGAAAACTACAGTAATAGGAGACTGTTAAATCCGTCTAATTAGTCACAAGTCAATTAGACACAGTCCAATTCCACGCGAGCGAAGCCGCGGGCACAGCTAGTACATAATATAGATAAACATCCAAGACCCGAGGCTTAGAAAAAGTTCGTTTTTTCATCATGACCCCATAACACAGGCAGTTTGAGCCTAACTTACTTTGGGGCTAGGTGACGCTGTCGATTGTGTAAACAAAACGAGTAGATTTCGCGGGTGTTCGGTGGAGGGAGGTTGAGGGATTCAAGTGGAAAGAATTGCTAGGATCCATTGAGGGATCAAACAATGGATCCAAGTTGAAGGATAGTGAAACTAAACAGAATAGTCTACCCTTTCACGGTTTAACAATAAAAAAATATTAAGTTAAGAGAGGTAGGGCACAGCGGATAATCCGCTCAAATCGGAGCAGCCCGTCTGGGGAAGGACCTCCACCTTACAGAAGATCGTAGGCAAATAGCATTGGTCTCGGCCATGTTGTGTTCCTACGGTGAGTAAGGTCTCCAGAGCTCCACTTGGGGAGGTTGGGAGGGTTGGCAACGCGTGAGTGATACCCCCGGTATTGCTTACGTCTATAGGCTACGGTAACGGCTTATCATCAGGCCGACCGTATGCTTGTTTGCCACCTGTGTGGTATAAAATAAAAAAAATATTATTCTAGCAAATTAAATCGTTAACATTTATATATTAATTAAACATAATTATAATTTTAAAGGTTAATAAAATTCAAAAATGATTAAGTCTCACTTTTATACATAAAAAATTATGTATAATAATAAAAATGAAAGTTGAAACAACAGTTATAACATACCTGACTGCATTGTAAAGTTTTTATGGTTTACGATATCTGTGGAGGACCGGACCACTCCACATATGATGCTATCTGTAGACTTGATGCCTACCTATCCGGAGACCCAGCTCTGATAAGAGCTAATCGTGATAAACGACTTGGATGCTCCCTCGGTCACTTGTTTTGCGTCTATTACGCGTGTGGACTGTATACTAGGTGTTATTGAAGAATATGTGACTCTACGTTAAATACTTGGCAAATAAAACTGATTCTAAACTTAATAAAAAACTGACTCTTGTAGCGTTATTGTTTTATTACTGGTAATACGCAGTTACCTTTTGATAAAAAAATAACTAAAACTACCTACTTAATTATACTATTAAAATAAATAAATAAAAATTAAATTAAATATTTACAAATACATAACAGTATTACTTGTAATCAATTGAAAATAATCATTATCAATGAACTATCGACTCATAGTCGATAATATCTATCGACTATCATAGGAATGCACTAAGAACGAGTTGTTGAATGAACGAGAACGCTCGCGGCGTCGAACCGGTCAGCCATCGAGGCGGCCGGCCTGCGACTGATTCCTCGAAATCACATATAACAGAACGCACGTCACTTTGCTCCCTAAAATTTAGCACACGTGTGCATTTTACATATTTTTCTTAAAATCATTAATTTATTGTGTTTATCCCCCACTAATTGGGGACTTCCATACTGCTTGGGTCCTGCCTGCAGATAAGGAACCTCGTCGCCTTAGAAGAAGAAGCCCTTGTTCAGCACCCGGCGACCTTCACAGGGCAGTACAGTTCGCCAGGCTCCAACGATCCAATTTTTATTTATATACCTTCAATTTAATTGCTTCTTATCACTGCAATCGGGTCGAACCCACGTACCTTTTACCTACCTATTAAAATATTGTCAACTAAAGGTGTTAAGAAATTATTCAGTAACCTGATACGGCCGACACTACAGTGGCGCCTACAACGCGGTTAAGGTTCAGTGCTTTTTATAATTTTGGATCGTTGCGTAGTTGTTGGTGTGTGTGTAATTGTAATGCTTTGTTTTTTTATTTTATTTTCTAGCTCGCTTTTACACAACAACAAGGGTCTAGTGTTGCATGTGTTTTTTTTTTATCGACATATCGATAATCTGTGAATTATTGTGAGCACACCGACACTTGTTGTTTTGTCTTATTTATTTTGCATTTTTTCTTTTACGTTTTTGTTTTACGTTTAGTAGCTTTCATTTTATGGTGCTATCAACTTATCATATTTAACAATAATACCGGTATTTTTATACATATATTTTTTCATAACAATTAAAAAAAAAAAAAAAAAAAAAAACAATTCAATAGTTTATTCAAGTTGTAACAGAACGGAGATTTTTTTTAGTTCACACTTACCTAATCGGTTAAATCGGTAACTAATTAGTTAAACTAAGAATCGTTAAGATGTCACACAAAATTAAATTCTTGTCCCTACAAAAACCTGAACTGGCTTACGAAGTAGAAATTAGAGGCCAGTCACCGGCTGACACCGTTCAGGAGCTTCGGAAGCAGATTGTTAAACTTGTACAATTGTTTCCCTCTGAAGATATTTTGGAATCGCCTTTTCCTACTACTACGGACACGGCCGCTATAAAAGAGTGTTTGTGCAAGGTAGACGCTAATATAAAGTCAATGACGGTGACTCCAGATAGGAACCTCTTAGAACGCACAATAAATACCATGAACCACGTTTATCATCGTATTAACAGAATTGATATCACAGTTGAATCTGAAGTAGCGCCTGCTCTCAAAGAATGCAAGTCACGTTACCAGACCCTAAATGCTGTTTTAGAAAAATTAAAATCGAGCCCTGCTTCAAGTTCAGATGTTACGGATAGTCTAACAAATATTACTGTTACTTGCGACCGTAATTTAGCATCGGAACTATCGAAACTAAAATATAGTGGTAAAACTTGCGTTCGCGCTTTCATTTTAGGCGTCAACGATTTCATAAGAGCTCGCGGTATAACATCCAGTAAGGTACTATCGTTCGCTACGGAAATTTTTACTGACGATGCCTTGCACTGGTTTCGTGGTATTCAAGATTGTGTAACCTCTTGGGAAGAGCTTTGTATTAAACTAAAAGAAGATTTTAGTCATGCTGATTATGATTACCGTTTCCTAGGAGAGATTAGGGCTCGTACGCAGGGTGAGCGGGAGAATATTACTATTTACATTTCAATAATGTTAGGCATGTTCTCACAACTGGACAGAGAATTATCAGAGGCAGAAAAATTGGAAGTTCTACTGCATAACATACGCCCTTGCTATGCCAGCTCTCTGGTGTCTTGTCCAGATATTAAAGATATTGATTCTTTGCGAACAGTTTGCAAGAATTACGAAAATGTTCAAGCACGCCTTGCACAATTTCGGGAGCCACCAAAGGTCACAACCGACACCTTGGCCCCAGAATTTGCTTATTCGCAACCTTTCGTTAGACAGTCTAGCAATTATACTCCAATATCTTCAGGTAGACCTTTTTCCAATAATAATAATAATCCACACACTTCAAGACCGGTTCATGCGGTAGCTATTAAATCTAGGCCTAAGTTCTGTCCTCGCTGTAGAGTAGACACCCATGGTCTAAGGAATTGCACGGCCGAGCGTGTTATTGTTTGTTTTCGTTGTGGTCGACCAGGTGTTCGATTTTACGATTGTCCTGATTGTCAAAAACCCGACACATCTGAGACCCCAAAAAACGCGTAGGGCGGAATTGTGGTTACTACGATAAGGAGGACTGGACGAAATGGTTATCCTTCATTAAAAATTTTTTTTCCTTATACAAAGTAACTTCAATTCTGCAAAGAAACCCCAACAATGATACGAGGATTTTTGTTGACGTTAAGATTAACGGCGTCAGTGCCTCTGGATTACTTGATTCAGGCGCTGCCGTCTCTGTTATTGGTAATAACTCTCACGAAGAATTGTTCGAATTAGGTCTGTTTCTGGATACGAACGACAGAGTACAGGTTGCGGCTGCCGGTGGCCATAATTTTAGTAGCATTGGTTCTATATATCTCCCCATAGAATTTGAAGGTAAAAATCAGATTATTAAGGCGTATGTTGTACCAGATATCGACACCTCACTTATTTTCGGAATTGACTTCTGGCGAAAATTTAAGCTATGTCCCAAATATATTGGCTCTATGAACATAGTTTCGCCTAAAGAAGCTGACACTCCCTTATCAGTTTCCGTTTCGAATCACATTACACCCTACGATAAACTAGATAGTTCACAACTTGCTATTGTCGAAAATATAGTTGAAGAATATAAGAATATTTCATATGAAAGGAAGGGTCTAGGTCGAACTACACTTATTACTCATCATATAGATACCGGCGACGCAGCTCCAATACGTCAGAGATTTTACCGCATGTCGCCCGAGAAAGCTCGTATCGTAAACGAGCAGGTCGATGAAATGCTCCAGTTAGATGTGGTCGAGCCTTGCGAGAGCTCTTGGTCTTCACCTGTATTGGTCATTAATAAAAAGAATGGCACACCTAGATTTTGTCTCGATAGTCGCAAGCTGAACTCTGTTACTACTAAGGATGCCTATAATTTACCATATATATCCGAAATATTAGATAATCTTAAGGATGCAAAATTCCTTAGTAGTATCGATTTATCCAAGAGTTTTTGGCAGATACCTATTTCAGAAAGGGACAAAATCAAGACGGCTTTTTTCGTACCTAATCGCGGAACCTTTTGTTTTAAAACCATGGCATTCGGTTTAACAAACGCACCGGCTACCCAACAGCGTTTGGTAGACAAATTATTTGGCCCCGAATTTGACCTCAAAGTATTTTGCTATCTAGACGATATTATCTGCGTTAGCGATAGTTTTGAGAGCCACGTCTCCCTTTTGTTGCGCGTTCTAGATAAACTTAAAAAGGCTAATCTAACAATTAACTTTGAAAAAACCCAATTCTTTCGGGAAAGTCTCAAATATCTAGGTCACGTCGTAGATTCTTTCGGGCTACGTATGGATCCTGAAAAAATAGAAGCCATGGTAAAATACCCTACACCCAGCTCAAAAAAAGAGGTAAAACGGTTCTTGGGCACCGCCTCTTGGTATCGCCGTTTTGTGCCAAACTTCAGTAGTATCGCAGGCCCCTTAAATAAATTGACATCAAATAAGAAACCATTCTCTTGGTCAGATGAGGCAAACACGGCTTTCGAGACCCTAAAGCAAAGCCTAATTTCCGTGCCAATTCTCTCTTGCCCCAACTATCAATTGCCCTTCGAAGTCCATACAGACGCTAGCAACTATGGTGTTGGAGCCATGCTGAGTCAAGTTATAAATGGAGAGGAACACCCTATTGCGTACATGAGTAAGTCTTTAACTGGTCCAGAAAAGAATTACAGCATTACGGAGAGAGAAACTTTAGCTGTTTTAGTCGCACTGGAACACTGGCGGTGCTACTTGGACAACGGACAAACTTTTGTCGTATACACAGATCATGCAGCTCTAAAATGGTTCCTCTCTATTAATAACCCAACAGGAAGGCTGGCTCGCTGGGGAATACGGTTATCAGCGTTTAACTTCGTCATAAAACATCGCCGCGGTTCTGATAATGTAATACCAGATGCTTTGTCGCGTGCTATGCCCGTCGCTTCTATAAGTACATCTAATTGTTACACTCAATCCACCGACGAATGGTATAAGGATAAATACAGCACGTGTATGAAGTCTCCTTCCAGTCTTCCGAATTTCACAATTAATAATCATACACTTTATAGATTATCCAAAAATAAAGGCGTTTTAACGTCAGAGTTTGCCTGGAAGGAAGTAGTTCCAAGCGAATTGCGAGAACAGGTAATTATGGCTAATCATTCCGAGCCAACTGCTGGCCACTTAGGAATCCATAAATCCTATCATCGTTTGGCTCTTCGCTACTTCTGGCCAGGTATGCACTCTGATGTGATTAATTTTGTATCCAAATGTCCAATTTGCATCGCACATAAGTCACCCAACCATTCCACCTTAGGGGTTATGGGTAGACCAAAGCAGTGTACTCGTCCGTTCCAGATGATTTCCATCGATTTTATTGGCCCACTTCCGTCTAGTAGGAAACAAAATACCTACTTACTGGTGGTAGTGTGTTGTTTTTCCAAATATTGTCTCGCCTTTCCAATCCGAAGAGCAAATTCAGACATCGTGATGAAACATCTGGAGGACTCAGTGTTCCTCGTCCATGGTATTCCCCAAACAATTTTTTTAGATAATGGTAGCCAATTTATAAGCAAAAATTTGGATAACTTTTTTTGTAAATACAAAATTCCTAATGTTTTTTTTACGCCACGTTATACCCCTCAAATTAATACTGTCGAGAGATATAACAAGACAATCATCACATGTATATCGTCCTTTATTGACGACGATCACCGGGTGTGGGATGTTAATTTACCAAAGATACTATTCGCTATCAACAATTCTATTAATGAAGCGACCAACTACACTCCATCTTTCCTTGTATTTGGCAGGGAACTTGTTACTTGTGGTTCGCACTACTTAGACACAGACCTGGGCGATGAGATAATTTTTCTTCCACGTAACATATATGCAGAAAATATCGGCAACCTTGCAGTAATTTTTAACGAAGTCCAAAAGCGGCTGTGGCATGCTCATGCTAAAAATGCCATCGGATACAATTTGAGACGAAAGCCGGCTGAATTTGGAGTAAATGATATCGTTTGGAAGAAAACTTATTATCAGAGCGACAAAGACCAGTACTTTAGCAAAAAATTGGCGCCTAAATTTGTGAAGTGTCGTGTAATTGGGAAGAGGTCTCCCTTGGTTTATGAACTCGCGGACATGTCGGGCAGGGCACTTGGCACATGGCATATTAAGGACTTAAAATTAGTAAATAATCGTAACGAAGTATAATTTAGGTATAGTAATAACACGATTTGCGCACTTTAAGCTTCGAGCGGAATTTTTTTCTTTCATCGATTCAATTCAATTAACCAGCCAAATTCCTTTTATAGCGGGCGGGGTAACTGTAGCGTTATTGTTTTATTACTGGTAATACGCAGTTACCTTTTGATAAAAAAATAACTAAAACTACCTACTTAATTATACTATTAAAATAAATAAATAAAAATTAAATTAAATATTTACAAATACATAACAGTATTACTTGTAATCAATTGAAAATAATCATTATCAATGAACTATCGACTCATAGTCGATAATATCTATCGACTATCATAGGAATGCACTAAGAACGAGTTGTTGAATGAACGAGAACGCTCGCGGCGTCGAACCGGTCAGCCATCGAGGCGGCCGGCCTGCGACTGATTCCTCGAAATCACATATAACAGAACGCACGTCACTTTGCTCCCTAAAATTTAGCACACGTGTGCATTTTACATATTTTTCTTAAAATCATTAATTTATTGTGTTTATCCCCCACTAATTGGGGACTTCCATACTGCTTGGGTCCTGCCTGCAGATAAGGAACCTCGTCGCCTTAGAAGAAGAAGCCCTTGTTCAGCACCCGGCGACCTTCACAGGGCAGTACAGTTCGCCAGGCTCCAACGATCCAATTTTTATTTATATACCTTCAATTTAATTGCTTCTTATCACTGCAATCGGGTCGAACCCACGTACCTTTTACCTACCTATTAAAATATTGTCAACTAAAGGTGTTAAGAAATTATTCAGTAACCTGATACGGCCGACACTACACTCTAAACTTCTAGGTAAAATAAAACTTTTTCTTTGTTCTTGGTAAGAGCGCTTGTGCTTCGGGCGGGATACTTGTTCCTTATCGGTGGCTATTCGGCGACTGACTACCGTATTAAATTTGGCCTGATATTTATACTATTTTCGCCCGAAGCACGAAAACACAAAATTCATTTATTCTTAATAAAATTACGTTCACAACAGAGTTCTATAGTCTACGTTTATAGAACAACAAACATTTTCCTTATATTCTTAGTAGAAGTACCTTTTTTGACCTCTTGAAGTTGGCACGTGTAAGGAACCGGTTCAAACCGGTTTTTTCCTACACGTGCCGTATAAATACAAATTTATTTTAGCTTTTATTGAACATTCTTATTGGAAATGGACACCTTACTTCCCAACCATTACGTATCACGCAATTAATGTTCAATTCAATAGCGAATTATCGGAAAAAACGTGTATTTACTTTTGGTTCGCACGGGCCCAGCCAGTCGCAGCGCTGCCAGGCGCGTGCGAGCGAGACAACCTATCGATATACTCGATTCACAACTTATTTTTAATATTTACATAATAGGCCGTTACGTTACATAGTGCTTATGTACTAAGCCGTCGTGTACATTCTCCCGCCGTCGCTTCGCGATCTCCTGTTGGCAACACGACGATCTTCTTGGTCGGGCGACGCAACACGTTGCCGTTGCTGGTGGTGACGTCGACGACTCGTACCTCGCCGTCTGCACCGGGGAAGAGCCGCGTCACTCGTCCGCGCGGCCATGTCCCACGGGGCAAGTTGTTGTCGCAAATGATCACGACGTCGCCCTCCTTCGGTGTTGTCCCGCGGGTGTGCGTCTCCCGCCGGTGTTGGAGCAGCGGAAGGTACTCGCGCAGCCACCGGCGCCAGAATTCGTCGGCCAGGTACTGCGCGCGCCGCCAGTGTTGGCGCGCCGTTAGGTCGCCGGCATCAAAGACGCCAGGCGATGGTGAGTGCGAGTTCGCGCCCAACAGAATGTGGTTGGGCGTGATGGCCTCAGCGTCGTCGGGTCCCACCGCGACATGTGTCAGCGGGCGGGAGTTCACGGTGTGCTCAGCCTCGGCGAGCAGGGTGGCGAGCGTCTCGTCGCTCGGGTACTTCACGTGCAGGGTGTGGCGCAGTGCTGTCTTCACCGTGCGCACCAGCCTCTCCCACACGCCGCACATGAACGGGGCGGCGGGGGGCTGAAAGCGCCACGTGATGCGTCGTGCTGTTGCTGCCTCGCGGAGCGCGGCCACCGCTTGCATTGCGGCGGCCGCTGCCTCGCTGAGCTCCTTGTTGGCAGCCTTGAAGCACGTCGCGTTGTCGCTCCAGATTTCAGTCGGGTGGCCGCGGCGCGCAAAGAAGCGGCGCAGGGCGGCCACAGCTGAGTCTGCGCTGAGCGATGCGACGACCTCCAGGTGTACGGCGCGTGATGTCATGCAGGTGAAGAGCGCGACGTACCTCTTCTCTCGACGTCGCCCCACGGTGACTTCAAATGGCCCGAAATAATCAAGGCCGGTGAATGTGAACGGGCGCGCATGGTGAGCCAGGCGCGCGTGAGGTAGGTCACCCGTGAGAGGTGTCGCGGGTTTCGCCTTCAACAGGCGACAGCGCGGGCAGCTCTTGATGACGTTCTTCACCGCAGGCCGCACTCGCAGAATCCACAGCCGCTGTCGCAGCTCGTTGACGACGATCTCGGTGCCGCCGTGGTGTAGCTCTTCGTGCACGTGTTGTATGTACAGCTTGCTGTACGGGTGGTCCCCGCACAACAACATTGGGCTTGCTGCATCCTCGGTGATGTCGGCGGCGGCGCTCACTCTGGACTTCACTCGCACTATTCCGCTTCCGTCGCGGAATGTGGTGAGGGCCGCCAGCCGGCTCGGGTCAGCCAAGCTGTCGCGCTGTACAGCGCACACCCACAGCTGCTCGGCGCGGAGAAGGTGTCGCGCCTCTAGTGGCACGTGGCTCCGCGCAGCAGGTTGGATGTCTCGGGGTGTTGCTGCGGCGTCGGCGCGGGATCGCGCCGCTGTCCATGTGGGGTCACTCGCTGCGTTGGCTCGCGTTCGCTTGCGGCGGGTCGCGGCCACTGTTGCAACATGTGATCTGCAAAGTTCGATGAACTGTAGTACTCGCGCAGTGGCGCGCAATAGGCGCGGCCAACGCGAAAAGCGTCGGACGTCTGGCAAGTGTCCTCCAGGCGGCGTCGCGACGGCGGCGCAGCTTAACTCCTTCTCTTCTCCAGTGTTGATGCGGGCGGCGGGCTTCTCTCGCTCGGCGGGCCACTCTTCTTCCGGCCGGCGTAGAAACGCGGGCCCATGGAACCACCGATGCCCGGCGCCGAAGTCCGCTGGTGTTGCACGGGTGGCGTCGTCGGCTACGTTCTCGGCTGAGGGTAGCCAACGCCACTCGCTTTTCCTTGTGATGTCTTCTATCTCGGCGAGTCGGTGGGCCACGAACGTTTTGAACGTCCGGGGCTCGGCGCGTATCCATGCTAGCGCCGTGCTCGAGTCGCTCCAGTAGACCCGACGCTCCGCCGTGAAGTCGTGCTCGTCAGTGACTGAGCGCGCCAGCCGCGCGCCCAACAGCGCGGCCTGCAGCTCGAGGCGCGGGATCGATGTCGGCTTCAGGGGGGTCACGCGGCTTTTCCCAGCTGCCAGCGCGACCCGCACCGACCCGTCGGCGCGCCGCATTCGCCAGTATACGGCGGCGGCGTAAGCTTCCTCGCTCGCGTCGACGAAGGTGTGTAGCTCGTAGCTCTCTGCGGGCTCGATGTCGTAGCACCGCGGTATGCGCAGCTGTTGATGCTGCCGCAGCACAGCCAGCCAGCTGAGCCAGCTCGCCTGCAGTGTTGGTGGTAGTGGCTCGTCCCACCCGGTGCCGTGTCGCCATGTGTCCTGCAACAACCTTTTTGCCGGTGTGGTGATTGGAGCTACTAGCCCGAGCGGGTCGTATAAGGACATTACGACGCTCAGGGCCTCCCTTTTAGTCGGCGTCCGGGTGCCTGCCAGCACTTCCGGCGTCGCACGCTGTCCGTAGTTGTAGCTCAGCGTGTCCTCTTGCGTGTTCCAGAGCAAGCCGAGTGTTTTCTCAAGCTCGCTCCCGCCGATGGCGATGGTGATATCGGCGCGGCTGGCTGCCAAGGGGGCCACGGCGTCCGAGACATTGGACGCCCACCCGCGCAGCTCGAAGCCCGCGCGCCGATGCACTGTGTCGACTGCTTGCGTTACCTGTTGCGCTGTTGTCACATCGGCGTAGCTTGCGATGTAGTCGTCCATGTAGTGGTTGCGGACGATGGCGGACGCGGCCTCAGGGTACTCCTCACTGTGTTCAGCTGCGTTGCGGTCCTTGATGTAGAGCGCAGTGCATGGTGATGAAGTCGCGCCGAAGATTAGCGACGTCATGCGGAACTCTTCCGGTGGGGCGTCGCCTCGTTTGTCGCCTCGCCACAGGAAGCGCAGCGCGTCGCGGTCCTCTTTTCGCACTTTCACTTGCATGAACATTTCTGCTATATCCGCTGAGATCGCTACACTGTGTTGTCGGAATCTCATCACGACGCCCGGCAGCGATTGCAAGCGGTCGGGGCCCGGCAGCAACATGTCGTTGAGGCTGCGGCCGTGGCTGCTCGCTGCGGCATCGTGCACAACACGTATCTTGGGCTTCGCTGGGTTGACAACGGCAAAGTGCGGCAGGTACCAAGTCCTCTTCGGCGTGGGCGCGGCGGTGACTCGCTCAGCGTACCCGGCCGCCAGCAGATGGTCGATCCTCTCTGTGTACTTCCCATTGAAGTTCCCGTCCCGATCCAGTTTCCTCTCTAAGTTGCGAAGCCGTGATAATGCGTTCGCATAGTTGTTCGGGATGACTTCTTCTTCTTGCTTCCACAGGAGTCCTGTTTCAAAGCGGCCATCTGGAAGGCGGCGGCTCGTCGCATCTAGCACTGCGAGGGCGCGCTGCTCTGGATCACTTCTTGTTTTCCTCGCCGTAATCCCGATGGAATCTAGACTGAAATACTGCTTAATTATTTCGTCCATCGGCTCCGTAATGTACCCACAAAAGGCGACGGGGTGACAGCGCGAACTTCGGCATCCGTGTATAACCCATCCTAGGTGGGTCAGTGAGGCGACCGGCTGGTCGCGCCGGCCCGCGCGCACCTCGCGGCTGACTATGAGGTCCCAGTTGTCTTGACCGATGAGCAGCTTTGGCGAGGCCTCTCCATAGGTGAGCGGCGGCAGGTGGTCTAAGTGGCAACAGTCCTCTAGCTCGTCCTGGAAAATAGACTGTGTTGTGAATGACAACTTGTCCACTGTGCGCGCGTTTGCGAGTGTGTACTCGCGGTCACTGTGCGCGCCCCGTATCTTCACATTCACAATCCTGCTGTTGGTGTGTTGCGTTTCCTCGCCGCCGACTCCCTGCACGCGCATTGCCTCTTTAGGCCCGTCCAGCGCGAGCGCGTCCGCTATGCCGCCGTCTAGTATGGTCACGGTGCTGCCTTCATCCATCAGCGCGTAGACCTCCGCTGTCGTTCCGTTGCCGCCGGTGAGCACGACGGGCGCTATCTTCAGGTAAGCGCGCCGTCTTCGTTGCGTTGTCCCGGCGGCGTTGGTCTGCTCCACTGCCGGCTGTTCTGTAGCGGCAGGCTTATCCTCGTGCAGCAAACGATGGTGCGGCTGGCGGCACCCGCGCAGCCCGCAGGGCGCGGCTCGGCACCGGAAACGTCGGTGTGTGCTTGCTAAACATCTGAAACACACGTTGTGCTTGCGCGCCAGCTCCCATCGCTGTTGTGTCGTTGCCTTGATCACATTCCTGCAAGTGTAAAACTTGTGATCCGCCTTGCAGAGTGGGCACGACTCCTTCTCCGCCTCTGTGTCGCGCGCCGCATACGCCCGCTCCGTGCGGCGTCTCGCTGCTGGCTGCGCTATGTTGATGTCTCCGGCGCGCTCCGGTGGTGCGTATTCCGTCCGCTTATCGGCCTCTACTCCCAGGAAGAGGGCCATCCTCTTCATGTCGGGGATGCCATCTTCTTTGACCGCTGCGTAGTCATACCACTTCTCCCGAAGCGCCGGAGTTAACTTCTCCAATATCGTGCGCACCATCGCAGTGTCGTGCAAATGGTGTATGCTCTTCATAGCTTCCATCGTCGCTACGATATTGGTGACTTGCGATGCGAAGATGCAGATGTCCCTCGGTGAGTCTGCTAGTCGTGGCAGCCTTCTGATCTTCTCAGCTTCCAACTCTATGAGGGCACCTGGTCTTCCAAATCGCCTTTCGAGCGCAGTCAGTACTTCCTCGGGTTCGGGTCGACGAATCAACAACCCGCTGACTGCCTCTGCTGCGACGCCCTTCAAGCTGCGTCGGAGTCTCACCACGTTCTCTGATGCGGAGAAGCTTGATGACGTATCCTCGAAGATGGCTCTCCATTCCAACCAATTTCCACTGTTCCCGTTGAAGATAGGTAGGTCCTGGCAGTGGGTAGGCATCCTTGTGGCCCCCTGCTTCATTCCCATGGTGATGGCCTTCGCTAGTTCCCCGAAGTCGAAGGCGCCCTCACCCCTGGCAGGCTTGGCACTGCTGCTACATTCTTCCTTTGTGGTGGCTGGTGGTGGCTGCGTTGCGTCGCCCGGTGGCTGTTGCTGAAGCCACCTGTTCACCTTAGCGACGGACGCGCCGCCGTCGTCCTCTTCATCCGTGTCATCCTCGCTCTCGGCTACGGCCTGGGCGCGCGCCAGTTGTGCCTCAGCCAGCATTACCGCTGCCTGTGACTCCGCTAGGCGCCGCTGAGCCAGCTGCTCCTTCGCCTCCAACTCCGCACGGATCTGTGTGCGTTTGGCTCGGGAACAGCGTGACCGAGCGGCAGCTGTCGCGGGCCTGCTAGGTGCGCGGTCAACGTCGATCGCGGTCCCGCTGGTTTGCGCCGTCTCTGCCGTCGTCGTGGTGTCCGTGGTCGTCGTAGCCATCGTCCCTGTAGACGTTGTCGGTGTGGTCGTCTCTTCCGACGTCTCGTCTGCGCCTCCCCTGTTGCTCCTCGTCACTGGCATTCTTCAAACTTCAAAAATTCGGCTCGCGAAGGACAATATAATGTGGAGGACCGGACCACTCCACATATGATGCTATCTGTAGACTTGATGCCTACCTATCCGGAGACCCAGCTCTGATAAGAGCTAATCGTGATAAACGACTTGGATGCTCCCTCGGTCACTTGTTTTGCGTCTATTACGCGTGTGGACTGTATACTAGGTGTTATTGAAGAATATGTGACTCTACGTTAAATACTTGGCAAATAAAACTGATTCTAAACTTAATAAAAAACTGACTCTAAACTTCTAGGTAAAATAAAACTTTTTCTTTGTTCTTGGTAAGAGCGCTTGTGCTTCGGGCGGGATACTTGTTCCTTATCGGTGGCTATTCGGCGACTGACTACCGTATTAAATTTGGCCTGATATTTATACTATTTTCGCCCGAAGAACGAAAACACAAAATTCATTTATTCTTAATAAAATTACGTTCACAACAGAGTTCTATAGTCTACGTTTATAGAACAACAAACATTTTCCTTATATTCTTAGTAGAAGTACCTTTTTTGACCTCTTGAAGTTGGCACGTGTAAGGAACCGGTTCAAACCGGTTTTTTCCTACACGTGCCGTATAAATACAAATTTATTTTAGCTTTTATTGAACATTCTTATTGGAAATGGACACCTTACTTCCCAACCATTACGTATCACGCAATTAATGTTCAATTCAATAGCGAATTATCGGAAAAAACGTGTATTTACTTTTGGTTCGCACGGGCCCAGCCAGTCGCAGCGCTGCCAGGCGCGTGCGAGCGAGACAACCTATCGATATACTCGATTCACAACTTATTTTTAATATTTACATAATAGGCCGTTACGTTACATAGTGCTTATGTACTAAGCCGTCGTGTACAATATCTATCAGATTATAATATCTCACAGCTAGACACCTAGGTATATGAATTTCTTAGGGTTCCATAGTAAACTAACAAGGAACTCTTAGGCCCGTTGGTAGTGCCCCTGGTGCTGCTGATGTCCATAGGCGACGGTGACCACTTCCAGTCAGGTGGCCCGCTTGCCTGTTTGTCAGCGATATAATATAAAAAAACAATGGGCCAACTGGACCACATCAAATCAAAATCAAATATACTTTATTGTGTAGGCCCTCGTGGGCAGTTAGACACGTCGTAGTTTACAACATATTGTCCTTCAGTGATAAATCTATACATATAATAAAACAGTAGACCCCGATATGTCTGTACTTTGAACATATTTGAACAAAAATGGAGAGGGAACAGTTAGAGAAAGGTAATAAAAGCGAATTTTTTTTTATTTTATTTACTGTCTGTCTGTCTGTTTGAACGCGCACATCTTCTAAGTTACTGAACGGATTTTAATCCTGTTTTCACAGGGAGATGGAGCTCGGCTTGGAGCAGAATATAGGCTTTGTTTCATTTAAATCGCATGACAAGAAAAGGAGTTATTCTTATTTGAACATTTCACGCGGATGAAGTAAGTAACAGCTCGTTTATAATAAATTAGCAACTCTATGAACTACCACCATTTCGGAAACAAAGCAAAATGACCACTGGGGGAAAGAATGGGGACAGAAACCCAGCCACCGGTAGCCAGTGGTAAATATTGTAGTAGGAAATATTGGCCAATTAAGTAAGCCATACTTGTGTTGTGGCTGAGCCTTGGTGCTCCTTC
This sequence comes from Endotricha flammealis, assembly GCA_905163395.2. Classification (NCBI taxonomy): domain Eukaryota; kingdom Metazoa; phylum Arthropoda; class Insecta; order Lepidoptera; family Pyralidae; genus Endotricha; species Endotricha flammealis. The sequence continues at coordinate 7,413,145 of LR990883.1, forward strand.
ACCGCGAGCATCCGCGTGTAATGTAACATTTTAGATTCGACTTTGAGCATTACATTACAATACTACCTCCCTGGCTGACGAGCGTTCGCCTCCCTCACTGCTGTAATGCTCCAATCTGAGCGTTACATCAAATACTATAGAAACTCTACCGAGTTAAAACGCACAGCTTCGGAAGAATTCGGGCAAGACTCGCGACACTAGCGCTACTATAGAAATAGGGCGACATGAGGTGAACGATTTCAAAACTTTTGTGTGTTTTGTATGCAAAATGTTAACGCGACACTAGCGCCCCTAGCGGCATGAGGTGAACAGGAGGTTGCCAAGTCATTGTATGAGAAACGTCAAGAGCTGTGCGTATTATATTTCTATAGTATTTGGTTTCATTACACGAGAATGCTCCCGGTGAAGGAGCACCTTTAGATGCGTAGTTTCGCCACATCCATCTGTCCTGATAGTCTGTCTGAATAGTCGGACAGACTAGGGTATGGCTATGGTCAAACTAGGGTAGTTCCTAGTTTATCACGGAACCCTATAAAGAAAAATCACACATCCTGGTTCTCTACTTCGACTATCTTCTTTCTGATTAAATTCGTTGTGAGTTCCAAGACAGCTGTAGATTTCTCCCCCGGGACGTCAATAAGCTTCATTGCTTATTGTCTATCTGAGGTCGCCGTTGTTGATCCTGGCTACACAGGAGACACAGTGGTGGGAATGTGTGGTGGGCTTGTCCCAGTATCCTGGTTCACTCACATTTAAAGATTTAACAATGTACAGTCAGGAGCACGTTAAGCTTTACACTTGTAGTACAATATTGGCTCTTATGTCATAGATCTCAAGAATGGTACAAAGTCCAATATGTAAAGGTCGACGTGCTCTTGACTGTACCTACCACGTACCTTCAATAAAGATGACATTTAGGTTTGTAAATGTCAAGACATGATAATGCCAAGAAACTGACAATATTTAATGTTTAAGTACAAAATTGCGCTTGCGATATACATATATGTATAAGAAAAGTTCACATTTCCGTGTTATTAAACGAATTTTTACATGCAATCTCATTTGGATTTTAAAACATAATGTATTAAAATAAAATAAAATGATTTGACGACCTCCGTGGCGTAATGGTTACCACGCCAGACCGCCACCCAGGAGGTCCCGGGTTCGATCCCCGGTCGGGTCATGATGAAAAACGAACTTTTTCTGATTGGCCTCGGGTCTTGAACGTTTCTTTATATGTATTTGATATAATAAAATATAATATCGTTGAATTAGTATCCCATAACACAAGTTTCGAACTTACTTTGGGGCTAGCTCAATCTGTATGAATTGAAATATATTTATTCATTTATTTGTAATCGATTCATGTCTATTTCATATCGATTTAAATAATACTAGCGGACTGAAAACATAATATAGCCTATGGCCTATGTTACCCGGGGATAATGACCTTCCTAACGGTGAAAGAATTTTTGAAATCGGACAGTAGTTTTTTAGTTTAACTTACACATCACACACACAACACAACACACGCACACACACACACACACACACACACACACACACACACGCACGCACGCACACACGAACACTAAAATACAAATATTTCCTGTTTATATTGAAAATCGATGTTTGGAGTTTTTGTGTCAAGCATATTGAGGAGGGGGAATGCCTGAATATACATGACGATAAGAAATAAAATTTCAAGTAAATACCTATATTTTTTTTATAGCACTAAGGTGGCAAAAAAGCATACGGCCCGCCTGATGGTAAGCAGTCACCGAGCCTATGGACACCGGGGTCGACCCTAAATGCATTATTTAGTAAATTCGAATGATATTTACGCCCCTGGTTAACTCTTTCATTGGTTGCCTTTTTGGAATGGACTAATGCGTTTCGGGTGTACTAACAATCCTTTTCTGAGATACCGGACAGTTGCGGGAGCATAGAGCTCTCATCTCACCGCCACATTGGTTGCCTTTCCACCACCACTATCATACTAAAGGACGTAATGTGTTTTTACACGGACGGGACGGGACGGGAAGTTAAATATAGTTCCATACAAAATGTAATATGCATATGTCGCGGATACACGGACGGGACGGGAGCGTGGCCGTGTCGAACAAAAAGTCACGTCCCCGTCCCGTCCGAGGTACCCTTTGCGTATGCAGAGGCCTTAATATTATCAAATACTATAGAAGACTAATACGCACAGCTCTTGACGTTTCTCATACAATGACTTGGCAACCTCCGTTCACCTCATGCCGCTAGGGGCGTTATAACATTTTGCATACAAAACGCACAGTTCACCTCATGCCGCTAGGGGCGCTATAACATTTTGCATACAAAACGCACAGTTCACCTCATGCCGCTAGGGGCGCTATAACATTTTGCATACAAAACGCACAGTTCACCTCATGCCGCTAGGGGCGCTTTAACATTTTGCATACAAAAGTTTTGAAATCGTTCACCTCATGCCGCCCTCATGCCGTAGGGGCGCTAGTGTCGCGTCTTGCCCGAATTCTTCCGAAGCTGTGGGTTATTAGTTTTAGTAATACAATTAGTCTTCTATAGTATTTGATATTATAAATGAGTTTGTTTGTTTGTTATTCCTTCACGGCTTGACTAATCAGCCGATCATTGTGAAAACTTTTATATATATTGTCAGGGGAACAGAGCCCAACATAAGCTATATCCTATATAGGTTTCTGTGAAAGTATGTCATTCCAATAGGAAAATATTTTTTCTACTAGAGTGGGCGCTATTGAGATTGAGGCTATCGGCCAACAGATGGCGGCACAAGTCGCGCTATGGGTATTTTTTTTGTCAAATGTGATCTATGTCATAAAATTAACCGCGAGCGAAGCCGCGTGGAAAAGCTAGTCTGAGATAATATGTAAAAATATTACGTTATTACTTACTAATGTATTTTAACCTGTAACCTCGTAATACGTCAAACTGAAAATATAATGTTCAGTCATATTTACATATTTGAAAATAAAAACATAATGTCTAGACTAGAAAAACGTTCTCGAAGATTCTAAGTACATTTTTAATGTTATAAAGCAGGCAAACAGGCAGGACACCTGATGGAAAGTTACACGAACATCAGTAATACTACGCTAGTACTATTTATTTTACTGTGGTAATACCAAGGCAATAAGGAAGGGAATAGAAAAGATAAGGAGAAAAGAGAGAGTCGGATTTTCTGGACCTCTCACTCACTAACGAAACGAAAAAAAGGACGGGTTGCACTCCGGGAGTGCCGGCAGAAGTGAAAACTTAAACATCAACGTTGTGCATTTTTGAATATTTTGGAATCGTTAGGGAATCTTACGCTTTTTCGATCAGGCTACGGATCTGACGCGAGTTTAACATTTTTTACCCATCTAAAAAAAGTGCCAAGCGCCTCTAAAGACGTTTTTACTTCAAAAATAATTTAATTTAACGCATTGCTGCTTTACGCCAATATTTTATGAGGGGGTGGTACTTTCCGGCCCAGATAGCAAACCTAAACTCTAGTTAGAAAACACACAGTTAGAAAAATATTTTGTTAATAAAAAAACTTATAAAATTACTACTATGATTAAAAGAACCTCATGGAAGGGATCTACCCCCTTCCAGAAAAGGCCTTTGCCCAGCCGTGGGCAGTTCAGTTAAATGATAACTAATAAAAAATAAAAACACTTACATAAACCAAAAACGTTGCAGAATCACATAAAACTCTCGTAGAAAATTCAATTTGTGTAAAATATTCGTTAAATATATCACCAAATATATAATTTCTGTTAATATACAAATATATATAAGAACTAATATATATTGAATGTAAAAATAACTTTAATTGTAACATTTTTGAAGTTAAAAATGTATTTTCACTACCACTCTTTAGACTGTGTATAAACTAATGAAAGTTGAGATTATAATTTGAAATTCAAATAATCATAGATCAGCGTCCATACCTCGTTTTACATATCGCAAACTGATCTTCACACACTCCCAATGTTTTTAAGAGACACAAAAAAAAAACTTTCCAGTTTACGTGTAGACGCCTATAAATAAATGATTTACAAGATTAATGTTTCTACATCTTTGTAAGCGTATTTAAAATATAGACCTACTTAGGTACTACAGTTAGTTAATCTACTATCATGATTGAAACCTGTATTAGTACCATTTTAAAAGAGCAAGTGCTAAGTTTCTTGCCAGTTCTTAAGAGTCTGCCGTCTGAACCCCCTTACTCTTGAAGATAATTCCGTCCGATCGCCATTGGATTGTTAATTTTAGGTACTCTTTACAGCTAAACTAGCGCTAACTAAATACTAAACTAAATGAAATCGGATTGTATGCTAACCAAATAGTTAGTAAAGTATAAAATTTTAATGGTACGAAATAGAATTTGCTGTTAATTTTGCATTTGAAATTATAAAGAATTGAAATTAAAATCGCGATTGCTATGAAATGCAGAGTAGCCTGGTGGTAGGAAAAACGTGACAATTCGAAAGAGCTTTTTATTAGGCCTATTTGAATAAAATAAAAATAGTTTGAATCCTTTCGTGCAATATATGGAAAACTTAAATCATAACGGCTCTTGATACCTCTTTCATTGGGTCGTAAAAAATGTTCGGACACCGGCCTATAATATATGCACAACGAAAACAATGTTAGTTGTTTAAATGGTAATTATGGTTACGTGATTCTAAAGAAAAATTGTTTAAAAAGTTGAAATAAAAAACAACTATTTGACTTAGTGGTAGAATGGATAACTGTTAGTTTCTGAAACGCATCTTTAAAGTTGACCCATTAAATTTTAGCTGTCACTGTAAAGATAACGAAGGCCGGCTCTCAAGTTGTGGTTGTCATCTTGTCAAACGTAATTCCGACGTATCGAAAGAATTTTAACCATGAAATACAAGGTTTTTCATGGTTATTTTAGTAATTCCTTGAATTCTATCCATGATATACCGTGCACTTAATGGTTATTTCAATAGTTCGTTGAATTATAATCATGAAATACCTTGTAATTCATGGTTTAAATTCTTCCGATACTTCGGCAGAAGTATCGGATTCACGTTTCGTATTAGCCCCAGCTAGGTTACTCAGCATAGCAAACGCGATTTCAATTTCAATTCTGTATAATTTCAAATGCAAAATTAACAGCAAATCCTAATTCGTACCCTTGAAATTGTATACTTTACTAACTACGCTGTGCTGCGCTGCATGCGGTGTGCTCGGCCCTTAATCGGACATCTCAAACTTGATTAAAATTGCATTAAAAGAATCCGTTACATGACACATAACAGGTGAAGCTAATAAAAAGCGAGTAAAAAGGCCGTAACTGGTTTTCTTTCGCCATTTCATTTTTCTTCAAGATCTTTTAGTTGTGGATGGGCAGCGGTGGTTGCTTCCCAGTTAGCTCGTTTGTCATACTCCGTTAGAAAAGGAAGAGAGGTTAGGACTTAGCGGATAATCCGCTCAGCATCTTTCGCAGCCCGTCTGGGGAAGGACCTCCACCTTACAGAAGATCGTAGCCAAATAGCATTGGTCACGGCCATGTTGTGTTCCTACGGTGAGTAAGGTCTCCAGAGCTCCACTTTTTACAGGGTCGGCAACGCGCGAGTGATATTCCCGGTGTTGCAAGCGTCTATAGGCTACGGTGACCTGCTTACCATCAGGCTGGCCGTATGCTTGTTTGCCACCTTAGTGGTACAAAAATTTTTTTTGTAGGTAACAAAACATTTTACACAATGCATATGTATTAATGCAGTAAGTATGTTTTGACAATTAGTAACACATTTATTTCTTAGCACCGACCTTTTCAAAGACATTAAATAACACTTTTGAAGACAGTAAACAGCATAAACAAATGCGAATGCATTCTAGACCACAAAGTCAAGAGTCAAAGTCAGATATTTTTTATTCAAACACACCTGTTACAAGTAAGATAATAAAATAAATATATAAGGACAATTCATACAGTTTGAGCTAGCCCCAAAGTAATTTCGAAACTTGTGTTATGGGATACTATGTCAACGATATTATATTTTATAACAAATACATATATAGATAAATATCCAAGACCCGAGGCCAATCAGAAAAAGTTCATTTCGAAATCTATACTAATATTATAGAGAGGAAAGATTTGATTGTTTGTTTGTTTGCATTGAATAGGCTCCGAAACTACTGGACCGATTTCAAAAATTCTTTCACCAGTAGAAAACTACATTATCAGGGAGTGACATAAGCTATAGCTTTTCCCGAAATTCAATGTGGTTCCCACGGGAACGGGTCCGGAACTTCACGCGGACCAATAATAAATAAGACTAGGTATATGTGTATTATCCGGGGCGCTCACCTAGAAAGCTGAGATTTTGTATTGAGGATCCCTTTATGAAGTGGACAATAACAAAGACAGGATTTTTTTAAATACCCACGGAAAAGGGAGTAATAGGATTGTAAGTGTATTATCGCAGGCGCTCAACCTAGAAATCTGAAATTTGGTATAGAGATTCTCTTTATGATGTTGACAAGGACAAATATGGGGTTTTATATAATTCCCACGGGAAAGGGAGTAATAGGACTGTAAGCGTATTATCGCAGGCGCTCAATCTAAAAAGCTGAAATTTTGTATAGAGGTTCTCTTTATGATGTTGACAAGGATAAAGATGGGGTTTTATATAATTCCCACGGAAAAGGGAGTAATAGGACTGTAAGCGTATTATCGCAGGCGCTCAACATAGAAAATGATAATTTGTATAGAGGTTCTTTTTATGATGTAGACAAGGATAAAGTCGGGTTTTCTTAATTCCCACAGGAACGAGGAAAATAGGACTGCAAGTGTATTATTGTGAGCGCTCAACCTAGAAAGCGGAGATTCCTCTTCTTGAGATCTCACCCCCTAAGGTGATGAAACGGGGGTCGGGGAAAACAAGATTAGTCAGACCATTTTATTGGAAACTTCGTAGGAGTACTCCTAGCGGTAAATGAGTAAGTACGTGTTTCAGGATTTTTCAAAATTCAACCGCTAAAAGGGGGAAATGGAGTGACAAACGTGAAAAAAGAAATATAGTGTAAAAAATATGGTATAAAGTTGGTTGAGAGTTTGTATGCAATAAAGCAGACCGGACCGACCGAACCGGTCCGAACCGTACCGGATCGGACTAGATATCATAATAATATTATAAATGAGAAAGTGAGTTTGTGTTTGTTATTCCTTCATGGCAGCCGATAATTATGAAAAATTGTATACGTTTGTAGAGTACAGAGCCCAACATAGGCTAATTTTTACGCGGGCGAAGCCGCGGGCAACATCTAGTACATAATATAGATAAACATCCAAGACCCAGGCCAATCAGAAAAAGTTCATTTTTCACCATGACCCGACCGGGATTCGGACCCGGGATCTCCTGGGTCGGTAACCATTACGCCACTGAGGTACCCCGCAATTGAGTACATTACAATACTCCGAAATATGAAACTCCGATTTTGAAAATTCCGAATGCAACAAAACTCCGAGTATAACAACCCCGATCTAACAAAATCCTGATTTTTATAATTCCTACATAACATAACGTCGATCTATAGATGAATAATAGAATTTAAAACACACTAAATGGAAACAAAGATAAGGCATTCAAAACAACAAAATAAGTCAGATAACGTAATTGACGACCTCCGTGGCGTAATGGTTACCACGCTAGACCGCCACCTAGGAGGTCCCGGGTTTGATCCCCGGTCGGGTCATGATGAAAAACGAACTTTTTCTGATTAGCCTCGGGTCTTGGATGTTTATCTATATATATATATATATTTGTTATAAAATATAATATCGTTGAGTTAGTATCCCGTAACACAAGTTTCAAACTTACTTTGGGGCTAGCTCAATCTGTATGAATTGTCCCTATATATTTATTTATTATTATTTAATTAAAGAAACGCGTAAAATGCTCAACCAGTCTATAACGTATCTTAATATTTGTTTCTGACAAGTTAACAGATTTATACTAAATTTTAGAACGTCTAGGGAAGTACCTGCGCAATTTTATGTTTTTTGATAATGGAATTTGAATTCCATCAACAAAAACTGTCAAATTGCAACTTCCTGCTTCTAATATTTTAAGGTTAACTGACTGATTTCGCGTGTATATTTCATTCAATTCTGTCTAATCATACTTCATACTATCATACTAATATTATAAATGAGAAAGTGAGTTTGTTTGTTTGTTGTTGTTATTCCTTCACGGCTTGACTAAGCAGCCGATCATTATGAAAATTTGCATGCATATTGTTAGGGGTACAGAGCCCAACATAGGCTACTTTTTATACCGTGAAAGTATGTCATTCCAATGGGAAAGTATTTTTTATACTATAGAGGGCGCTGTATGGAATGGGCTATCGGCCAACAGATGGCGCCACAAGTCGCGCTATGGTTTGTTTTATTGTCAAACGAGATTTATGTCATACATCATACAAGGAATTCTTTATCTTTATTTTTCTTTACATAATATAAAATGAAGTCGATTTTGCTGTCTGTGTGTCCTTATGTATGCTTAAATCTCACTATGCAACGGATTTTGACGCGGTTTTTTTATAAAGATAGAGTGATTTAAGGGGAAGGTCCTAACTATTTATAATATGTATCTATTAGTTCATCTTTCACGGCGAAAGTGACAAACGGGTTGACATGTTTTTTTGGTATAAGGTCTGGAGAGCAGAGAGATATAGCAAGTACTAGTTCTTTCCAAGTAGGCTTTAATCCTAAAATCATACTACATGACGACCTCCGTGGCGTAATGGTTACCTTGCCAGACCGCCACCCAGGAGGTCCCGGGTTTTTCATCCCGGTCGGGTCAATGATGCAAAACGAACTTTTTCTGATTGGCCTCGGGTCTTGGATGTTTATCTACATGGTCCTAATTTATTAATTAACTCCTTTTAACACACGACTATATAGGTTACATTATAATCGTTTAAGCAAGGAAATAATGGTCTAGTATTCAGTAAAAAAAAATTGTATTTTTAAATTTATTAGAGAGAAATAAAATGATTTTGTATTGTTAAAAAAAGCACACAAGTAACATTACCTATGTTAACACAAATTATACACAACCGTTGAATTTCAATGAAAATCTTGTGCAAGGTATATAAGAATGGATCATGTCTAAAAATATGAAAGTATTAAACATTACATAAGTTAACCTTTATATTAAATAATTAATTGTTAGCCAAATCATATGGCCTTTGTTACTGGCCTTCTTCGCCAATCAAGTCTACCAGCGTGACGGACTATGGACTAATACCTAACACGGAGTTTCTGACATGCATTTTAATTATAATTCCACACTCAAGCTCTTTTTAGGGTTCCGTAGCCTAATGGCAAAAAACGGAACCCTTATAGATTCATCATGTCTGTTCGTCCGCGGTCTAGCGCCTAGACGCGTAATGCACGAAAGCCGTAATTTGGTATGTATACACATATTAACAATGCTAACAAAGTGCTGGAAGAAAATTTTAAAAAAAACAATTTGGGGTGCCTCCCCTACATGTAAAGTGAAAATTAATTTTTTTTCACGCCCACCATATTTTGTGGCATTTCGTTAGATAGACCGTATTGGTCGTGGTCCACCTGCATGGTACACCTATAGGTCTCTTCAAAACATTGAGGGTTTGTTAAGATCATTTTTCGATACAATGATCCGTTTCGGAATTATTTACATTTATCGTGTCAATTTTCGTTTTGCACGGTGCTCCTACTTACTTTTAAATTTTTTAAATACTTACTTTTTTTTGTAAATAAATACTTATTATACATAGAAAACACCCAGACCAAGGCAAACAGACATGTTCATGCACACAAATGTTTGCCTCGAACCCGCGGCCCTTGGGATAAAGTGACCATTGCTACAAACATAGCCACTCGACCAACGGGCCTGTCATAAATATTGCGTAAAGAGATTTACTAGCCGTAAACATACGACTGCAGGGATACGAGTCTTCCTTCAATCGAAGGGGGATTCGAGCTTACTCTGCCACGCTATTCCAGATTTTTCAATCCACCTGAAGACTTGGGTTAACGACCAACGACTTCACGTTCCTTCGGAGCATAAAACTTAATGTATTTTATTCTCACTTAGTGCAATATAGAGGCTTATCTTGTGATAAAATCTTAAAAATCTATCTATTTTTTTTTATTTGTATCAGATAAGGCAGTCATTACATAAAAAGAATACAGAAATCACGACAAAAATATACAAAATAACATAAACAAAGAGTGACACTAAGAAGCGTCCGCACGCAACGCAACATATTTAAGGACAATTCATACACATTGAGCTACAAAGTAAGTTCGAAACTTGTGTTATGGGATACTAACTCAACGATATTATATTTTATAACAAATACATATATAGATAAACATCCAAGACCCGAGGCCAATCAGAAAAAGTTCGTTTTTCAACATGACCCGACCGGGGATCGAACCCGGGACCTCCGGTGACTGGGTGGCGGTCTGGCGTGGTAACCATTACGCCACGGAGGTCGTCAAACATATATTTGACTGTAAGGTAATGTTATTGTACTTACATAGTTCCAGTTAGTGAAATAGCACACTACGAACTTCCTTATATTATCCAAGTCAGGGTTAGTAGTTTGTTCTTCAGTCAAATTAAACCAAATCAAACAGCCCTTTATAACTACAACATAACACAAAACACAAAAAGCACTATGAAACACAGTTTTTAAAAATAAACGTACAGTAAAACCGATTGATACAGTCTTTGAATCACTAACGACAACTTCACACATGTTTTTAAATATTTTTTAAATAACATCAATCAAAATTCACAATAACAAAAAAAATATTGTTAAAAAAAAATATTTTCAAATTAAAATGATATTTTGTCCTACAATAGAACACTGTCAATTTTTAAATAAAAAGAAATAAAAAATATCTACACTTATCATAATAATAATTACAGTTAAATCATTATTGATTTACAATTCCTAAGTTTCTTTTTCACACGACGTTAACACGTTCTTTTTTATAAATAAAACATGAATTTTATTTATAGCTTGTAATCATGTTGTAATAACAAAAGGTTTTCCTTTTTTAAAATCAATTATAAATTTCCATAAAAAGAAAAAAAAAATGTTATTTTTCACACGTTTTAAAAATAGAACATGATTTTTATTTATAATTTGTAATAAAAAGTTTTATTTTTAAATCAAGTTGTTATTGTTTCTTTTTCACAAGTTGACACATTAAATTTTTGTAACTCTTTTTAAAAACAGAACATGATTTTCATTTTATATCTTGTAATTATAAAAGTTTATTTTATTTTATTATATCTTTGTTTTTGATCTTTTTATTTGTTTTACGATAGTTTTTTTTATTAAGTTTTTATTGTTTTTTTGTTTGTTTATGATACGTGTTTATACTTTGAGGTTGGTAAGTGTATTATTTTATGAATGCGATCGGACAATTAGGAGTCCGCTGTGACCTTTGTTTTATTTTTATTAAGCCTATGCATTTTATTTTTAAACCACTAAAGGTGGCGGTATTGCAAGCTTGTATAGGCTACGGTTACTGCTTACCATCAGGCAGGCGGTATACTTGATTGCCGGAGGTATTACTCGCGCGTTGCCGATTCTGTTAAAAGTGGAGCTCTGGAGACCTTACTCACCGTAGGAACACAACATGGCCGAGACCAATGCTATTTGGCTACGATCTTCTGTAAGGTGGATGTCCTTCCCCAGACGGGCTGCGAAAGATGCGGTGCGGAATATCCGCTGTGCCCTACCTCTCTCTTATCAACCATAACCATAACCCCGTATACCTCCAATAAGTTAATTGTTTTATGCGGAACCATTCACACAATTATTAAGTTACGAGCCAGATACATCTGGTTTCTAAACTGGTTTCAAGCTAGTTTTTACCGCATTATTACTTTATGCCAGCAATGATAGTATGATGCATTTAACCGAGTTATTCGTTGGTTCAAACCCTTGAAAACTATGGAATTTGTATGGGTACAGCAATTGAGTTCGAATTGAGATTAAATTTGTTTTTTGTGGGCTGGACATAACTTGAGACACAAAATGGAGTTGTGTAATTTGTATGCAACATTATCATAATTTGATGTGCTAATACTATTTTACATACAATGTCACTGACTTTCACTGTGCACCTGTAACATGATATTGGGCGGAACATACATATTATATACATTATACAAGAATAATGTATTGATCTGCAATTGGAACAAGTTCCTGGTTTAGATAAGTATAAGCTTTATTTACAAATCACAACTATATGACAAGGTATACATAGACAACTTACAGGCTAATGAAATTACAACAAGACGGCCATACCTATTGCTAAAAGTAATCTTTTAGTAAACAAGGGACTCTTTAAGTTCAAATTATTTTTAACTAGCTTTTCCCCGCGGCTTCGCTCGCGTTAATTTTATGACATAGATCTCGTTTGACAACAAAACAACGCATAGCGCGACTTGTGGCGCCATCTGTTGGCCGATACAGCGCCCTCTATAGTAGAAAATTTATTTTCCCATTGCAACTACAAACTTTCACGAGATAAAAAGTAGCCTATGTTGGGTTCTGTACCTCTAACAATATGTATGCAAATTTTCTTAATGATCGGCTGCTTCGTCAAGCCGTGAAGGAATAACAAACAAACAAACTCACTTTCTCAATTATAATATTAGTAAGGAAGGATAAGGAAGTAAGGATTTTTCATCATTTAATATTGTAGGTTTTTTTATATTTTCTGTTATTGTTATTGTGACTTATTAGTACTATTTTGAAAGAGCAATTTTATTTTATTTATTTTTTATTGTCAGGGGTACAGAGCCCAACAAAGGCTTTTTATCCCGTGAAAGAATGTCATTCCAATGGGAAAATATTTTTTCTACTATAGAGGGCGCTGTATGGCATGTTATCGGCCAACAGATGGCGCCACAAGTCGCGTTACGGGTTGTTTCGTTGTCAAACGAGATCTATGTTATAAAATTAACGCGACCGAAGCCCCGGAGAAAAGCTAGTTTAATAAATATATTTGAGTCTGAGTTTTGCCCTGTTCGTCTGTCCTCTTGTCTGCGGTCTAGCTCATAGACGCTTAATGCTAGAAAGCTGTTAGTTTGCCATGCTTACACCATGTCATATTATGCTAACAATGTGGTAAAACAAAATTTCTAAAATATTTCTCAATTATTTGTGTATTTGTTATAATTGCAGATTAAAAACGCACGTAATTTTTTTAATCCTACATCCCCATACAAACATCTATACATATAATAAAAGAGTAGACCCCGATATGTCTGTACATTAGACATATTTGGCAAAAATGGAGAGGAAACAGTTAGAATAAGGTAAAAAAAGTTTTTTTTTTTTTTTTTTCTTTTTTTTGTCTGTCTGTCTGTCTGTTTGAACGCGCACATCTTCTATGTTACTGAACGGATTTTAATGCTGTTTTCACAGGAAGATAGAGCTCGTTATGGATCAGAATATAGGCTTTGTTTCATTTAAATCGCATGTCAGGAAAAGGAGTTATCCTTATTTTAACATTTCAGGCGGACGAAGTCGCGGGTAACAGCTCGTACGAAATAAAAATTGAGTGAGTGAGAGACGTTAATAAGTTCCCTTATCTACTGGGCTATCATTCTCTCAAGATGGTCAAGATACTGTCATTATTAACAATAATGATTTGATGCCAATAGGTATCATTACATGAATACTTTCACCAAAATTTTCATTATTTTTATTGACCTTTGACCAAAATTACATGAAATAATTGAAAAAAGGTTGTTAACATATTCATAAGCCAATAAAATAAAACAGAGGACGCGGGTTCGAATCCCGGTCAGCAAATATTTCATTTCATTTAGTCAAGATAGGTAGGGCACAGCGGATTATCCGTTCAGCCCGTCTGGGGAAGGACCTCCACCTTATAGAAGATCGTAGCCGAATAACATTGGTCTCGGCCATGTTGTGTTCCTACGGTGAGTAAGGTATCCAGTGCTCCACTTTGGGGGGTTGGGAGAGTTGGCAACGCGCGAGTGATACCCCCGGCATTGCAAGCGTCTATAGGCTGCGGTGATGCTTACCATCTGGCGGGCCGTATGCTTCTTTGCCAACTTTGTGGTAAAAAAAAGTCAGGGTGTTTTACAATACACAATACAATGTTCTTTATTGCACCAAAGTAAATACAACAATAAATAATACATAATGTCAAGAAAAGTGCAATAAACGGTCTTATCGCTAAAGCAATCTCTCCCAGACAACCTTAAGATAGAGAGTTATACAAGAACAAGTAGGCTCAGAGTGTGTGAAGGGACTAGATCTAATACTCAACGCATAATAATAATATTTAAAAAAAAATTGATGCTAAGTCCATGCAGACGTATCCGTAAAAAAACACCCACAACTGCGGGTGCATCCCCATATTCGAAAGAGCTTATATTAGGCCTATTTGAATAAAAATATTTTGAATTTGAATATGCAACCATGTTTTTAATGTATTAGTAGGGATATATTCACTATCATATATGCAATGTCTGCAGAACAAAAATAACCAACATAGCCAAACGGATCAACAGATGGCCGATGTAGTAGGGTTCTGGAATGGCGACCGCGTACCGGGAAGCGCAGCGTAGGACGGCCTACAGGTGGTCAGACGACCCAAAGAAAGTAGGAAGCCGCTGGATACAGGCCGCTGCCATCATGTCGCATTGGAGACCTATATCCAGCAGTGATCTTCTAGTAACTAATGATGATGCGTTATTTGGTACCCGTAACATAAGTACCGAGACGTGGTCGTTCACTATTACGCCTCATACGAAGGCTCGCGGTCACTCAGCGAGCCATGGAGAGGGCTATGCTCGGGGTTTCTCTACGAGATCGAATCAGAAATGAGGAGATCCGTAGCAGAACTAAAATAACCGACATAGCCAAACGGATCAGTAAGCTGAAGTGGCAGTGGGCAAGACACATAGCACGCAGAACCGACGGCCGGTGGGGCAAGAGGGTTCTGGAAAGGCGACCACGTACCGGAAAGCGCAGCGTAGGACGCCCACCTACAAGGTGGTCAGACGACCTAAAGAAAGTCGCAGGAAGCCGCTGGATGCAGGCCGCTGCCATCAGGTCGCATTGGAGGCGTTTGGGGGAGGCCTATGTCCAGCAGTGAACTTCTAGTATCTGTTATCTGGTACCCATAACATAAGTACTTAGATTAAGTCTAGTTTTCTTAAAAGCACTAAAAAAACTTCTTGGAACAAAGGCGAATCTCAGTAACATATTAAAATGAACTTTGGAGATAATTGAGGAAATAATGAGTCATATAATTATGATGTTATGTACAACTGACTTTAACGCCCTTGACTTTGCTCGCTTTAAGGTCAACGTGTGGTTTTAAACAGTACTTTGCTAACCTATAGAATTTACTAGAGATACCCGCGCAACTTCGTTTGCGTATATCTCGCTTTTCCGTGGGAATGTTGAAAAATCCTTTCTTAGTACACCCCTAGACGTCGTAAGGAACCTACATTCCAAATTTGGAATCTCTAGACCCAGCGGTTTGGGCTGTGCGTTGATATATAGTTAAGTCAGTCAGGACTTTGAATTTTATATATATAGATGTTAGGCTTGAACATTTAGTGATTTGGACGTTCCGGTGGTGCATTGGTGTGGTCCAACCGCTGAGTCTAGAGATTCCAAATTTGGCATGTAGGTTCGTTGGCATGTAGGTTCTTTATGAGGACCGGACCGACAGGACTAGATCGGAACGGATCGGACCGGACCGTACCGTACCGGGCTGTGCCGGACCTGACCGAACGCGGGCGAAACCGCGGGCAGAAGCTAGTAGCTAATATATTGAAAGAAAGAAAAATGGTTTATTTGACGTTATACTTTTAACAGGATTCACTTCGATTCCTTTCAATACTTCCTACTCCGACTATCTTCTTTCTGATTAAATTCGTTGTGAGTTCCAAGACAGCTGTAGTTTTCTTCCCCGGGACGTCAATAAGCTTCATTGCTTATTGTCTATCTGAGGTCGCCGTTGTTGATCCTGGCTACACAGGAGACACAGTGGTGGGAATGTGTGGTGGGCTTGTCCCGATTTTTAACAGGATTCACATTCATTACACCTTACAACTAACATGATAATGTGTACGTCAAAGAGGTATTGCACCCCTTCTAATACTTCCTACAATGTCTATTTTCTTTCTGATTAAATTCGTTGTGAGTTCCAAGACAGCTGTAGTTTCTCCCCCGGGACGTCGATAAGCTTCACTGCTTTTTTTATTCTACAAAAGTGGCAAACAAGCGTTCGACCCGCCAGATGGTAAGCATCACCGTAGCCTATAGACGCTTGCAATACCGACGGTATCACTCACGCGTTGCCAACCGTCCCAACCCCCCAAAGTGGAGCTTTGGAGACCTTACTCACCGTAGGAACACAACATGGCCGAGACCAATGCTATTTGGCTATCTTCTGTAAGGTGGAGGTCCTTCCCCAGACGGACTGCGTAAGATGCGAAGCGGATTATCCGCTATGCTCTACATTTCTTTATCGCTCGCTTATTGTCAATCTGAGGTCGCTGTTATAGATCCTGGCTATATAGGAGACACAGCGATGGGAATGTGTGGTTTGCATGTCCCGATTATATAGTATATTGTACAGTTTAATTAATTAATTACATAAATTATTTATCCATACTAATATAATAAATGGGAAAGTGTGTGTCTTGTTTGTCCGTCTTTCACGGCAAAACGGAGCGATGAATTGCCGTGATTTTTTATGTGCAGATAGTTGAAGGGATGGAGAGTGACATAGGCTGCTTTTTGTCTCTTTCTAACCCCCCACTTCCCTAAAATTTGGGGTGGAAGTTTGTGCTAAGGGGGAAACGTGTTACCCCGAATTTAACGCGAGCGAAGCCGCGGGCAAAAGCTAGTATCTTATTAAGAGTTAGTATCATATCGGTGCATTTGTAGCTCGCCTATGTAGCAACTGGTCTACAAATGAAATCGGTGCATTTGTAACTCGCCTATGTAGCAACTGGTCTACAAATGAAATCGGTGCATTTGGAGCTCGCCTATGTAGCAACTGGTCTACAAATGAAATCGGTGCATTTGTAGCTCGCCTATGTAGCAACTGGTCTACAAATGAAATCGGTGCATTTGTAGCTCGCCTATGTAGCAACTGGTCTACAAATGAAATCGGTGCATTTGTAGCTCGCCTATGTAGCAACTGGTCTACAAATGAAATCGGTGCATTTGTAGCTCGCCTATGTAGCAACTGGTCTACAAATGAAATCGGTGCATTTAAAGCTCGCCTAGGTAGCAGCTGGGTTACAATTTTTTTTTTTACAATGTTTTTAAGATGTATTAGAAATTCCTTTAGGATTATTTTCGGATGTTAGTAGATAATAATTCGTATGAATTATTTAATATAATAATTACGCGTAAAGCCGTATTTAATAATAGGTGAAAAAAAAGAAAGTTATGAACATACGAACGAACCACTCTGTTGGAATCAGTATAGCCTTGAAACTCGGCGAAGAAAGGCAGACGCGATGAAGCTCGCAACATTATTATTTATTTTCACTGTTATAAATATAAAATATGCCCAGTCCGGTTTCCTTGAGAGGTCGTACGAGTACGTAATGAATTTGGGTAAAAATTTAGCACCGAGTTTTATTAATATATTAGATTGTTTTACCGAAGAGGACGGCTGGAGTTGTGCTAGGGATAAAGCCTCGAAGATGTTGGATGGATGGGAGAAGGATGTTGACAAGCAGAGAAGCTTATGGCAGAGTGAGTACAATTTTTATTAGTAAAATTAAGACAGCTGGTTCGATTTCCGCAAAGAGCAAACATTTATAATTTTTTTTTATAATTGTCAGATAACTAGCCTTTAAAATATTTTTAAAAGGAAAACACCTCCATCTAACCTTCCCGGTAGCTCAGTAGTGGTAAGAGTAGTCGGCCGGGTATCTAGAGGACGTAGATTCGAATCCCACAAATCAATTGGAGGTGAAATTTTTCGTTCAAAAATATTTACAAAACATTTAACTTTATTTGATGGCATTCGTTTCGAGTTTTTCTCGAGTCTGAGTGTTTTTAAATATAACATTTAATTAGACGATAATTTAGAGTTTTTGACTTTGATAAAATTAAACAATACTTTAGTAAAATAAAAATTGTATAATGGAAAATGCAGAATTTATGATTTATTTTTTGTTGTTATAAAAATAGGAAAAATATGTTTTTTTCGTTTTTTTTTTAGTTTCCAATGAAAATATGACGAATTTACAAAAAGAAAATAAACATTAATATTATTATGTTGATAAACAATTTTAATTTTTTTTACTTAAAATTACTTAAACTAATCAAGTGTGTCCAAAAAGTACTGACATATAATTTTCATACAAAGTAAACGACTAGGAAAAGCTTCGTTTTATTTATTAGTCAAAAGTCTAAAGAAAAAAGGTTGACTAACTTTTTTCATTTCTTCGAAGAAGTAACCAAATTTTTTTTGTTCACTTCGGCCGAAGTATCGAATGAATTTTACCCATGAATTACAAGATTTTCCATGGTTATTTCAGTCATTTCTTGAATTGTATCCATGAAATACGTTGCACTTAATGGTTATATCAATAGTTCCTTGAATTATAACCATGAAATACGTTGCACTTAATGGTTATATCAATAGTTCGTTGAATTATAACCATGAAATACGTTGTAATTTATGGTTTAATTAAATTCTTTCGAAACTTCATCCGGAGCATCGGATTTACGTACTCGTGTTACTTTATAACTTCAAATCAAATCTAATAAACTCGTTCATTCGGAGAGTAGGCTTTCATAGCTTTCACTAATCATAATGTACATACATATTTCAATATGTCATTATTCATATAAGTACATAAGTATATCAAAAACAAGACAAGTGCGTGTCGGACCAAACACATTATAGGGTTCTGTATGTGCAATTACTTTTTTATGAAACATTTTTATTAAACTGTTGATAATATTTTATTAATTTTGTTATATTGGTAACCTGAAATACGGGCTTTAGCCAATCTTAGGCGCCAGTCTTCCGCAATCAACCATTACAAGTGAATTCATACTTCCATACTAATATTATAAATGCGAAAGTAACTCTGTCTGTCTATTACCTTTTCACGTTAAAACCGCTGAACTCATTTTGATGAAATTTGGTACGGAGATAGTTTAAGACCCGAGGAAGGACATAGGATAGTTTTTATCCTGGAAATCCCCCCCCAATGGGGGTAAAAAGTATTTTTTCTACTATAGAGGGCGCTATATTGTGTTAGGCTTCCCTTTATAAAGTGGGCAAGGAAAAAGACGGGATTTTTTAAAATTCCCACAGGATTCGGAATAATAAGACTACACGTGTATTATCGGGAGCGCTCAACCTAGAAAGTTGACATTTTTTATAGAGATTCCCTTTATGATGTTAACAAGGATGTAGTTGGGTTATTTTTTAATTCCCACGAGAACGAACTTATTGGCATTTTCGCTTGACCACGCGGGCGGAGCCGCGGGTAACAGCTAGTACTGTAATAATATAGCTCTTTTATATCAGCACTGATTTTTTGTTTTCTTTTTTCTTTATTTTACAAACCACTTTTATTGATGGCATTCCGCGTATGTTGTTTGTTTGTTTTTTTTTTATTTTTATAGTTTTATGTTATTATTATTTTTGTATTCTTTTGAATACTGTATGTATTAAAAACATTGAACAAAATTATGCAATGACAAAAAAGGTCGTAACTGGTTTTTTTTTCCCTTGCACAACGTTCCTATTTCTTTACTGGTCCCTTCTTGTATAATCTTGTTAACAAACACTGCAAAATATATAAAGAATCAAAATTCTTGTGCAGAAAAAATGTTAAAATGTGGTTACTGGGACACAACTATTCTGACACCGAGAAGATGATGAAAGTTAATTTCTGAGCTGATTGGTATGGCATGGACACACTACACAACTCACCCCTAAATCGACAGACTGACAGACCGACAGACACAAATATCTTCCCTTCTAGATAAAGATGTTCACAAGGAACAATTTAGTTTTAAAATAATATGTAACTAGGTATATTGTGTATTTCAAACCTTGTAAGTACCTTATTATAAAATAAGAGGGCCCTAGACTTCACAACACAGGGAATCCTAGTGTGAAGTCTGGGAATCAATGTATTTGTAACAACTTGCTTGAGAAATAAATAAATTATTATTAAATTATTATTAATTATTTTCGCCATTTCTTTCCCCTGTGGTCATTCTGCTTTGTTTCCGAAATGGTGGTAGTTTATAGAGTAGCTTATTTATTTAATACAGATTCATTGTAAGTTGACGTAAGTCGCGAGGGCCTAAAAAATTAAGTATTTTCGATTTGATTTTGATATTTGCACAAATAATAAATAAAATCATGCGATACAATCGATGCGTTCGAAATGTGGTGCTGGAGGCGAATGCTACGAATCCCATGGACAGCTACGCGCACAAATGCATCTATTTTAGCTAAACTAAAGATCTTTATCTTATCCACCATTTGCCGTCAACGCATCCTTGCCTACTTTGGGCACATCGCAAGACGAGGAGACCGTAACCTCGAAAAGTTGGTCATAGTCGGAAATGTGGAAGGGAAGAGAAGCAGAGGCCGATCCCCGACGAGGTGGTCCGACCAACTTGGAGAGAAGCGGATCTATATCCACGACGCTGTTAAAATGGCTACCGAAAGATGCTGATGGAGACAATATATCCGGAAGATGACAACAGAGGCGTGTGATCTTCAGAATTGAAGAACCGACTACAGAGAGAATAAATAAAAATTCTAGTAAATCCATTCATGCAACATTTAAAAAACTTGCATCATATCACGTCCCAGCTCATACCTCTTTCGTTCGCTGACTGTACCTATCATTTATTTATAGGCTATACCCTAGTTATTAGCTAATGAGAAAATATTAATGGCGAAAGAAAACCAGTTACGGTATTTTTTCTCATTCATTAGTGGACATTTGTATTTATAATTTTAACAATAAAACTGTTAAGGCAAAGTTTTACGCTTCATTTTATACTAGTGACTAGTGAAACCCGTGCAACTTCGTTTGCGTGTATTTATTTATGTACACCAGCGCCATCTATACTTTGACCAAATCCTACAGGAATCGCGTACTTTTCGGGATAAAAATTACCCTATTTATTATTATTATTAAAGGGTGGGACGCCTGCGGGGCACAGGCGGGTGTTCAAGTCGTTTGTTGGACTCATTACACCCTATTCCCGCGTATACTGTGAAAAAAAAAAATTTAAAATTACCCCAAGTATTAATCCAAGGTATCAGCTACCTACATACCAAATATCATAAAAATCGGCCCAGCCATTTGAGCGTAAAGAAGTGACAAACATACACAACTTTCGCCTTTATAATATTAGTAGGATAGTAGAATGAAAACCGCTGGAAGTAGTATAACTCTGGTCAGCTACGCTCCATGTTTTTTCAATTGAATTCTAGATTCTATTTATCTAGGTTATTAGGGTTTCGTAGTAAACTACAAGGAACCCTTATAGTTTCGCCATGTCCGTCTGTCCTGAAGTGATACTCCCGGTGCGGTGTTGCAAGCGTCCATAGGCTACGGTGACCGCTCACCATCAGGCGAGCCGTAAGCTTGTTTGCCACCTTTGTGGTATAAAAATAAAATAATTACTGAAAAAAATCTACTCTTAGTTCTTTATTTAGCCCATTTCTTAAATGCCACTCCAACAAATATTTAAAGAAAAATGATTTAAAAAAACACGAACATGATTAAAAGCGCTAATTGGATTGACATTCCGCGTACCTGGATCTGTATTTTATTGTTAAACTAGCTTTTTTGCTTATAAAGAGGAAAGATTTGATTGTTTGTTTGTTTGAAATGAATAGGCTCCGAAACTACTGGACCGATTTCAAAAATTCTTTCACCAATAGAAAGCTACATTATCAGGGGGTGACATAGGCTATAGCTTTTCCCGAAATTCAATGTGGTTCCCACGGGAACGGGTCCGGAACTTCACGCGGACGAAGTCGCGGGCAAAAAGCTAGTACTATATAATTTTATTGTGTTATATTAAATTAGTAAACGCAAAGAGCAATGGAACGGGCTATGTTAGGTATTTCTCTTCGCGATAAAGTAAGAAGATATCCGAAGAAGAACAAAACTCACCGACATAGCCAAAATCATAACCCGAAGAAAGTGCAAATGGGCAGGACACATATGCCGAACGCACGACGAGAGATGGGGTAAAGTGGTACTGGAGTGTGGACCCAGAACTGGTCGTAGGAACGTGGGCAGACAACCGATGCGATGGTCGATGATATTGCTAATGTCGCGGGGAATTTATGGATGGGGAAAGCTCAGTAAAGACTGGAGTGCAATGCAAGAGGCCTACACTCAGCATTGGCCACAACAGGCTGAACGCTGAAGAGAAGCAATTAGTAATTAATCTTTTGAATCTTGAATCACATATTACGACGACCTCCGTGGCGTAATGGTTACCACGCCAGACCGCCACCCAGGAGGTCCCGGGTTCGATCCCAGGTCGGGTCATGATGAAAAACGAACTTTTTCCGATTGGCCTCGGGTCTTGGATGTTTATCTATGTATGTATTTGTTACAAAATATAATATCGTTGAGTTAGTATCCCATAACACAAGTTTCGAACTTACTTTGGGGCTAGCTCAATCTGTATGAATTGTCCCTATATATTTATTTATTATTTTATTATATTCTTGTGGCACATCGCCTTAACCATTTACTATGCGTTAAATGGACTGTAAATAAAGAAAAAAATGTGTTATATATGTTTTCCATTAAGAAAGAATCTCAGTGAAAACAAATGACGACTAACATCGAGTTTCTGAAACACTTTTTATTTGCACATTAACTGTGTTACAAATAAACGTAGTATAAAGAATATAGGTGTACGTTTGTTACTTCTTCACGCTCAAATGGCTGGGCCAATATTTATGATATTGGGTATGTAGGTAGCTGATACCTTGGATTAACACATAGGGTACCTTTTATCCCGAAAAGTACGCGATTCCCATAGGATTTCATCAAAAGTCTGATATAGTTGGCGCTGCTGTGCAAAAATAAATACACGCGAACGATGTTGCGCGGGTTCTAATATTACAATCAATGATTTATTATAACTTACTAGCGTAAGAAGATTGGCAATGCTAAAGAGATAGATCATAGCATATGCGTTTGTTAGAGCGAGATAGATTGACGAGACACGAGACCATTTTTCCTATACACGTTATGGGCTTGTATCACCCTAACGTCAGTCATGTTAAAACAAATCCCAATTATTTTTACAAAATTTATGGTTTTTAAGTGTAGTTTTGGTATTAATTCGACATGATTAAACATGGTTACCTGTGCAGTGCCTGGATGTAACTCAAACAAAAAGGAAAATCCACAAAATTTTATATCTTGCTACACATGTATATTCCACGCACACTAGTGTATTTTGTTTTTGGTCTCGCCTCAATCAAACAAAGCCGATCTATAGGTACGCTAGTATAATACTAAATCTATGATTACAATAACAATACATATTTATAACAGTGTATATTTTTTAAAGAACATGACACGTAACATCTTATATTATGTGCTGCAGCCATCCAAAAAGATCATTAGCTCAGTGTAATCTTACTTTTTGACAGGCCTGGTGGTCGAGTGACTATGAATGGTCACTTTATCCCAAGGGCCGCGGTTTCGAGTTTTTTCAAACATTTGTATGCATGAACATGTCTGTTTGCCTTGGTCTGTATGTTTTTAATCTATATATATAAAAATGAAACCCGTTTTCCGTTGTCACGACATAACATGAAAACGGCTTGACCGATTTGGCTGATTTTTTTTTTGTAGTTTTCTAATACTCTGTACAAGGTTCTTACGGAAAAAAATATTAAGAAAATCTCTCAGAAAGATTGAAAAAAAAACGAAACAGTACCCGGGCGAAGCCGGGCCGGGCAGCTAGTGTATGATAAGTACTTATTTACAAAAATGTATTTATGTATAGTAATTATAGTAGTTAAAGCTTAATTGCTTAGTTTGAGACTAGATGGCGTTGTGTGATTCGTCCAAGAATTTACTTACAGAATAGGAGCATAGCACTGGTACATTTACTAGTAACTATTTTGTCATAATTTCTTCTCATTCCTTTTGTAGTTTGAAACGGATATATTACTATTTACTTAAAGATGTCTTTAAAAATGTATCACACGCACGCACTGACCGTAATTAATTAACCTCCTTTTAACTCTATTCAGGGGTACTAAACAGTTTTACTGTTTGTACGATATTAATTTGCTTCGATTACTATAGAATAGATGTCGTACGTAAGCAGAAAATTTATTAATTGTATTTAGAATATAACATTATAATGTTCTAACATTTAATTATTTAACTTTATGAATCACAATAAACAAAAATATTTATGTACTTATAAGTTACGATGGGACTGACATAATAATTTTATGACTAAAGTCCCTAAATTAAAATAAAGGCCGTAACTGGTTTTCTTTCGCCATTTCTTTTACCAGTGGTCATTTTGCTTTTGTTTCCGAAATGGTAGTAGTTTATAGAGTAGATTAATTTATACAAATCATTTATTACTGTATACTCTGACAAGAGAACGTGTTTGTGAAAACCTATTCTCCGAATAAAAGTTTTGAAATTGAATTTTGAAAGCGAAAAAAGAAAAAGCATCGGCCTATGACATAAAGAATTTATTGTTCATTAATTTAACTTTATTGACTACAATAAACAAAGTGATAATTAAGCGGACTTAATGCTAAATTGCATTTTTCATCACACAAAATTATTAATATTTATAGCTCAGAAGTGCGACGTGTTACGTTTAACGATGACAATTTGATTTATATCACACACATATTAGTTACGGTAGTATAATCATAAAGAATCCGGATCTAAGCTCAAATGTTTATCACCCCTGGTTATATTACAAACCGGAACCGACAGAAAGATGTCATCATAGTTTACACCTTTCTAAACGCATGTTTAATCTTTATTGTGTTATACCTTTATACACAGCCCGGTGGAGTGTTGGGGTCGGCCCACACTGATCTTTATTCCACTAAAGTGGCAAACAAGCATACGGCCCGCCTGATGGTAAGCATCACCGTAGCCTTGCAATACCGGGGGTATCACTTACGCGTTGCCAACCCTTCCAACTCCCCCAAGTGCTCTGGAAGACCTTATTCACAGTAGGAACTTAGTAACCCAACATGGACGAGACCGATGCTATTTGGCTACGATCTTCTGTAAGGTGTATCCGCCGTGCCCTACCTCTCTTGAACCTTTTACTATTAGACTTTTAACCAAATCCCACGGGAATCGCATACTTTTCGGGATAAATGGTACCAATATGTTAATCCAAGGTATCAGCTACCTACATACCAAATATATACTCGCAAACTTTCGCCTTTTAATTATATTAGTAGGATGATCTCTGCCGAACGCGGACGACCGACCGTGTTTCGTCGTCAGGGTGCGTTCGCGCATCTCGATGCGATTTCCATACTTTCCGCGCGTTTTGTATAATCAAACCGTCGATTGTCGATTTATGTGGCCCGACCCTAGGTCGAAATGATCAAACTCGAACAAAAAACTTGACTAAGCACTCAGCTTGTGTTATGGTTTCCATACACCGTACAGTAACTATCCCTTAATGTAGTTTTAAATATGTACTTACTAACAATACAAAGAAACGTAAACAAAATGTGAATCAACATGTTGACATAGAGGCACAGTTGGTAGTGTAGCTTCGGCTCCAGCCCAGGTTCGATCCTCGCATGGGGCAAACTTTTGTTAATATCAAAGTTTTTTTTATGCTACTAATGTATGCATCGTTAGGAAACTTTGTGATTACATAATACAATATGAATATATTGATAAATGAAAATTCGAATAAATGATATTCATGCATTGAAGAGAGGTAGGGCACAGCGGAGAATCCGCTCAAATCGGAGCAGCCCGTCAGGAGATGAACCTTACAGAAGATCGTAGCCAAATAGCATTGGTCTCGGCCATGCTGTGTTCCTACGGTGAGTAAGGTCTCCAGAGCTCCACTTGGGTGGGTTGGGAGGGTTGGCAAAGCGTGAGTGATACGCCCGGTATATTGCAAGCGTCTATAGGCTGTGACGGCTTACCAGGCCTTAAGTCCATAACAAATGTCAAAAACTATTCCACTGAAATACTATCGGCATTCTTTTGAGACACGATTGAGACACCATTGGGAGTCCATTGGTACATTTGTGTTAGAAGAATCGGGCCCCTGGCCGAATGTATGCTTGTTTGCCATTTAGTAAACTTGAATCATATTTAAGGCCCTGCTCACCCCTTTCATTGGCCGACTGTCAATAGTAATTATTTCAATCTTTCTTAACTGTGACACGACACCGCAACCGCGACACCGTGTCGCTTTTATCTTACCGCAAATGATACATGCGAAATATATAATCCGTTATACTTTATAGTTTACTACTGAAACCCGTTTGCATGTATCCCTCTTTCCCGTGGGAATTTTGGAATTTACTATATGCATATAAACATTTCGACCATTTATTTTACCTTCTCTTCGATTTTTTTGTACATTGTGAGGGAATAATTGTCACAGACTTATAGCGACGAAACTATAACGCTTCCATGTGTACTACAGAACCCTAAAAAGGCAGTTAAAATGAGGTTATATGTTTAAGGATATCACCATACAAAGAAATAAAGAAATAAAACTGAAATGGCGTGTAGAAAGTATCATTTAAATCAAGTTTACTTAATATAGAAATGTCCAAATAAAATGTTGTTGATGTCTGCACACTTCCATTTCCGATTGCGAAAAGGGTCCTTCCCACGTCCGAATTTTCTTTCGACTTTCTCACCGATATTTTATTCCTATCCCTTTCTCTCTATTAATGAGAAACAAGGATAACAGTTAAAAATCGGTCACCAATTTTCGGACGTGGTGGGCGGGCATTAAAATGCTTTTCAGGCCGTTGAAAAGCATTTTAATGCCCATCCACCACGTCCGAAAATTGGTGACCGATAGGTAGGTATATTTATATTTTATTTATTTTTGAACAAATCACACAGATTGAGCTAGCCCCAAAGTAAGTTCGACAAAGATTAACAGACATGTACAGTCAGGTGCACGTCCAGCATTACAATTGCTGTACAAATTTAGGATCTTAAGTCATTAAACTTAAGAATGGGGTACAAAGTCCAATATGTAAAGGTCGACCTGCTCTTGACTGTACATACACACAAAAATGTTTGCCATGCGCAGGATTCGAACTCGAACCCGCGGCCTTCATACACCTAGGGACAGAGCTCATAGTAAAACGCCGATTTTCCTAAACTAATTCCATCTAAATACTAATTAGGGTCGTAGTTGCTTGACTTATAGGTACGGTGGCCTCGAAGATAGGAGGACCATTTTAGAAAAAATCGCTTGCATATCTTGTAAGCGGATTTTTTGTCAGCTCCGTCCTTTTCTTTGTTACCAAACAGGGTTTTTGTTTATTAGAGCCACATGTGTCCACTAGGATTGGATGTTGCAACCAAAAATCATCCTAAAGATGGTCCTCCTATCCTCGAGGCGACTGTACGTCTCAATGTTTACTAACTACTGGTTAAATATTTAACTGTAGTGGCTCCAAAACCCAAATTTGAACCGGTTTCGCATTTTTGAATATTAAGTTAAAGAAAGTTCTTGTTCGTGTTCATACAAGGTTTTTGCGTCTAAGATATTCGAGATGAATTACAAAAAAAAATTGTTTGTTTGTATTTCGCTTTTAATGTTTCGGTGACTTTATGTAGCGTTGCACAAAATTATTATAAAGTTTCATATTAAATTATGTACTGCCAAATTAATAAAAATATTACATTAAGTAAGAGAGGTAGGGCACAGCAGATAATCCGCTCCGAATCTTTCGCAGCCCGTCTGGGGAAGGACCTCCACCTTACAGAAGATCGTAGCCAAATAGCATTGGTCTCGGCCATGTTGTGTTCCTACGGTGAGTAAGGTCTCCAGAGCTCCACTTGGGAGTTGGGAGGGTTGGCAACGCGTGAGTGATACCCCCGGTATTGCAAGCGTCTGCGGTGATGCTTATGCGGATATGAACTTCGTGGTATAAAAAATAAATAAATAAAAGTAGACCTCACCATCGAGTACGCAGCCATTCCTTTTGAATAGAGACACCTACAAGTCCATTGGGTTTGTTCAAATGTGTTGGTATTTTTTGCGTATAATCGCTCACTATTTTGTTTGCGCGCGCACTAACTAACAATTGTGATTTGAGGACAATAATTTTTGAAGGAAATGACAAATCACGGTTCTATTGATTACCTCCTCGCTGGGTCATAGAATAAGTAATAACCCGAGATAGAATGGCCACTCTCCGCCCGGCACCGAATCGCGTTACCTCAACCCCAGGCGGGTATCGTGGCGGGTGCAGTCGCAAAGGTGTGCGTTTAGTGTACGAATGTGTATACGTGTGCGCATACGTGTGCGCGTGTACAGACGACATTGGCCTATGTAGTAGAAATAGGTAATTATTTCACGCGCGTTGTATGGAGTGTCCGGGCTGTGGTTGGGTCTTACGCTAGAAATATGAACGAATGTTATTGTCCATGGGACGCCATCATCGATATCGATTCGATGAGGAGGACTATTACATATTATACTTTTTTAACAATGTCCCACTGCTGGGTCTCCTTTCCTCTCACCAGACGTCCCTGTCCAGAGCTCTCACAGACCTTCGCTGATGAAGGTTTTGACGTCTGACCATCTCATCCTTGATCTTCCCATTTTACTGTGCCCGTCGCGTGATGTCGATGTAGTTAGAGTATAAAAAAGTATACCTTTTTTTATTTACATGGTACCATTGAATTTAAAAAAAAATTTCGTCAATAGGGTGGTGATATTCGGGACAAGATGTGTCTCCTGTGTAGCCAGGATCAACAACGGCGACCGCAGATAGACAATAAGCAATGAAGCTTATTGAGGTCCCGGGGGAGAAAACTACAGCTGTCTTGGAACTCACAACGAATTTAATCAGAAAGAAGATTGTCGGAGTATGAAGTATTGAAAGGACTTCCCTCCTTAACAACTACGTGAGAAACAGCAATTTGAAGCAAAAGGCATTATACCCTAGAGAGATGGCAAATCAAGTGAGGCTCGATTGCCGAGCACCACGGTCTATTGTTACATTACTATTGGGACCTAATACTATGAGCTGTTGTTTACTATTTTGATTCCAATAATATGTATTGCAAAACCTTCTAAATGCCTGATAATTCTCTCTGCTTGCTACGAGATTACAATAATACTGCTGGTGATATCCTGGAAATCATTCTCGACGCAACATTCGATCGTAGCCATATTTATTGAAAGTATAGAAAATTGACACAATGGTGAGAACTCAACTCTATTAGTATCTCTGGGTGAAAAATTAAAACGCAGTTTACTTTCCCTCCTATTGTTTAGAGTTAGACTCTAGATTAGTTGATACTATCGTCACATTGATCTAGAACCATTAAGCGTATACTTGAACAAAGAATTTTTGAGTGGCAGGAATCTCTACCTTTACGAGCAAATAAAAATTAAACTAAAACAAAACATCATTGTAGGGGTCTGATCCTACAACCTTGTTCTTGGTGTGTTGGTGAAGAAAGTAAACTTCTTGTTAGTCTAAATTCTTATTTATTGCACGTCACTTAGATGTAAACAATACAATAATTGGTAGTGTAATGGTATGGGTAGCGCGAGTGCCTTGATGGCCGCTAATGAGCGTACTAAAAGAAGATTAATTATAAAATAAAGTATAATGAAGCGGGGAACGCGCGCTACAAAATGCTGATTCCAGAAAATGTGCGGTGTTGCACCGTACAATCATTTACTTTAAAAGTAGATGTACGGTGGCCTCGAAGATAGGAGGACCATTTTAGAAAAAAATCGCTTGCACATCTTGTAAGCGGATTTTTTGTCAGCTCCGTCCTTTTCTTTGTTACCAAACAGGGTTTTTGTTTATTAGAGCCACATGTGTCCACTAGGATGTTGGATGTTGCAACCAAAAATCATCCTAAAGATGGTCCTGCTATCCTCGAGGCGACTGTACAGTCAGGAGCACGATGAGCTTCACACTTGCAGTTCAATTTTGACTCTTATTACATAGAACTTAAGAATAGTACAAAGTTCGATATCTAAAGGTCGACCTTCTCTTGACTGTACAAGCTTAGTTGCTTAGTTTGGGACTAGATGGCGTTATGTGATTTGTCCAGGAATATTTATTTATTATTTCTTGTTACAGGAGAAGCTGATGCTGAAGTGATATCTTCAGGACGCTCCCTCCAGGTCTTACCTTCACAAATTGGCAGAGAGATCGATGAGTCACTGAAACTGGTCGCTGCAATGGTCAACAATGGTGTTGCAAGGTAAGGTTTTACAAAACTATTTTTTTATACCACATAGATGGTAAACAAGCATACGGTCGGCCTGATGGTAAGACGTCACCGTAGCCTACAGACGCTTGCAATACCGGGGGTATCACTCACGCGTTGCCACCCTTCCCAACCCCCCAAGTGGAGCTCTGGAGACCTTACTCACCGTAGGAACACAACATGGCCGAGACAAATGCTATTTGGCTACGATCTTCTGTAAGGTGGAGGTCCTTCCCCAGACGGGCTGCTCCGATTTAAGCGGATTATCCGCTGTGCCCTACCTCTCTTAAAATTATTTTTCGTCCTTGATCCGTACAGACAACAAAATGAAAGGCCCTGGACACCTCCAGGGCCTTAGATAGGAATCAAGTTTTCTAATTAACTGCTTATAATGTATTTAATTACTCCGAATTTTAATTATCAATAGTATTTTTTTTAATAGTATTTAATTTTGACGACCTCCGTGGCGTAATGGTTACCATGCCGGACCTCCACCCAGGAGGTCCCGGGTTCGAAATCCGGTCGGGTCATGATGAAAAATGAACTTTTTCTGATTGGTCTGTGTCTTTGGATGTTTTATGTATCTATAAACATTTATAAAAGAAGATCCTGTTAGTTACAACATTTATAATTCAAGAACGGCTGAAGCGATTTGGCTGAAAATTGGTGGAGAGGTAGCTTAGAACCAGGAGCAGGGCATAGGATACTTTTTATCCCGTTAGAGTAGGGTAGGGTAGGGGTAGGGTAGGGTAGTGCCTCTTAGGCGGAACAAAGTTTGTCTGGTCAGCTAGTTTGTTTTATAATACTGTATCGTTGAGTTAGTATCCCATAACAAGTCTAGTATGGTGTGTTAGAGCAATTATTACGAAATGGACTAGCTCGACCGGGGAAGTACCACCCTCTCACAGAATATCGACGTGAAGCAGCAATGCGTTTCGTTCGGTGGGTGAGAGATCCGGAAGCCCAAATCCTTTCCTATCCCGTCTTTCCCCCTCCTTCTTTCCCTTCCCTTCCTCCAACCTCCTTGGTGGACAACGCATTGGTAGCGCCCCTGGTGTTACTGATGTTCAAAAGCGGCGGTGACCGCTTTCCATCAGGGGGCCCGCTTGCTTGTTTGTCTACTGTATGACATAAAAAAAAAAGACTCCAACTTATTTTGAGGCCAGCTCAATCTGTGTGATTTATATCGATATATCTATTTATATTTAAATATCTACTACCAGGTGACTTAGATGCATAATAAATAAGGAAAATTTATAAAAACGAGTGAACTCATATGTGTCAAAACATCTTTAAATTATGCAACATACATACATAACTTTCTTTAACAGAATACCCTGATAATTAGCTGGTAACGACCTACGCGCATTTCACTTGACGTCCTGCTTTCTCCCTTCCTTTTGTGTAACAAAAATGAGACGGATATACTTCTGCAGGTGGCTTTATTATGTAGGATGTGTTTTAATAACTTGATACGCAATTAGGCTTTCTTCTGAATATTATAAGCCCTTGCAAATTTTTTTTCGAGAGTGTATCTCATACTAATATTATAAATGAGAACGTGAGGTTGTTTGTTATTCCTTCACGGCTTGACTAAGCAGCCGATCATTATGAAAATTTGTATACATATTGTCAGGGGTACAGAGCCCAACATAGGCTACTTTTTATCCCGTGAAAGTATGTCATTTCAATGGGAAAATATTTTTTCTACTATAGGCGGCGCTGCAATTGCGAATTCGGCTAACAGATGGCGCCACAAGTCGCGCTATGGGTTGTTTTTGTTGTCAAACGAGATCTTTATCATAAAATTAACCGCGAGCAGAGCAGCGTGGAGAAGCTAGTATTCAAATAAATATATAGGGACAAGTAACACAGCTGTGTTATGGGATACTAACCATACGATACTATAATTTATAACATATACATATTATATTTAGATAAACATCCAAGACCCAGGCTAAATAGAATAAGTTAGTTTTTCATCATGACCCGACCGGGATTCGGATCCGAGACCTCCTGGGTGGCAGGCCGGCATTGTAACCATTACGCCACGGAGGTCGTCATTCCGTGTGAAATGAACGCTAAATGTCGGTCGCGGGAAAGTAATTTACGTATGCTAACGACGATTCGCAGGTTCGATGACCGGTTTCACTTGACAACATAGTGGTTCAGAGAAAAGTGACCTTATATGATCACGATGACGGCGGGTTTGACTCCTGAACGAGACAAATATTTTTTTTATTTTTTTATGTCATACAGTAAACAAACAAGCAAGCGGGCCCCCTGATGGAAAGGGGTCACCGCCGCCTATGGACATCAGTAACACCAGGGGCGCTACCAATGCGTTATCCACCAAGGAGGTTGGAGGAAAGGAAGGAGGACGGCAAGGGAAAGGAGGAGGGGGAAAGAAGGGATAGGGAAGGAGTTGGGCTTCCGGATCTCTCACTCACCGAACGAAACGCATTGCTGCTTCACGTCGATATTCTGTGAGAGGGTTGGTACTTCCCCGGTCGAGCTGGCCCATTTCATAATAATTGCTCTACCACTCCAAATTTGTTTGTTTTGTTTTGTTTTTACAAAATAAATTAATTGTACCCAATTCACATAGCGCCATCTGGTCCCAAAATAAGCTAGGCTTATTCTTTATTTGACTTGCGTTATGGGTACCAAACAAAATATGTATTATTGTAAATATATACACGTAGAAATCACCTAGACTCGAGAAGAACCACAAATGTATAGGGACAATTCATACAGATTGAGTTAGCCACAAAGTAAGTTCGAAACATGTGTTATGGGATACTAACTCAACGATATCATATTTTATAACAAGTACATATATAGATAAACATCCAAAACCCAGGCTTAAACAGAATAAGTTCGTTTTTCATCATGACCCGACCGGAGATCGAACGCGGGACCTCCTGGGTGGCGGTCTGGCGTGGTAACCATTACACCACAGAGGTCGTCAAATACCATTACATAAATATTTGCCCCGAGCGGGAGTTGAACCCGCGTACTATGGTGCCGAAGAGCACTACAAACAAACCTATTTTATACCAATAATTTGTTTCAATTCAATAACTATTTTCTATCCGACTATACAAAAAAAAACATTATTTAAAAAAATTAAAATCGTGGTTCCAATCGAACAAGTCAAAAACGCCTGCCGTGATTGACACCATGGTGTCAATCGACCACATCCCAAATAAGTATAATATATTACTTGATCTACCTACACCATGGTGTCAATCAGGTAATTCAAAAAGAGTCCTTCCGCGATTGACACCAATGGTTCCAATCTTTGTGGTGTCAGTCTATGAAATACCCCAACAAACTCAGAATTTATTGACAGCCTGGTCGAGTGTTGGTAGTGAGTTCTTTACCCTGGTCAACTCTTTCATTGGTTTACTGTACCTATACTTATATTTAAATGGAGATGACATAAATATTTTCGTAAATTTTTTATATTTGGTCTGGTTGCGTCGTATTTGCCCGAGTAATGTCGTAAAAAAAACTCACTTAACTCATTTCACTTTCACGTGTCGGAAATCGAACCTGTATACCAACAAATATTAGTCATCGTGACTATATGTTTGTAGAGATTTCGTTGTCATAACGGTATTAAATTTATGGTACAGTCCCACAACCTTATTTGTGCTGGTGGCCAAAACTAGAATTAATGAATACCTTGACAATTTTTATTTTTTTATACCACAAAGGTGGCAAAACATAAACATCCCACTGCTGAGAGACGGGTCTCCCTTCAATCGAAGGTGATTAGAGCGCACTCTGCCACGCTGCTCCAATGCGGATTGACAGAGGCCGGGTTTTCAAACCGCCCTGAGGCCACCGACTTGGCTTAACGACTGTCATCCATCGACAACAGCCAGGACCGACGACAGCTTAACGTGCCCTCCGAAGCACGGAGAAGCTCGAGATAACGAAACCCATCCAAACGCTGGCTAGCGTCGACGTCGCTTAACTTGCGTGTTCATATTAGAATGCGACATGCAGGGATGCCTCGCATTTTATATGTATAGATTAAATGATTAACTTGTTTCTTTTACAGAGCACTAGGAAAGAAGCATGGAGGCGGTATCGACAGCATAACAATATCAACGGGCGGCGGTGACAAGAAGAAAATGAAGAAGAAGAAGAATAAACCGCCAAAAATCCACTTAATCCACCCAATGGCTATCCCCATGCAAAAACACGAAAAAGGTCGTAGTTTTGGAAGAGTTCAGTCTTGGGTTGTAGGTAGTACAGATAAGGTAGACGTAGAAAGTACTACAGTCAATAATTACAGGAGAGGAAGAAGTCTTGATGCTAGTAATGTAGAAAATCTTCATACTTTGCATGATAGAATTAGTAATGATCACGTAGATTCAGTTGTTGAATATATAGATGAGAAAATCAAAGCAGTAGATGAAAATTTAGGTGTCGATGATGAAAATGTAGCAGTGAATGTTAGGAGAGGTCGTGGGTTTATTGATGATCTGTGGGCAGCTGGTGAAGAAGCGCTGGATGACGCTGCAGAGCATGCGATAGAAAGTGACAAATCTGAAGACGGAGTCGAGGATAAGAGTTCTATAGAAGGTTGGTGGTGGTTGCATTTTGTTTCACAACTCAAAATCGTGTTGCATTTTGTTTAAACACAGGGAAATATAATTATGTAAAGGATGTAACGGCATGACTTTTGCTACTTATCGATTCGGATTAAAAATGTCAATCGTAGATGACCAAATCGTAACAAATTAGGTGATTTTAGATAGTCATAGGTAAATTTACTTGCACAGTAAAAATTTGGAATCCCATCAGCGTTGTTTCGGAACAACTATGACTTGGGGACCTTCAAAAGCGTTTACAAGGTAGCGGCTTAATGACTCCCTCGGTGTCTTTATGCTCCATGGGTGGCGATGATCACTTAACATCAGGTGACCTGCACGCTCGTTTGCCAATCTCTTACATAAAAAAACATTTAGAGGCAAATACCGAGATGAGATTCGCTTCCCCACCTACCGTGGCGGTGCGAGGTGTGGGAATCATGTTACTAAAGCATCTAGCGCATGCGTTTTATTGATTGCATCTTGCATTTATGTAGAATTTTATAGCATGACTTTAAAATGCTTGTTGACACTTCAAAATTATATGTGATGTAAGCCTCTATTTTCCCAGTTTCCAATTGGATCCACTAGCTCGGTCACCCAGTGGATCCTAAGATACTTTTTCCCCACTTCAACCAACTGGTGGATCCTAGGACATTTTTAGTTCCACTGGGTATGCCAGTGCAGTGGAATCAAATGGAAGAAGGGTCAAATCAAAACTAAATATATTTATTCAAATAGGCATATTACAAGCACTTTCGAATCGTCACTTTTTTTTCCCCTACCCCCAGTTCAGACGGCAGATTTGTGCTAAGAAGAACCGGCAAGAAACTTAAGGTCTATTCTATTCCCTTGCATCGTCAGTTAAACAATTTGATACAGTCTCCCCTAAGGTTATAAAAAAATATCTAATATAAATTTAATCTTCTAGAACAGAGAGGTAAAAAGAAGAAGAAGAAGAAGGCTATCCTCAAGCTGTTGATTCTCGGAGCGGTGTTGAAGGCAAAGATTGGAACTATTTTGCAGATTTTGTCATTCAAACTACAGGTGAGATACAAGACCATGACATGTACGCGCGTTGGTGTAGCGTTTTCGTGCTACATTGCGCTCTTTGTAGGTTAGACCTAACAATGAAATCATTGCAACTCCGCAATGGTTATATGAAACGCTACAAAAACACGCGGCGAATTCAGACGTAATACTGTTTTTTTTTTCTTTGAAAATTTCTTCCTGTCAAAGAACATTCCGATATGATGTAGATTAAAAAAATATGCCAAATAAAATTGTAAAAGTCGTCTAGTCCGAGAAAATTGATAAAATTACGAGAAAAATTTCTTGTAGCTCTGAAAATTGGCACAGTTATACCTTGAGAAGTTCCACACAACGCCATCTAGTCCCAAACTAAGCAACTAAGCTTACGTACCTTGTAGGTACTATGGGTATGGGTACTAGATTGCTGATAAATATACTTAAATACTTTATTTTGTAAATAAATACTTATTATACATAGAAAACAACCAGACCAAGGCAAACAGACATGTTCATGTACACAAATGTTTGCCTTGCGCAGGATTCGAACCCGCAGCCCTTGAGATAAAATGACCATTGCTAGCCACTCGACCGGGCCTGTCAAGTTTTAGAACAACATACTAAAAGAAAATGTATCCTTTCCAGCCGACAAGGTGGTCTCCATTTATGCTAACCTAGTATTTTTATCTACAGGTGAAATTCTTCATCCTAGCTCTCCTTGGTCTTGGTATCAACTTGGCGAGACTCTGGATCGACATAAAGAATAAGCATAGTCAGCAACCACAGAAGGTAAGATCATAACTCAAATTGTATTCACAAATTAGGTCCCTAGTAATTCACACACAAATTTCATCGCCACGTTTGAGTCCTTCAATCGCTTAGTCGCAAGTGGGCCGCAGTGTACAACCTCAGAAAATGGGGCTTCATAGGAGAATCATCCGACATTGGCTGTGACTTGTGCAATACTGGTGCGCCGCAGACGATGAATCATCTCCTATCTTGCCCGGGTTGTCCTACTGCATGTGCCTCAACCATAGATTTATTATAACTTACTAGCGTAAGAAGATTGGCAATGCAAAAGAGATAGATCATAGCATACGCGTTTGTTAGAGCGAGATATATAGACGAGACCATTTTCCTATGCACGCTATGGGCTTGTATCGCCCTAACGTCAGTCATGTTAAAACAAATCCCACTTATATTTACAAAATTTATGATTTTTAAGTGTAGTATTAGACGTGATTAAATATGGTTACCTGTGCAGTGCCTGGATGTAACACAAACTAAAAGGAAAATCAACAAAATTATATATCTTGCTTGCACACATGTACATTCCACGCACACAAGTGTATTTTGTTTTTAGTCTCAACCAAAGGCGATCTAATAGGTACGCTAGTATATACTAAATCTATGACCTCAACAGATTTGTGGAAGGCCACGGATAATGCCATCTTACTGACTGAACATCTTGCCAGTAGGGTCAAGGAATTTCATTTTATTTGAGTCATTGACACGAAAATAAGATCGCCATGTTACAAATATGTTGCGGACGCTTATTTAATGTTACTCTTTGTTTATGTTGTGTTTGTATATATTAGTATTTTTTTTAGCTTAGCTGATACAAATAAAGAATCTATCTAACTAATGTTTAAGAGAGGTAGGGCACTGCGAATAATGCGCTAAAATTCGAGCACCCCGTCTGGGGAAGGACCTCCACCTTACAGAAGATCGTAGCCAAATAGCATTGGTCTCGGCCATGTTGTGTTCCTACGGTGAGTAAGGTCTCCAGAGCTCCACTTGGGAGTTGGGAGGGTTGGCAACGCGCGAGTGATACCCCCGGTAGCATAAAACTAATCCTATAATTTAATCTTAAAATGTTATTGATATTGATATTGATATTATATCTTCTCCCAATAGAACAATTATTCATGCTAATGCAGTACTATCACTCAATTTTGTATTCACACACACACACACAGTCGTACACTCACACATACACACACACACACACACACAAACACACACACACACACTCACAAACCCATAGTAGGAAACATCCCTATTAAGAATGTTTTATTTTTATTTTATTTTTTATTTTTTATTTCTTTGGTTTTGTTTATTAGTTTAATTTATTGTTTATCAAAATTAAAATTAAAACTCTCTAGTAGTGTTAATATAAACGTACTTGGTTATGTACTTGCCATCTAACAATAAGTACTACTATTTATGTATTATCCTTTTTCGAGGAGGGGGGTCCTGGTGCCCTGAGATACAGGCCTCGGCTTAGTTCAGGCTCCAGTCTCTCCCTGTCTAATAACTGTTTTATATGTCTTGTTAAATTACCACCTAAGCCTATGATTGTGGAGAGAAAATAAACGTTTTTATTATTATTATTATTATTATTTAGCAATAATTTAACTAATATTATGTTATGCTGTCTTGCTGACCCTACTCATTTCATAAATTCGTTACCCTAATGGCTGCCTTGAAAAGTTTGCTAGCAACAAAACCGCCTGGTTGCATACTGTTTTTTAGACGAAAAACAGAGTATTGTTGTGTCATGTAATGTTGTGTATTCAAATCAAATCTAATATACTTTATTCTGTAGGCCCTCGTGACTTAGACACATCATTTACAACATATTGTCCTTCAGAGATAGATATAAAATTAATAAGGTACTCTATAAACTACCACCATTTCGGAAACAAAGCAAAATGACCACTGAGGGAAAGAGATGGCGAAAGAAACCCAGTTACGGCCTTTTTTGTCATTAATTTTTTAATTTTTTATTACAAAATAAAGCATATTTATTCAATCACTCTTCAACATAGGCGAGTTACAAATGCACCGATATGATAACTCATTCAATATTCTATCTATCTATCTAAGTTAATTCGACCTTCAGAAAAAACCCGGTCAATAAAACTAGTATAGACAGAGGCAGGTCATCGTGGATTTGAGAGTGAAAGGAGTACGCTTCCGAATCGTACGGGGTTAATGT
The DNA here is from genome assembly GCA_905163395.2 of Endotricha flammealis. NCBI lineage: Eukaryota > Metazoa > Arthropoda > Insecta > Lepidoptera > Pyralidae > Endotricha > Endotricha flammealis. The sequence continues at coordinate 7,452,333 of LR990883.1, forward strand.
ACGAATGTGAAAATTTCTTTTTTTTTACGCAAGTTCATTGTTTTGAGCTTAGTCATAATTTAAGCACAGTTTAAGGTCTTCTTTGACAGATAGATAATTATGTATGTATGCCAAAACAAAATGCTAAAACTTAAGCGTAGTAATCGTGTTTTCGAGCCAGATTTCCCAAAGAGCAAATCGTTAAATATAAATAAATATAGGGACAAATCACACAGATTGAGCTAGCCCCAAAGTAAGTTCGAGACTTGAGTTATGGGATACTAACTCAACGATACTATATTTTATAACAAATACATATAGATAAACATCCAACACCCAAGCCAATCAGAAAAAGTTCGTTTTTCATCATGATCCGACCGGAATTCGAACCCGGGACCTCCTGGGTGGCGGTCTGGCGTGGTAACCATTACGCCACGGATGTCGTCAATGCTAAAATACTATGGTGCCATAGTTAAAAGTTCTAGCAATAACCTAGGTAGGTTCTAAAATACTTAAACTTTCTAATACATATATTTAACTTGTGGGTTAAACTGAATTTCCATTGGAATAAACAAGCTAGGTAATTTGTATACAATAACACTAACTTTCTTGGTAATATTATTAGTTGTCTTATTAATATGAATTACTAGCGAAACCCAAGCAAATTAGTTTGTGTGTATTTATGCACGCAGCCGCCATCTTGTTTAAAAAACGCCATGGACTATCTGATAGTCAATGGCGTTTTATACCTAGATAGTCACTATCAGACTTTTGACCAAATCTTAGATCGCGTACTTTTCGCGATAAAAAGTACCCTATGTGTTAAATGTTCTATGTGAAAAAAAGAAGAGTCCTTAAAAACCAAATATCTTCTAAACTACAAAAAAGTAGACTTAGATTTTTGGATATGTATTAATTCATCATATAATCGAAATTTTGGAAAGAGCCAAAACACGACTGTGACACATTTCCTCGATAGGAAAAAAATCCGAAGTAACCTCTGTTTTTTCTTTTCAGAACTCTTGTTACTTCTAAACGGTGAATAATAGAAATTTAAAAATTCATATAAAGAAAGACATTAATGTTTTCTAGATATTGTAAAGACAAATATTAAAAAACTCAATTAATGAATTTTAAATAAGCCTAAATGTGTTTTGTTAATTAAAAAAACGCTTACGGTGTTAAAAATTCGCCGGGTTCACGGTGTCCCATCTCTGTCTCTCGAAGCAGGGATTGATATATGCGTCGCACGGGGCGGGCTCAGTCGGTCACAATTATTTTACGACGTAGGCCCTTAATCCAAGGTATCAGCTACTTACATACCATATATCATAAAAAATAGCCCAGCCATTGAAGCGTGAAGAGGTAACAAAAATACACACTTCGCCTTTTAATATTAGTAGGATAGTATTCATATTGTGAAACTAATTACAAAGCTTCAACGATGTTTACATATATTTTTATTTTTTAGTTTGTGTGTTAGTTTTTTCTTAGTTGTCTACCCTGGGTCACCTCTTTGAGGAGCTCAATGGCCTCGTTGTGTGTGTCAAAGTGGAACGATCACGCAAGTTAAATAACGACAACCCTAGTCAATATTTAGATTTTTTTATGCCACAAGCATACGGACCGCCTGATGGTAAGCATCACCGTAGCCTATAGATGCTTGCAATACCGGGGGTATCACTCGCATGTTGCCAACCCCCCTAGTGGAAGTCTGGAGACTTAACTCACCGTAGGAACACAACATGGCAGAGACCACTGCTATATGGCTACGATCTTATGTAGGGATGATTATAAAGATAATATTTAGATGTGTTTAAAAAATGTCCTCCGTGCTTCGGAGGAGATTTTTTATAATAGGTTACAGTCGTCAAATCAGTGACCGTCAGGTGACTTGGTAAACACCAGCTAATAGGGTTGTTTCGAGGGTCAAAATAATTACATTATATTTAGCCCGTATTTTAGATTATTAAAAAATATTGGACACGTATTTTTTCTTTTTTCGATTAAACAAAAAATAACAAAGATACAAGGCATAAAAATTTAGGAGTGTGGGCCTTTGACGTCACCCCGTGCGAAAAAATGCCACACGGCGTGACGTCACACGTAACTTTAATGGGCTATATCTTTGTTATTTTTGGTCTAATTTACAAATGAAAAAATGAGTTGCCCTTATTTTTGAATAATCTAAAAGACGGACTAATTATATTTTTTACGGCAACTAGCCTATTGTGGGAAACACACGAAAAGAAAAAGACTGTACTTAAATTTATTGTAGGTGTGAAGGCGGCCCAACAGGATTTCTCTACTATGTCAACTTGTTTAAAAAAACTCGTTTTACCTTTATAGCAAAGCCAATAAGCATAGCTTCCTTAATACCTGTCTCAACTAAGCGACTAAAAGCTATACGTTGCTAACTTTCGCGTGAATAAACATTTTATTTTATTACTAGTAAAATATGCGCAACTTTGTTTGCGTATATCTCGTTTTCCTATGGGAATTTTGAAAAATCCTTTCTTAATACACCCTAAACGTCGTAAGGAACCTACATTCCAAATTTGGAATCTCTAGACCCAGCGGTTTGGAATGTGCGTTGTATATAGTTAAATCAGTCAGGACTTTGAATTTTATATTGAATAGCTTTCACACAGATTGAGCTAGCCTCGATGTTCGAGACTTGTGTTATGGGATACTATACTAAATGATACTATATTTTATAACAAATACATATTACCTATATACATAAACATCTAAAACCCACCGGGGCATAATGGAGTTTCATTCATTGGTATCGCGCGTAAAAATTGTCAAATATGGATGCCTTTATGTAGTACGCAACATTTTTCTGACTACTTACAAGTACAACCTTATTATTATATCTTTTTACTGATTTCTATACCATTATTTCTTAGCTTAAACGATCATTGTAACTTTTGTAACCTATATTGTCAAGTGTTAAAAAGAAGTTCACTAATAAAATAGGACATTATATTTAATAGCTGCTTCCCGCGGTATTACTACACCATTTAATTTTATGCACAGTAGCGACACCTATTTTCATAACGCGCCATTTCTATCGCACTTTTGATCAAATTCCGATAGGCGCCAGATAGGGTAAACTGTTGAAACCTTCTATGTACACACAGTTGGCAATAAAGTCTATTCTATTCCTGTCATAATAAAAAATTGTATCTATAGCTACCGCCCTTATCGCTTACTTATAACAAGTTAGCGAAGGTCGACCCCGAAGGCGGGTGCAGGCGCAGCCGGATGCTGCATAGAAAGTGCATTTGACACTGTAACCCTATACCTTTTAAGGCCTTTGACCGAGCATCGAACACAAGTTTAATAGGAGTGGTTATGCACTTCCATTTGCATTTAATACAACGGAACTTCAATCACAAATATAAAAATATTTTTATTAATTAAATATTAACTCCCACTTTACGTGTAGGCTATGTAGAAGGCTCTACAAAATATGTAATCAGCATGAATTTTAAAAAATATATTAAAGTATATATAAATAAATATATAGGGACAAATCACACAGATTGAGCTAAAAGTTCGAGACTTGTGTTATGGGATACTAACTAAACGATACTATATTTTATAACAAATACAATAGATAAACATCCAAGACCCGAGGCCAATTAGAAAAGGTTCGTTGTTAGTCATGACCCGACCGGGATTCGAACCCGGGACCTCCCAACCTTTTCAAAAAAATAAAAAAATCCTTAAAACCTTATTTAAGCTGGGTTTTTTTTTTGTAGCATACTAATTGATATTATTCAATACGTTAATATAATTACAATCTAGCCTAAACATAGACTAATGAGTAATTTTACATTGACCTAGTTTTATAAAATTGTAATATAAGAATGTGTCCATCGGCACTTTTCTTACTGTCTCTATTAAGGGGAAGTCACTTTGTTCATGTGTCTTTGTTTACACTATATTAACACTGTTATATTGTTACTAATCACTACACTAGTTCGAACGGTTTGGTTCTATTGAGTCTTCGCACTATATCCGTATTATCGAGGAGCTGGATCGCCTTGACATTCACATGATGAAGCAGTCTATATTCGTGTGTTTCTGCATATTTTTTTATAACTTTATTGACGAACTGTATATTAAGGTCCCGGTGCAGGTCGTCATCTATATTTATAAAATGCTTTGTCCTGACTGACTGACTGACTGACTGACTGACTGACTGACTGACTGAGAATCAACGCACAGCCTAAACCGCTCATCGTAAAAATCTGAAATTTGGCAGGTAGAACTATTATAAGACGTAGGCGTCCGATAAGAAAGGATTTTTCGAAATTCAAACTCTAAGGGGGTAAAAAAGGGGGGTTAAGTTACTATGGGACAACTTGATTCCCTGGTCCAATCTACTTCAAATTTTGCATAAAAATTGTTTAAGAGAATTGATGGAAGACGTGATTCTTATTTTATTGAAATTCTTGAAAAATATGTATTTTGTGGGTAGTTTTCTTCGATTTGATATCAATACTCATACTCCTTAGTGCTTTTGATTTCAATTACATTTCATTTTGACACATTCGTGAAGTGAAGTATGTCATCTGTCATGTAATATTTTTATAAATTGTGAATATTCAAACAAAATGATTTCATAATGTCGTCGTAGGTCTTCGTACTATTTATTCTGTTTGTGATCTCGGAAAAACAGCTAAAATTCTAACTATGTATAAAGCGGACTGAATCATATTCATCGATAATAAACAGTAAGTAATTAAATATTACATTTTATAATATTTGACAGGGGTCAAGTTAAATTGGTCAATGGTTAAATGGCATATTGATATTGTCTCTTTCACACTTATAGGAAATATCATTACGTCGACTCGCTCTATTATTTCGTAGTGTTGTTTTATGGATGGTTGTAGGTATTGAAATACCCATAGACTTATACATTTTTTTTACGGAAGTGGTTGGAAAACAAGCTCAGGAATATGGATCATTTGATATTAGGTGATTACCGTCGACTATGGAGCACATAGATTCTAGGGTCCCTGACCCGTTGCCGACCTATAACAGGAAAAGACAGGATATATTATAGCGAGAAATAGTATAAGGAAGGAGTTAGATTTTTTTATACAACAAAGGTGGCAAACAAGAATTTCGGATATTTCACTCTCCGAACGAAACGCATTACTGCTTCACGTCAATATTCTGTATAAGGGTGGTACTTCACCGGTCGGGCTAGCCTATTTCATAAACGCCCACTCCAAAGATTGTAATGAGAAGTATTTAAATAGAAAAATAATCATGTATACATATGAAAATGTTTTGTCTTGACCGTAGAGACCTGAAATTTGGGTGTGTGATGTAGGCAACCGTTATGAAAGGATTTTTTGAAATTCCCACGGGAAAGCGGGATAAACGCAAACGAAGTTGCGCGGGTTTCTCTAGTTTCTTATATACCAGGGAGCATTCACTATTGCTCTTAGCACTTTATTTTGAAATCTTTGGATAACTTCGGTATTACTCTGTTTAGTACAGCCCCACAACGGTATCCCATAGGTCCATACGGGCATGAGGACTTGTTTGTATATAAGTAATTTGTTATATACTGATAGGCTGGAGTGTCTTCCAAGCAGCCAGTACATTTTTTGGAACCGTAGTTCCAGTTTTTCCTTTTTTTTTTTTACATGAGCTTTCCACCGAAGCTTAGCATCAAGCGTCATGCCTAGGGTGTTACTTTGTTTGGTAGTTATTTACTGTAGTTCCAAAAGTATTTTATTTCCAACCTAACGGCTAGTTTTTTTATATATTTATTTTTTTTCTCCCTGTCTTTCCAAAACGTAAAAAAGATTACAAAATTATTACTATAATAAAGTAAGGGAGATGAAATAGGGAGAGACAGACAGGGCATCGAACAGCCTTTCAGCCATCAACATCCTTGTATCTACCATATTTTATGCAAATAAATATATTCTATATTCTATTTGTTACCCCCACAAAAAGCAGATTTACCGCCGCGAGGGTAATTATCCCCAGGTTCGGAACCACGGAGCTAGATAGACGGACATGGTTCTTTGTTTATTACGGAACCCTAAGAACCATCTATTATAATATTAATCATCACATCATTAATTATATTATTGTCATTATAATTCTTTACTCATTTGACTTATATTCTGAAATTAACATGCATTTAGAACGACGATTTGTATGGGAATCGTCACTCGATTAATTCTATTGACCTTTCTACACGATAAGCATGCAAACACTTTAACGACCTCCGCTACGTAATGGTTACCATGCCGGTCTGCCACCCAGAAGGTCCCGGGTTCGAATCCCGATCGGGTCATGATGAAAAACGAACGATAAATAATGAAAAAAATTTAAGAGAGGTAGGGCACAGCGGATAATCCGCTCAAATCGGAGCAGCCGGGGAAGGACCTCCACTTTACAGAAGATCGTAGCCAAATTGCATTGGTCTCGGCCATGTTGTGTTCCTACGGTGAGTAAGGTCTCCAGAGCTCCACTTGGGGGGGTTGGGAGGGTTGGCAACGCGTGAGTGATACCCCCGGTATTGCTTACGTCTATAGGCTACGGTGACGGCTTACCATCAGGCCAACCGTATGGTTGTTTGCCACCACACGAACCTTTTCTGATTGGCCTGGGTCTTGGATGTTTATCTTTATTGTGTATTTGTTATAAAATTTTGTATCGTTGAGTTGGTATCCCATAGGACAAGTCTCTAACTTACTTTGTGGCTAGCTCAATCTGTAGTATTTGTCCCTATATATTAAACAGGCAGATAAAAAAGTTATAAGTATATTATTCTTTGTTTTCGCATCGTTCTAATGATTTAATTACAAACGAAAGTGATGTTCTCAATATGGTTTACATTAACACTTAGTTTTGGGATTAAAAAGCTGAACGGCCGTAAATTAAGATTAACAACTGAATTAATTGTGACTTTCTTTTTAGAATAAGATTACGTCTTAAATCTTTGTTGAATGATCTTTGTTTCGTGTTCCTGTAACTACTGTCAACTGCGGGTATATTGCGACAAGAATCATAAATCGTAATGAACGTGAGTGACGTTAGTAGGAGGGCGTTACTGTGGCATATTTTCATACATTTTGTCAAAGGCGAACTGTCAAAAAGTGACATTGTATACAATATGAACGGGAGTTGTAGTTCCAATTTCGGCCACGTTCATAAATAGCCTTGCAAGACGTATAGTACTACCAACATCTATAAGAACGTGTGTGACGTTTGTAGGAGGGCGTTACTGTGGCATATTTTCATATATTTTGTCAAAGCCGAACTGTCAAAAAGTGACACAATATGAACTCGATGTCTTTAAAATGCGACAAGGATGAACGGAGTGACAGTTGTGCGGTTCCTGTGACATTTGGGTTGCCATTTAATTGCATTTAATAAAATTTTCCTATATTTTGGAAAATATGCACAATCGATACCACTCTAGGACATGAGTGTACTGTCTGGTTGTTCATTTATATAATGCATTAAGATTACATCTAAAATAAGACAGCTAATAAAACAAGAAACCATACGTATTTATATTAATTAGGATCAACATGAACTGTCAAAAAGTGGCAATGGCGAACTGTCAAAAAGTGACATCTACAAGATGGCGGCGTTAGTTCCCATTTCGGCCACATTCATCATGATCCTAGTCGCATTAAAGCTTGTATTAGTTTTTTCAAGTCATCTAAACGTCAAGTCAACAGTCGGGACCGATCCAAGCACTGGCTACAGTCGACGTTGCTTAACTGGCGTATTCGTTTAGCGACACACAGCGACACCATCCAGTTTATCTTTGTATTATGTATATCCTTACTGAAAGATAATCTTACGATAGGATGGAATCAACGACTGGGCACAGACCGACTACAATGTACCTACTGCTAGGCACAGTCAGCCAATGAAAGAGGTAAGCAGGGTCGTAAATATAATACAAGATGCACTATGTCACTATATTATTACAAAGTTCGCACTATGTAATTACAATCGTAGCGATGCTTACATTTTATTAGCACAAAAATCTTTGTTCTTAGTTCTCTCTGCTCACCTCTTCCATTGATTGACTGTACATAATATATTGCTCATCATACAGGATGTTTGGTAGAGGATTGAACATGGGATAATGATGGAAAGGTGAGATGGTCTGCTACTTGTTAAACTCAAAAATTTTGACCTACGACCCATAGCTCACCGAGTAGCAGACCATCACACCTCTCTGTCATTATCCCATGTCCAATCCTCTCAGTCCTTTCAATACTTCCTACTCCGACTATCTTCTTTATGATTAAATTCGTTGTGAGTTCCAAGGCCGTTGTAGTTTTCTCACCCGCCCCGGGATGTCAATCTGAGGTCGCCGTTGTTAATCCTGGCGGAGGAGACACATCGGTGGGCTTGTCCCGATGTCCAATTCTCTACCAAACACCCGGTAGACTACTCAATAAATAATAAGGGCCACTCGTGACTTCGTTTAATATTCGTATTTTTTTCTCGCCCTATCTTCGCTTATAATACACCAAAAAAAGCCGCCTAGGTTCCACTGGGGGATCGAGCAATGGATTGAAGTGGAAGAAGGGAAAGTTTGTTACACTTTGCAAACGTTTATTTACAACGAGCTGTTACCCGCGACTTCGTCCGCGTGAAATGTTCAAATAAGGATAACTCCTTTTCCTGTCATGCGATTTAAATGAAACAAAGCCTATATTCTGCTCCAAGCCGAGCTCTATCTCCCTGTGAAAACAGGATTAAAATTCATTCAGTAACTTAGAAGATGTGCGCGTTCAAACAGACAGACAGATAGACAATAAATAAAAAAAAATGATTTTTATTACCTTTCTCTAACTGTTCCCTCTCCATTTTTGTCAAATATGTTCAAAGTACAGACATATCGGGGTCTACTGTTTTATTATATGTATAGATAAGATAATGATGTAAAGAAAAAGAACTCTAGGGTAGATAATATAATTCATTTAATATTTCTTACGCAGTGATCAAAAAACGAACTTAGTTTTCTGTACATTGCTGCGGCATTTACGGACTTTTAATGTTACCATTATCAACTTTGTTTTACATTGCTGGTGATACGATTTACTGTCCAAACGCAAGTGCATTGCATAATAATATGTCAAAAATTAAATAAACGTTTGGAAAGGGTATAGGTAATCACATAGCTTGTAGTGCCTCGAGCCTCACTTGATTTGCCATCTCTCTAGGATATAATGCCTTTTGTTTCAAATTGCTGTCTCTCACGTTGATAAGAATCCGAAGTCCTTTCAATACTTCCTACTCCGACTATTTTCTTTCTGATTAAATTACGTGTGAGTTCCAAGACCGTTGTAGTTTTCTCCCCCGGGACGTCAATAAGCTTCATCGCTTATTGTCAAACTGAGGTCGCCGTTGTTGATCCTGGCTACGCAGGAGACACATCGGTGGAAATGTGTGGTGGGCTTTTCCCGACATAGCTTGTAGTAGCATTTTTGCATAATATGGTGTAATTGTGATTTATAGTCTTCAATCTTTGTTTAAACGTTGGGAATTTTGTGAAATCCCTCGAGATCCGGTCCTTTATTAACCAGTTTCGCAAAGTCGAAGTGAAAGTTAAAAGGAGTCGTGTTCCGAATGGCGAATTACTGATTTGGTATGCGCTCTGCGTGATCCGTTGCTGTTATTTTGTATCGATATTGTAATTGTAGGGTTATCGATTCGAAAGTTTTTTATTCGATTAAAATATCGTGAACATGTTTATTATGGTTTTGGCGAGAAGGCCTAATAATAATATCTGAAACTCACTTTACAAATTACTTACAAATTTTACCAGCCCATTAATGCCATTATTATAAAACGATAACAAAATGCAACCGTAAACTCTAAATAAAAAGAGATGTGCTCAAATATTTACTAACACATGTTTTGTCACTGTCATTCTTGAGGAAATTCAATCAAGTGCGAAAGTGATAAAGCAAAATTTAGTTATACCTTGGCAGATCTTTATTTATTAAACTCTATAGACACTGAGCTCCTATATAATGTAATGGTTGATTTGTTAAGACACCAATTTAGATTCTTTTGTCATACATTAACAAACAAAGAGTTTTAATAATACAAATAAAACCTCATATGAAGGTCAAAAGTATACTCTTTCTCACGTTCCCTCCAAAATGGTTTGCGGTGCCTTGACGGGGATTGTGACTGTGCGACATCATGTTGAACCTTTTCCAGTTTTTATAAAGTGGATAAAAATTTGTGGTCGCTATAATTTGCACCTCTGCTTTTTTTTCTTTCTATAAATAGCTAATTAAATGTTTTTTGTAATGTATATTTAAAAAAAAGCACTCTTAAAGGTTTTTAAAAAAGGCTACAGTTGACTTTCTTGCGGCACTTCTTCTCAACAGATCTTTCACGTCTGAAGTGCTAGTAGGATAAAAAAATATTGACGTGTAAAAGTATTTCTTGTAAATCTACTTGATACTCAATTTTATTATATTTATTTTAGCGCCCCCAACAAAAGTCTAACATTCATTTTCTTTCATTTTTTTCTGATTGGCCTCGGGTCTTGGATGTTAATCTATTTATGTATTTGTTATAAAATATAATATCGTTGAGTTAGTATCCCATAACATAAGTTTCGAACTTACTTTGGGGCTAGCTCAATCTGTATGAATTGTCCCTATATATTTATTTATTTATTCGTCAAAACAATACGTTTAATTTTATCTTTCAATTTCCAGGTGATATATTACGAGCACGCCCAGCACCAGCACCACTACGATCATGAGGAAGACCACGGCTGGGGACCCTGGTCCAGGAGTATTGATCCTGAAGTTGTGAGTATCAGCAATTTCATTTAGTTAATAGAGCCCCACCCCGACTCCGCACGGGTTTTTACAAGGATATATATTTTTTTAATCCTACGAATATTATAAAGGCGAAAGTTATGTGAATGTTACTTTTTTTGTTTTTTTTTTGTTTTATTAATTAATATGTTCAGGTTCGGGTGTACTAACACCCTTTTCTGAGACACCGGACTGTTGCGGGTAGGGCTCTCACCGCCAAAAATTTTCAGTGTCTGAATGTTACTTCTTCACGCTCAAATGGCTGGGTCAATATTTATGATATTTGGTATGTAGGTAGCCGATACCTTGGATTAACACACAGGGTACATATTATTCCGAAAAGTACGCGATTGCCGTAGGATTTCATCAAGTCCGATATAGATGGCGCTACTTTGTAAATAAATACACGCAAACAAAGGTTTCATTAGTATAATATAAGATGTTACCCGCAAATAGTGTACCTTCCTAATGGTGAAGGAATTTTTTAAATCGGTCCTGTAGTTTATGAGTTAATTCGTTACAAACAAATATACACATCTTTCCTCTTTATAATATTAGTACATACAACCGGTATTTAAATGCGTTCACTGAAACAGCTGACACCACGTCATCAGCTTATCCATGCCAGACAATTCTGTTGCTGAGAAGGTGATAGCCCAAATTTGACATATCAATTTAAATTTTTTCAGGATTCAGAGCTAGATTTGGATGTCCAAGCTGCAAATCCTTATCGAGCACACGACAGACAGAGCCAAGTCTACCGCCCATTGCTTACCAAGGACTAGTGTAGTTATTCTGCTTAAAGCCTAAAACGTATATAGCTATTTGAACGTCATTGACATAGCATTTTGTGTTTGAGGATGTGTATTTTCTAGGTATAATATTTGCAAAATAAAGTGTCTGATACACTCGGCCAATGAAAGAGATGAGCAATGTAAATGTTATTCAAGTTTTCCATATATTGCGTGAAGGGATTTACTGGATTTTATAAACAATAGTAATCATATTGTAGTAATTACAAAGTTTCCTAACGATACTTATATTATTAGCATAATAATCTTTGTTCTTATTTCTCAACCCTGATCACCTCTATCATTGGTGTATCGTGAACTGTCATTGACGTTCAATATGTTAATATATCTTGTACAAAATAATTTTCACCAAAATGGCGAACTGGAGGGAAATCTAATTCTCTCTCCAATCTCTTTAAGGTCGTATGCTTGTTTGCCACCTTGGCTCAAAAAAGCTTAATTGTACAATGACCACATCACAGCCAGTCAATTAGTTTAAATAAATGTAAGTTATTTATTTTAATTTATTGACAATAATTATGAAATGTAATGAAAACGCTTAGATCCACTAGAGACCGCGTAGTATATATTTGTAAATTATTTAGATCCACTGTAGACCGCGTAGTATTATGTTCAGACCGCTTAGATGTAATCAAATGTCGACGAACGACAAAAACGAATAGTTTTCTTAATCGTTATGCTTTGCTAATTACAATTAGTAATTGTACACTCTCGCGAAGTTGTACAAAAACGAGAGTGTAGACGGGATCTTTGTCCTGCTGTCTTCTAACTCTGTGTCTATAAATGCTTCATGGATTCACAATTTCATATTGCTTAGATCTAATATAATCCATGTGGTATCTTTTTCAGACCACCGCTTAGATCCACTGCAGACCGCGTTTAAATTGCAGACCGCTTAGAATATTTTGAAGCAATATTAATTAATATTTAAAAATCATTTCCTAATAAAACAAGTAAAATTAATGTCATTGACTGACTTTAAAATCCATTTCATACCTTTTAAGATCTAATTTAGACCATTAAAATTACATTACTAGTGCGTAATATGTTAAATAATCTACGGGCGAGTTTCCACAATGTCGTGACGACAAAATAATTGTAAGTTTTGTATTTGATCAATTGACTTGAATATAGAACGACACGATTAATTTAACGGATACGAATTTGTAAGAATTTTCTTTGTTTAAAACAATAAAAAAATATTGTCCATGGATAAGCGGTGCTAGAAGACTTTTCGCTCTCTACTACTCGGTATACAGCCAGTTTCTAAAAGGCATGTTTAAAGTTAATAACGCATTAAATTATATCTGTCACTTAAGGCTTATTGTGGAATTAAAATTAAAATGAGTTTCAAAAACTGGCTAATAGTGGCGCAAGACCGACATTTGGAGCCGCAGCGGTCTGCGCTACTATTCCGGGCAGTTGGAGTAGAAGGCCTACTTGCAACACTTAAAATCCATGTACAGTCAGGTGCACGTCGAGCTTTACACTTGCAGTACAATTTTGGCTCTTATGACATAGAACTTAAGAATGGTACAAAGTTCAATATGTAAAGGTCGACCTGCTCTTGGCTGTACAACAATTACAAAAGTCCATTAAAATAAGTCTATGGATTTTTGAGACAATTTAAAATCGTCACGACATTATGTGGGACACCTTTTAAGTGCGACAATAAAGACGATGGCCCAAAAAAAACCCAGGCCCACGCGCAAAGTTTTTTTGTATGGGGTCTGGGTTTTTGTATGGGAATTGGGCCATCTTCTTTTTAGGTTGTGGCCATAATGTCTGTATGTATGTATGTATGTGCTTAATTTATTGTATGTTTGTGTTTCTATGGCTATTTATTTATTAAATTATTTAAATTATTGTGTTTATTGTTATTATTGTTCACCCTTTTCCTGTTTAAACGAATTGAGTATTATTTCGTTTTTTCTGTAAAAATATATTTTCGGACCGGTACCATTAATCCCATTCTCCCATGACGCTACACAAATGATGAGAGGCGATTGCGACGCAACCAAGTCTCTAGTGTTCGATTTTCTTAAGCCTGTGTATGCATACGGCGCTTTCCACATATGACTAAATTCATTTTTTCTTGAGCTGTCACTCGACTAATAAGTACTATTTCGACCGCCATTTTGATACGATTTGTATGCAACTGGGGCAGCGTGCGACCAGTGACCAGTCGCCCCGCATGCGACTGATATCCGACGGGTTAGACGCGTCGTGTCATGTGCGGAGATAGGCGAATTTGTATGAAAGCTACTCACGCAAAATAATCATAATAATAAAATACTAAATATGGACAAATCACACAGATCGAGCAAGCCCCAAAGCAAGTTCGAGACTTGTGTTATAGGATACTAACTCAACAATACTATATTTTATAACAAATACATATATAGATAAACATCTAAGACCCGGGCCAATCAGAAAACGTTCGTTTTTCATCATGACCCGACCGGGATTCGAACCCGGCATATTCGTAATGTTTTTTTTTTTGTCTAATCTGTTTAAAATATTACTGCTGGTAATTGTTACTATGGTGTTTCACCCTAAATACCAAATGAAATGGGTATGTAACCAATATAAACTAATTATAATGATCTTATGATCATAGGTTGCATTTTACCCATGACGCAATTCACAAGCGACTCGAGGCGTATCAAAGCAGAGACTCGAGAGTATCTTTCATACAAATTCGCCTATCTCCTGTCACCGCACATGACGTAACCCCGGTCGGATACCGTCGCGCGCGACTCGAGTTGCATACGAATGACATATAGAAAAAGAGTGTGTTATTTTTCTTTATATTGTCATTTTAATCTTTCGGCTTCAATCCCGTCACGTTCGAATCGCTTCATTTGGGTAGCGTCGTCGGAGAACTTAGACCTATAACTAAGGGATAAAAAGAAACAATTTGTTATATAAAAAAACCAAAAATATATTATCTGGGTGATTATATATACAATTAGCGTGGGGAGTAGCGCGGGTTCTCTGGCGCATACGTGAAACTACGTAATTCGTATGAAACTCCGTTATTTTCATATCCAATCTGCCTCATTTCAGTTTCCAAATGTCCACAACCACCAAAAACTCTATTCGGACTCCTATTGGCCGTTTTATTCTCATCCTCGCTCTCATTGGTCGAGAGTTCGTTCGATATATTGCTCTGATTGGTCGATTCATTCGATACGTCGCTCTCATTGGCCGTTTCGTTCTCCTCTTGCTTCTGATTGGTCGGCATAGGTCTGAATAGTGCGGAATGTGCTGTGGCCGTGTCTAAATCGGCCTTCCTAGATACTAGTATACGTATATCGGTGTGAAGATATAATTTACCGGATTTTGAGGTCATAAATCTGGAAATAAAGAAAAATATTCTTTGAAAAAAGAAAAATATTTATTTATATGTTGATACAGTCAGAAGCTCGATCGCGTTGTGTGTCGCAAAAACGAACACACAAGACGATCGAGAGAGACGAAAGAATACCCGTTCTGTTTCCCACTCGCTTTTTCACTTTCCAGTCCCCGTCTTATATTTTTTCATTCCTTCGTAGGGGGGCAACGCATCCAAGAGCTTGTAGTCGTGGATGTGAGTGGTGATTGCTTACCATCAAGTGACCCGCTGGCTTGTTTGTAGAATAGAATAAAAACTTAACACACGTACACTATTACAATAAATAACACTATTTAACATAGTGATCATTTTTCTAAAAGAACACGACACGTAAAGGCTTTGCAAACCTTTATTTAATATTTGACATTTGCACACCTATGAAGTTCTATAATTATTAACAGGCAACCACAGATAAAAAAACGCAACACTTCATAGACGTTTTTGAAGTGAAGGGACATGTCTTTTAATCACGATCGACTATATTATCAAATCCATTTTTTTAAATATTAATAGTGTATATTAAAATTATATTCATTTAATTTACTTATTGTGACAATGTACACATAATTATTATTAAAATAAGTAATTAAAGTTAAATATTTAAAAAAAAGTTGAATATGTATATAAAAATGGTTTATTTTAATACAAAAAAACAATTACATCAAAACGCTTGTGTGTTTTTATAAAACAAAAATGTTGAGGAAAAATTAAATACATGTCATATGACAGGTCCTGTGGTCGAGTGGCTAGCAATGGTCAGTTTATCCCAAGGGCCGCGGGTTCGAATCCTGCGCAAGGCAAACTATTGTGTGCATGAACATGTCTGTTTGCCTTGGTCTGGGTGTTTTCTATGTATAATAAGTATTTATTTACAAAAAAAAAGTATTTAAGTATGTTTATCAGCAATCTAGTACCCATAGTACAAGCTTAGTTGCTTAGTTTGGGACTAGATGGCGTTGTGTGATTCGTCCAAGAATATTTATTTATTTTTATTTTTATATCATAATAAATAATATAAATAAAATAAATATATAAGGGCCAAATAACACAGATTGAGATAGCCCCAAAGTAAGTTCGAAACTTGTGTTATGGGATACTAACTCAACGATATTATATTTTATAACAAATACATATATATATATAGATAAACATCCAAGACCCGAGGCCAATCAGAAAAAGTTCGTTTTTCATCATGACCCGACCGGGGATCGAACCCGGGACCTCCTGGGTGGCGGTCTGGCGTGGTAACCATTACGCCACGGAGGTCGTCAATTATTATGTGGAATTAATAAAAACTTCTTCATAAAATCTATTTGTTTTAGGAAATAGAATCAGTAACGGCACGTCACTAATTGAGCAGTAATTGAACTGTCAAATATAAGATAAATTGGAAAGCCTTATTATGTGTGTTGCAGCCGTCCAAATAGGTCATTAGCTCATCTTTAGGCTGACATCAGACGGACTGCATCGCAGCAACCGCGCGCGGTCGATGTATTTAACTGCATGCAGTTGTATGGTCGACTTCGTGCAGTCATGATATCAATTGACGACCTCCGTGGCGTAATGGTTACCACGCCAGACCGCCACCCAGGAGGTCCCGGGTTCGAACCCCGGTCGGGTCATGATGAAAAACGAACTTTTTCTGATTGGCCTCGGGTCTTGGATGTTTATCTATATATGTATTTGTTATAAAATATAATATCGTTGAGTTAGTATCCCCTAACACAAGTTTCGAACTTACTTTGGGGCTAGCTCAATCTGTATGAATTGTCCCTATATATTTATTTATTTAACTGCACGCGGTCGGCTGCAGTCGAGTGAAGTCAGATATCAACTGCACGCGGTCGGCTGCAGTCGAGTGAAGTCAGATATCAACTGCACGCGGTCGGCTGCAGTCGAGTGAAGTCAGATATCAACTGCACGCGGTCGGCTGCAGTCGAGTGAAGTCAATATCAACTACATGCAGTCGTGCCTTCAACTTCGCGCGGTCGGCTACGGTTGAAGGCACGACTGCACGAAGTCGAGCGTGCAACTGCATGCAGTTAAATATCGACCGCGCGCGGTCGCTGCCATGCAGTCCGTCTGATGTCAGCCTTACTCACAGGGGAGCAAAGCACTGATATTCTGCCATGACCCGGTAATGGTAATCGAAATTAAACTAACGATTCTACAGGTACAATGATTATGGCAAATTGAATAGTTTGTCCTTCTCAGACATAAAAAAAAATGAACTCACCTAAGATGTATGAGATATCTCAACCACTTGTGAACATCATGAGGTGGTGGTCGATCAGCACCAGCCGGCATATACAAGGTCCTCTGACGTAGGAAGGTCCTCGCCAATGGCGGCATACTTGTCAATTCATATAATACAACGAACATTTTGACCAGGGTCCCATGAGGATTGAAGAGAGATACTTGTATCGTTCCCGATCTCGCTACTCTGTATCCCGACGGCCCTAGGTTTATGTGACCCTGGTAGAAGAGAAATTATAATTAGTTAATTGTATAAAGAAAATAAATAAGTTCTAAACAATTTACACAGTGCACAGTCACAAAGTAAGCTAAGCTCAACGCCAAAGCTTCTGGCTCACAGTTTAAAAAATTGAAAATCGCGCGGGAAATTCAAATTTTTTGGGGTTTTTTACAAATTGCATCTACTGAATAATCATCAAATAAATTGTAAATATTAGCTCTTCTTATTATGAACTAGGCACTACCCTACCCTACCCCTACCCTACCCCACCCCTACCCTACCCTACCCCTACCCCTACCCTACCCTACCCTACCCTACCCTACCCTACCCCTACCCTACCCCTACCCTACCCCTACCCTACCCCTACCCTACCCCTAATCGAGTTTTCATTGTTTTTAAGATGTATTCTGCTATTCGGGACGGAAACAAATCCAACAAATCAAAAACCATGGCAATCGGTGCAGCCGTTCTCGAGTTATAAGTGTTGTAACAAACACGACTTTCTTTTATATATATAGATGTCCACGATGAATCTTTTTCCCTATGAACGTGCATTATACACATTCATAATGAGAAGACAATATTTATAATTTATATGATGATTATTCAGCAGATATATTTGTATACACAAAAATTTTATCAATGCGCGAGGACCGAAACCACCTTGACTGACTGAGATTAATTACCCAAATCATTTAAATCTGTATGTATTCTAATTTGTACTTTCTGACAAGAGAACGTGTTTGTAAAAATCTATTCTCTGAATAAAAAATTTGAATGTGTTGAGTTTAAGTTTGAATGAATCTCACCATATAGGGGGCGTTAGTGCCGCCAGGCGCGTAAAAGAACACGGTGACAGGCAATCGTTTGTGGGGTGGGCAGAAGGCACCCGACGCCCCCAGCTCCGCCGTGAAGCCGTGAACAGTTGCCACCGGCTCGAGACGACCTTTCAGCGCTGATTCTTCGAAGCTTCCTGAAATTTATAACAAGCAATTTAGTTTATTCAAATAATTCACGCAACGCCATCTTGTTTCAAGTCACTGCTAAACTCTCCACAGGGTTGTCAAGACCAAGTGACCATGACAAAAGCTTACTCGATTTTGGCCCCAACTCGTTAGCGTCAACTTGAAGAAATTTTGCTATCATCCTTTCTTCGGGGCGTCGAGACATGATGAATGGTATATTATCATAATGACATGACACTGGCTAATTGCAATAAACAAGAATACAGAAGCCATAACTTTTAACCCTACATTGCATACTGTACCATATTTGGTACAATAAATATTTATTTACATACATATTTTAACTGTTATTATTATCATTTATTATGTCTAGACACTATTTAGAACCACATATATTAATTTGACACGATTTAATCAGGGCTAAAAAAGGTCTTACCGAGTAACCCAGCACTGGGTCCCATTCTCAATTTGGGCGCGTCGTCCTTCTTGTCCGGCGAGCGGCCAGCGGCGACCGGCATCGGCGCCGGAGGGGGGGGCGGCGGCCGGGGGGACGCGGGGGACGCGGGCGCCGGGGGGGACAGGGGGGAAATCGGGTGGAACAGGGCACTGGAACAAACGAAATAACATTATATCGCGCTATCGCCTTCAAAAACGCTACGCGCACGTCAATACGTGACCGCTCCTTACAAAAACTTGCACAAGGCGTAAACGCTCTTAACATTTACAATAACATTGTTATGT
The DNA here is from genome assembly GCA_905163395.2 of Endotricha flammealis. Lineage (NCBI taxonomy): Eukaryota > Metazoa > Arthropoda > Insecta > Lepidoptera > Pyralidae > Endotricha > Endotricha flammealis. The sequence goes on from LR990883.1 coordinate 7,471,559, forward strand.
TCCAAGTTGATGTAAGTGTCTGTAATGTGAAATGGAGTGAAATTGGTTCAAAAGAATCCACCAAAAAAAAAATTTCTTAATACACTTAAAATTTGTCATTATTTCGTTTTGACTAAATAAAGAGATAAAATTTCATAAAAGCTCACCTTTTAATCCCAGAAATTCCATTTATAGAGTCGTCAAAGTCAAAACAATTGTTGGCTCTACGTAATGGCGCTGGACTTGAGGTCAACGGTAGACCAGTTTTAGTATGAAAAACCATTGAAGCTGCCGAGTCAAATCTCCAACGGAACTTGTCCATTTCTGTAGGAGACGGTACCGTATCACCTCTTTTTGGTTCGGGGAATTTAAAACCAGTGTTTTCCTTGGGACTCTCCACTTCAAATTTGTCAAAAGTCCCATAATCACACTTCTCATATAGAACGTAATCATCGTCGTTAATCGAATAAGTTTTCTGTCTCTTCGGCTCAGGCTTAACTTCGAATACAGTATCATCATTTTTCAGACGCAACTCTTCAATATCTCTGTCCCTGTTACTCCTATCAGTAACTATTCTCTCTAAACGATCAACTATAGGAAAGTAACGCCTCAATTTCGGTCTTTTTATAACTAATTCTTTATCTACACTATCAACTATTTTATCACACGTTATATTACTAATTATATCACAATTATGCTTTTCTTTCTTCCTACTAGCTCCGTTATCAGAACATCTGTTTATAGCATCAAGTAAAACGTTGGATTGGTCCAAAGATGCTAGATTGTAGTTAGCTTCAGAACGCACCATGCCTCTATCGTAGCAACCCTCACATTTCATCTGCAAAGGTGATCCGCATTGACAGAAAATCTCATCGGTTTGAGTGGCAATAGTGTTGGTTTTCTTAAATTCTGTTGGTGGTATGCTAACTGTCTCTACAAATGGTGATTTACTCTCAATCCTGCTAGCAGGCAGCGTCAAATAAGTCTGATTTCTATAACATCCTATAGCTCTGAACCTGTCGAACCTAGCCGCTTGGAGAATTGGTATAGACGTATGTGACTCTTTAGCTTTCTGCAATCCGTCACCTTCAGAAGACGTGCTATCACACAGTTTGTTTAATTTGCTCTCTTTTCTCAATCTCCTCTTGTATTTAGCTATCTCCTTCAATCTCCTGTCGTCTAGTTTCTTAGGTTCTTGACTTAAACTAGTGGAAGATCTTCGATTGGTACCATCTGATTCGTCGTCGCAATTGCATTTGTGTTTGCCGTTTTCGCTGCATGGTGTGTGCATTCTGTCATCAACTATCTCTTTCTTATCGTCATCAGGATTTGAGATAACAGATAAACGTCGATTATTGCTTGTATTACCGAAATCAGATGTGAATTTAGTTTGTCTAGGTATTAGAGTGAGATCATTCATTATACCGGCGAGTTCGTCTTGTGGATTGATTGTAAGATCTTTGCTAGCGCGTCTTTTTGATTGGCATTGACATTTGACTGTAGGTATATCGTCTATTCTAGGTAGACTTTCGAGTAAAACTGTCAGATATACATTACTGCCTATGTCGGTTACGGGAAAATTGTGTTTTGTCTGTTGCCTATGAAACTCTATTGTCGGATACTCGCCGGGTATTTTGATAGAATAAACTATATTTAATTTGCGCAGTTGGTCGGTCGGTTCGCCTTCGTCGCAGTTTGCTTCGATTTTTTTGAAGTTGCACGTTTCGCGGCTAAGTTTACGCCTGGAAAGAGAACAAGATAATATATTTATTGATGCTAAATTAACTAAACATTAACTTAAATCTATAAAAACATTAGGTATTCTAAATAGCACTAAAAGGGAGACTCATAATGGTTCCGTGGGTGACGCTGAATTTCAATGACACCGTTTTGAGTTTTTTTTAATACTACTGAGGCCAAGCATACGGCCCGCCTGATGGTAAGCAGACACCGTAGTCTATGGACGCTTGCAATACCGGGGGTATAACTCGCGCGTTGCCGCCCCTTTAAAAAGTGGAGCTCTGGAGAACTCACCGTAAGAACACAACGATCTTCTGTAAGGTGGAGGTCTTTCCCCAGACGGACTGCTCTGATTTCAGCGGATTATCCGCTGTACCTTACCTCTCTTAAAATTTGTGAGAAAGAAGTAATTAGCACTAAATTTTTTTACTTTTTTCCTCTTGTGTTTCAATCTCTCAACAACCCCAGGTATCCGACAAACTCGTTTACTACATTTTCTAAGATAAAATATTATCTAAAGTACTAGGCTAACATGAACAGTTAACACACCTTCGCTCGGTGTTATCATCGCCAATGGTCTCCTTGAGGCGGGCAAGCCAAGCGGACAGCTGCGAGAAGTGCAGCTGTGACCGGATCGCGTTCAACAACCACTGCGACGTTATGAAGGCCGGGGACTCGTGACTCCTGGAAACAAGAAGATTTCAATGTACCAGGAACACATAGATTAAGGATTATTATTAGAACCAATTTGTTCTGTTTTGAAGGAGCATTCTAAAATCGTAATGCTCGTACACCTCCGCCTGTGCTGCGTAATCGTAACAGCGGAACCGCAGTAATTTCGCCATGCCTTGTCCGTTGTAGAAGTGGAACACTAGCGAAACTGCCTGTTCTAGCGCGTTTAGACTAAGCGAAAATTTTCGCGCGGCGGTTGGACGAAAGTTTTCTTTCATAGCAAATTAAATATTGATTACTCCACAACATCCGTTATGAAATTACCATAAATACCTACACGAATTTACATTTTTTTTTTTACCAGTTACCAGGAGAACATAAATCACATGTAGAATAAAATTACACACAGTTAGTAGTTTTACGTTTAAAATACCAGGCGATCATGAGCCGGGTGGACGGTTACTTACTTTTGCAGCATCGCGCGCATAGTCCATCTCTCTAGGAGAAGGCCGCGCGGTGCGTGCTTGTCGTAGGTGGTGTGGTGGGTCAGCGAGGTGTAGCATTCCGAGCAGTCAGGTGCTAGAAGCACCTGCAAATATTTATTTAAAAAATTACGTACTATTCATACAGATTGAATTTTTTATCACCATCAAAATTTTAATAAGTACCTAGGTATTTTTTCTGTTGTGAAAATCATGACATAACATGTTTTTTTTTAGTATCACTTAGTACTAAAATATGAAGTTACAGCATCAAAATATGTGGAACTTCGCTCTTGCTTGATGTGGCCATGATGCATAAAAAATTCAATGAAATAACATAAATGCGATGATTTGTGACAAGATGTGATGTTAGCTCAATCTAGGGAAATTGAGCGAAGCAAAGAGAAGTTCGACACGAAGTAAAAGTCGAATTAGGTACAGATAACTCTGTATAAACCAAATAACGTTCATCAGAATGATTTTGGCAACTCTAGAAGTTTAGATCTGTTCCTGGATGTAAGTAAAGTACCTACTAAAATATTTTATGAACAATTTGTAGGTTCATGGCTGTCGTCAAATTGAAAAAGCTTTTATGAAACGTACATGGGAACAAATCTAACCTCAATACAGACGGGGATCTGATCATTCCACAGCGAATGCACGTGATTGCTGAGCTCAGCCTCCAGACCAGGACGCGGCTCCTCAGTTTCCGGCTTAGGCTGGGTTTGAATCTGAAAAATTGGATAATCTATAAATATAAAAATGTATTGCTGTTCGTTTAATCTCGCTAAAACTCGAGAACGGCTGAAGCGATTTAGCTAATTCTAGTTTTGAAATATTCGTGGAATTCCAGGGAAGGTTTAAAGGGTGAGTAGGGTAGGGTCGGGTAGAGTTGTGCCTCTAAGGTGGAACAAAGTTCACCGGATCAGGTAGTTTTACAATAAAATACAAGCAAAACTTTTTATTGCCATTAATATAGGTAGTCTCACTCAACTCAGTCAGTACACAGTCTCTGAGTAAAGACATCCCGAAGAAAGACGATAGCCTAGCTAGATAGACAGATAGATATTTAAAGCCCACCATTCAAACGCAGATTGGTCCGGCGGATTGGTCGGCCATCGGACTAATCCGCCTGTGTATGGAAGCGACGAACCGGTCCGCCAGACTGTCAAATGGGTTGGCGTCGGGCTCGCAGGTCCGCGGTTGCGAGCCGCGAGCGCCTGTCGAACCCCACATGCCATACTTCGAGTGGAGGGTTCGTGCAGTGTATGGGCAACGCCGGGTTGGTCCGCGGTCGGGTCCGGGTTGCGAGTCGGGTCCGGGTTCGTGTAGTAAATGGTGGGCTTTATAGTTCCTGATCATAAACTCCAATCACTATGCACTTAAAAAAATGTTGGCTTCAGATACTCATACAGCTCATAGCATTAGGTCCCAATAGTAATGTAACAATAGACGGTGTTGCTCGCCAATCGAGCCTCACTTGATTTGCCATCTCTCTAGGGTATAATAACCTTTTGTTTCAAATTGCTGTCTCTCACGTAGTTGTTAAGGAGGTAAGTCCTTTCAATACTTCCTACTCCGACTATGTTCTTTCTGATTAAATTCGTTGTGAGTTCCAAGACAACTGTAGTTTTCTCCCCCGGGACGTCAAAAAAGTACCAGGATTACATACTTGCTGGCTGGTGGAAGGTTTAGCAGCGATCAGTTTCGTGTGCAGGCGGTCGCGGGGGGTGGGAGGCGCGCGGGCGGCGGGGCTGTTGCCCCTTGGCCTGATGATAAGGCGCCCCAACTCCAAGAGAAGGTTGGTCCCGGTAGCCGGTGCCGCCGGCACCGTCTCACAACTGTGCATCTGGAATTTTAGAAAACAAATACATTAATTTCATGACAGAAGACATATTACCGTGAAAGAGACCATAATCGGGACAAGCCCACCACACATACCTACTTTGGTGAGTTCGGGACAAGCCCACCACACATTCCCACCGCTATGTCTCATGTATAGCTAGGATCAACAACGGCGACCTCAGATTGACAATAAGCAATGAAGCTTATTGACGTCCCGGGGGAGGAACTACAGCTGTCTTGCATGCAACTCACAACGAATTTAAACAGAAAAAAAATTGACGATGTAGGAAGCCCTACTTGCGTACGCAGGGCTTTTTGTAATGTAATGACAAGCTTCTAAGACTTTTTGAAGTGAAAACTTCTTTAGCGGCGTTGTGCACTTGGATGCACAGGGATGGTAAAAAAAATGTTAAACTCGCGTAAGGACACGTGACCTGATCGAAAATCCGTAAGACGGAGGGAGTTGTTTTAGTGACATCTACCGGTAAATATTGGAACTTTTTAGTTTGCAGAGTTTACAGTAAATCCCGTTGAGTGAAGACAAATGGGTTTCAGAAACTGACACAGGGATTCGAGATCGCCGCCTTGTCAACGAAGGTCGTCAAGATGGCGACCTCGGATCCTCACCGTACCACGTTGCTTTTTTAAAGTGTACTTTTTTGATAAAAAGTGTTCATTTAAATACTCGACATTGGCGAAATTGTCAATGTGTCGTCAAGACACGACAGAAACGCCATTAATTAAGAAAAGAAGAAGAAGAAACTGACACAGCCTGGAGATAACTGGAATAATATGTAACTGGAGAGCTAAAAGTACTAGGACAACATAAGACCAAAAGAAATAAAAAATACCAGCCCAGCTCACCTCTATACGCTGCATTTTTACTAAACAAAATCTACCAAATATGAAAATACTTAGAAATAAAAATAAAAACATATAATAATGTAGACAATGTCACAGTCCAACTAAATAACTATGTGTCCCTAGCGTAACTGGCTATTTGTGTGGTGAAATGTTCATAAAGTACTTACACATGTTGTGGTTTAGATAAAACGAAATTCTTGTTTTTACGTGATAGATAATGACAATGCGATCGTTATAAACTCATTTTTAAATTGTTATAACCTACTTACGAGTTATTTGGGTGTAATTAGACAGACAGGTCAAATGGGTAAGTGTTTAGGAATTAGTTTGAATCGCGCATGAAGCAGAATTTTCTTCTTTTTTTTTTTTGTTTTTTTTTTCTCTGTTTTTATCGTGCGATCAGTAGATGTGTTGATATATGTGAAGTGGAGGATGGTACTCCATGGGGCCAGTCCTTGAATTTAAGGAGTCATTATGTTTGACTGTTGTCATCATCAAAATATGTCACGTCGCTTCTTCAGACGTCGTATGGTTTCTGGGATGGTGAGTTGCCCCGAAAGCGGATTCGGGTGCATTTCCAGTCTTTTCCGATAATTTTATTGGATCCACGTGTATCTATTTCTTCTTTGACCATCGGCACATTAAGAATCTCATGGATTTCTGTTGTTCTCATAAACCATGGTGCGTTCGAGATGTGTTTTTTTGAAGTGAAAACTTCTTTAGCGGCGCTTGGCACTTTTTTTAGTGGGCAAAAAATGTTAAACTCGCGTCAGATCCGTAGCCTGATCGAAAAAACGTATTCCCTAACCATTCCACAATATTCAAAAATGCACGACATTGATGTTTAAGTTTTCACTTCTGCCGGCACTCCTGGAGTGCGACCCGTCTTTTTTTTACAGAATCCACAAACGCTACCTGATCCCAAAGTAAGCTGGTAACTTGCTTGTGTTATGGGTACCAGACAAGGGATATATTATTGTTAACATAATACTTAAAATACATAGAAACCAGGCTCGAGAACAAACACAAAATGCCATCATATAAAATAAAATTAAAATAAAAAATATTCTTACACAAATCACACAACGCCATCTAGTCCCAAACTAAGCAACTAAGCTTGTATTATGGGTACTAAATTGCTGAGAAAACACCCAGACCAAGGCAAACAGACATGTTCATGCACACAAATGTTTGCCTTGAAAGTGACCATTGCTAGCCACTCGACCACAGGGCCTGTCTGAAAATGTTTGCCCCGAGCGGGAATCGAACCCACGACTTCTGGTGCCGAAGGATCACTACCAACAGTACCAACACACCAACAGCCTGTCGTAAAATATATAATGTAGGTATCTTTTATCCCGAAAATACGGAAGTTCCCGAAGAATATAAATAAACGCGACTGAGAGAGAACACGGAAATCCAAACGAACGAAACCACATAATTTGTTTGCCACTCTGTAATTTAAAAAAATCAACCACATAATTTGTTTGCCACTCTGTAATTTAAAAAAATCATTAACCACAGACTATATTTGTACAGACTAAAGATAAACCTATGAAATGCCCTATTTCAGGAAAGTGCGTTGCCAACGCCCCAGTTTAAAAATAGAACACGCTTTATAAACATAAGCCGCTTTAGCGCTTTATATCTAGTTGATGTTGACTTTGCTCTTTCGTTTTATACAAAAAGCCGCTTTAATATCAAACAACTATATTTTATACTGTCAAAATTCAGCGCTTAAATGGCTACGAAGCCGAGCAAAACTTTAAATCTACTCGTATCTCGTATATAAAATACTAGCGGACCGCCCCAGGTTCTCATGGCTTTTACTAAGGATCCCTATTTTTTTTGAAAATATAATATAGCCTATGTTACTCGGGGGTAATGTACTTTTCCAACGGCGAAAGAATTTTTAAAATCCGTCCAGTTGTTGTGAGTTTATTCGTAAAATACCAAAACACAAATAATCTTTCCTCTAATGTTAGTATGTATGTATCAGATATAAAATGTTATGTCCTGAATGACTGACATATCAACGCACAGCCAATCGGTGATCGTAGACACCTGAATCTTTGTATGACGTAGGCATCTTGATAGGAAAAAGCCTTTCTGAAATTCCCACGGGAAAGCGGTGAAACGCAAAAGAGAGGTGACCAGAGGTAGAAAACTAAACAAGTACAAAGATTTTTATGCTAATAAAAGTAGGCATCACATCGTTATGAAACATTATAATTACATAGTACAGTCAAGAGCAGGGTGACCTTAACACATTGTACTTTGTACAGTCAAGAGCAGGTCGACATTTACATATTGGACTTTGTACCATTCTTAACTTCTACGACATAAGAGCCAAAATTGTATTGCAAATGTAAAGCTGTGCACCTGACTGTACAATATGAGTACTAATGATAAATTCGCGTAAATCCCTCCACGCAATATATGTATGGAAAAATACATAATATTCATATTCATTGACCCAATAGAGTTAAATGACCTGGTCTCGTTGTTCACGCGGTAGGAGGGATGGGGGTGCATCGTAAGTAGGTCAAGGTGCTTGCAGGCCGCGCCCTCTCTTTGTTCGAATGTAGGCCTCCGTTTTTATGTACCCCTGGTATTTCTTGATAAATTGCTGGCCCACTTTCACCGAAGTGAAGTGAAAGTGAGTAAATAAGACTTTGTGCAAAGTGATATTTTATGGGAATTTACGCAGATAATAGCAAAGTATTTCTTTAGTACCTAATTGTATGGTCAGCAGGTAAAATAGTAATGGTTACACTACATTGATACATTCTATTTTGCGCGTTTTTGTATATATTTTTTATTGGCTTTTTTGCCCGAGACTTCGTCCGCGTGAAGTTCCGGACCTGTTCCCGTGGGAACTACATTGAAATTCGGGAAAAGCTATAGCCTATGTCACTCCCTGATAATGTAGCTTTTTACTTGTGAAATAATTTTTGAAATCGGTCCAGTAGTTTCGGAGCCTATTCATTTCAAACAATCAAATCTTTCCTCTTTATAATATTAGTATAGATTATTTGCAATCTATCTATATTACTGGAATGAATATAGTAAACAACTCACAGAATTTAATGTAACAATAGACCGTGGTGCTCGGCAATAGAGCTTCAATTGATTTGCCATCTATCAAGGCTTATGATATAACCTTTTGTTTCAAATTGCTGTCTCTCACGTCGTTGCTAAGGACAGTCCATTCAATACTTCCTACTCCGTCCAATACCTTTCTGATTAAATTCGTTGTGAGTTCCACGATAGCTGTAGTTTCTTCTCCGGGACGTCAATAAGCTTCATTGCTTATTGTCTATCTGAAGTCGCCGTTATTGATCCTGGCAATATAGATGGCTATACAGAAGACACAGCTGTGGGTGTGTGGCTTATTCTGTAATTGATCCGCTTGCTTGTTTGCATGTGGTATAACATTAAAAAAAGCTAAACTGCTCTGGCCTGTAGGTACTAAGGTTCAATCGCCTCTCAATTGCAAGTAAATCAGCATTTTGTTCCTGTTGTTATAGGGAATTACACAAAATTCAGTTGCCACTTGGAAGCCATCCAAATACATGATGTTATTTTTGTTTATTTGTTTATGAATACTTTGGTGATTGTGTAAATAGGAAGTATTTTTAATTGAGAGAGTTCAGTATTTATTTTGGTTGGTTTTGTAATAATCATCTACTACTTTAAGGTGTTTCCACATCGGTGTTGTTAAACGTTATTTAACAAAATAGGAGCATTCACTAGGGGAGCAGAAAATAAAATGTTTTAAACGTTAGCTAACATTCATAGGGAGAAACTCTGTTGATGTACACGCGAAGGTTCGAAACGTTTCTCGCTTGCACTATACGGATGTAGAATGAGCTCCCGGCCTCTGTGTTTCCATCGGACTATGACATGGGACTATTTAAGAGGTACATGAGAGGTCTCGTCAGAGGGGGGGCGACGCATTGGTAGTGCACCCAGGACGTGTTGCTGATGTGCATAGGCGGCGGTGACAACTATCCATCATGTGGCCCGCTTGACTATTAGTCTGCCAAACAACCGACACTATGTCGTTACAAAAGTTTTTTAATCTCACTAATATTATAAAGGCGAAAGAATTTATGAATATGTTTGCTACTTCTTCACGCTCAAATGGCGGGACGAATTTTTATAATATTTGGTATTGTTACGTGGTGAACTAGATTCACACGTAATATATCAATTATATTAAATAATATTAGAACATTGAAAACAATAGAAATTAACAATTGCTCCATAACGAATTTCGGGAGTCCCTACATAGGATTCTCGACCGTATTCCTCGAGGCATTAAGATCACTTGGGCTAATCAATACTTCGGCTCGCCGGTGGATCAGCGGTTGTCCATATTAGGCGTTGTGCGGAGGGGGCGTTACAATATTCGATTATTCAGTATTGATTGGCTCTCGCAGTCAACGGCCGTATGCCGGCGGTTAGAATATTCTAGACGGAAGCGAGTTTATAAATTCACGGTGCGCCGTCAGCGCGAGACATATTCTGTTTGCTATAGTGACGAGAGTACTGATTAACTAGTGATTACCGTTACTTTGTTCGCGTGTGTAAGTTCCTTGTCCGCTAGGTGAGTTCTGCACTGATTTACCTCTAATAGGATTCTCTTTTGCTTTAATCTGTCTTTGTGTAATTTTTATCCTACTAGTGTATTCAATAATCCAAATTAAATTCATGTATTGCTTCTTTTGTGAGATCGCGTATGTCCCTCAGACGTGCGTGATCGAGATTACCTTCATTGTAATTCTGTGTGGCCGCCTAAGACAATTATAGACTGGACCTTAGCTCATCCAGCCAGCGAGAAGATTGTCGGCGACGGCCCACAGGATTCCTGGAAGGCGGAATCTGACACCGTCCAATCTCAAATTCCAGGACACCTACGCCAGGGCTGATCTAAACCCCTGTTCCACACTAATACGCTACGGGAGAGTCTGCCCCTTCCCGAGCGCTACATCCCGACACCGAGGTCTATTCCACGGGCGACTACGGGAACATAGCCGGTCAGCGCTTCCCTACGCTGCGCTGCCGACCTCAAGACGCCGCTACCGCGTCGAGCATCTGAGCTGCTGAGCCAGACCCTCCAGGAGGACCTACCCCTTCCGTATTGCATTCCCGCCGTCCGTGCGCCGAAGAAGACTCGAAGCTAAGTGTCGTAAAGAGATTGCAAGTAAATTCTCATAGCTCACACCCTGAGAAACTTAATAAATATATTGTTTCGTGTCTTGTGCTTTCTATTATCTCTCCTTACTCTCTACCCTATCTTGCTTACGTCGACCGGCCTCCCCGGCGACGTAACAAGTGGCGCCCACGCTCGTGGTGAGAGTGAGAGAGTTTGCTTGCAAATTTCTTTTGTCTATAATTGTACTAGGTGTGCTAACATTTTTTTTCTAGCAGTGTACGAGCCTCTCCGTTCTTCAGCTAGGGAGTACACCCTTGTAATCTGTTACTCTCTGTCCCCTATTAGTGTACTCACTAGCTGGAGCAATTTTTTAAACTTCGTTAATTTTTAAATATTTTTGTTTCTTTTTAATCTACCCTACAAAATTTTTTTTTTTTTTTCTAACCTACTTTCAAACATATAACGGAGTCGCTCATTAGGGACGAATTGTAAAAGGTAAGCTCATTTTTGCTATTTCTTTCACTATTAGGGGTTACTCAGTGCTAATCACAGGTACGGATAGTGAACTTACCTTACCCCCATACTGGGTTGGGGGCGAAAGAAAAACATCGAGTATCCCAGTTGCCGTCTCTCCTAGGCAGGTGGTAAAAGTCCACCAGAGGCTATAACGCATTCATTTGCGCACGAATCTCGTCACAACAGCAAGCGACGTTTTTTTTTTTTTTTTTTGTTTCCTTTTTTCTATTCTTTTTTGCTAACGGTAATATTTTGTCTAAACGTTTTTTTTTAACATTATTCAAACACATACGTAGGTTTCAATATAAAATATATAGTTCACAATTCCGCTAAACATTAATTTTTTTCTCTAAACAGTATAATATTATATATAGGTTTAAACATGGACCGTTCCATATTTTTTTGGTCTAAAAGAAGGTTACGCATACCCTACATATGCGGCCTATCTAGCTAGTATAAATTGTCGCGACGCAGCATCTAAAATGTTGCGCGCTGAGATAGTAACATGTCTACCCATGTTACTTATCTACTACAATGGTGACGACATCTTAAATGTTGTTCACCTATCTAGTCTAAATTCTATTAAATTCCATAAGAATCTCATCTAAGTGATGATTCGTGGGTTCGATTCCTATGTGGAGACCTATATAATAAAATAAAAATTTGATAATCCTAATCTAATACCTAAATCTATATTATACTTAAATCGGTAATTTTTAAATAATAAAATTTTGCTACTCATAATCTACTACCTTAATCTATAATAAACTAAATCTGTATTTGTAATAAAATTAAAATTTTTTTGCTAATCTAAATACATTTACTACTTGAATCTATACTTTAAAAACCTACATATTTTTAACTAACTTCTAAACGTAATATAATAAATTTTGCTATTCATAATAAACTACTTAAATCTAAAATAAACTAAAATCTTTAATTTTAATATAATAATTTGTTTTTTAGTAATCATAATATACTTACAACTTGAATCTATAACTGGAAAAATAAAAACTTCATATTTAAAATGTTCTATCATAATGCATTAACATTTATAAAACAGGGTAAATACTGTTAATTCAATAATTTTCTAAGCGGGTATTTATCCATTCTTAATAACTCGTAGTGGCGTCAAACCGCTGTCTCGAGTTGTTTCGTATATCTTCGTTCGGGGTCCCTCGGCAGTCGTCGGATCTATTCGTGACCTTGCACTCGAACGATTGGAATGTGCATCATTAGCTAATTCGTTTTGTTGATAGCGCTCGCACAGGTGCATGCGCACGCAGTTCTCACGCCGTTATCATTAGGACTATTGCGTAACGGACCATTAAAGTTAATAACCCATTAAAATTTAATGTCACATTAAATATTTTTAATTTTTTTCTCTCGCTTATCATCCTAATGCCATATTAAATTATTTCTATAAAATTTTCTCTAGAACTACATTATAAAGGTGTAATCACACTTAATAATTAAAACTATAAAGTCATACAACATTTTTGTTCTTTTCTTTGGATTATATAGATGAGAACTTCTGATCACAACCTAAACGTGACAAAGTTCGTATATTTTGGGAGTTCTGTCAGTTTATTGCCTAAAGCCTATTTAATCGTGAGGAAAAAGTTATGTCAATGCCTACTCATTGACAAACTATTTAATCTTGATAAGCTATTGTCAAGGTTCGGGCTAGCCCGGATAAAGGTACATGTTAGTTCTGTTGCTGTTCGGACGCTAAACATCCGGACATGTCAACTTAGGGAGCTAGCATTTTAGGAATTGTAATGGCGAACTTTCGGTGAAAATTTAGTCTAATCTTGCGAACATACTTATTAGATAGCTAAGTCTAGTAGGCCTTTTATATAAAAAAAAAAATGCTAAGGATTTTTTTTTTTTTCCCTAAGAGGGGGGGTACTGTTACGTGGTGAACTAGATTCACACGTAATATATCAATTATATTAAATAATATTAGAACATTGAAAACAATAGAAATTAACAATTGCTCCATAACGAATTTCGGGAGTCCCTACATAGGATTCTCGACCGTATTCCTCGAGGCATTAAGATCACTTGGGCTAATCAATACTTCGGCTCGCCGGTGGATCAGCGGTTGTCCATATTAGGCGTTGTGCGGAGGGGGCGTTACAATATTCGATTATTCAGTATTGATTGGCTCTCGCAGTCAACGGCCGTATGCCGGCGGTTAGAATATTCTAGACGGAAGCGAGTTTATAAATTCACGGTGCGCCGTCAGCGCGAGACATATTCTGTTTGCTATAGTGACGAGAGTACTGATTAACTAGTGATTACCGTTACTTTGTTCGCGTGTGTAAGTTCCTTGTCCGCTAGGTGAGTTCTGCACTGATTTACCTCTAATAGGATTCTCTTTTGCTTTAATCTGTCTTTGTGTAATTTTTATCCTACTAGTGTATTCAATAATCCAAATTAAATTCATGTATTGCTTCTTTTGTGAGATCGCGTATGTCCCTCAGACGTGCGTGATCGAGATTACCTTCATTGTAATTCTGTGTGGCCGCCTAAGACAATTATAGACTGGACCTTAGCTCATCCAGCCAGCGAGAAGATTGTCGGCGACGGCCCACAGGATTCCTGGAAGGCGGAATCTGACACCGTCCAATCTCAAATTCCAGGACACCTACGCCAGGGCTGATCTAAACCCCTGTTCCACACTAATACGCTACGGGAGAGTCTGCCCCTTCCCGAGCGCTACATCCCGACACCGAGGTCTATTCCACGGGCGACTACGGGAACATAGCCGGTCAGCGCTTCCCTACGCTGCGCTGCCGACCTCAAGACGCCGCTACCGCGTCGAGCATCTGAGCTGCTGAGCCAGACCCTCCAGGAGGACCTACCCCTTCCGTATTGCATTCCCGCCGTCCGTGCGCCGAAGAAGACTCGAAGCTAAGTGTCGTAAAGAGATTGCAAGTAAATTCTCATAGCTCACACCCTGAGAAACTTAATAAATATATTGTTTCGTGTCTTGTGCTTTCTATTATCTCTCCTTACTCTCTACCCTATCTTGCTTACGTCGACCGGCCTCCCCGGCGACGTAACAGTATGTAGATAGCTGATACCTTGGATCAACACATAGGATACTTTTTATCCCGAAAAGTACGCGATTTCCGTAGGATTTGGTCAAAAGTCTGATAAAGATGGCGCTGCTGTGCATAAAATTAAACGCGGGTAACATCGCGGGCAGCAGCTTATTTACTACAATAATGTTAATTTGTTTGTCTGTCTGTACGACACATAAAAATATTATCCAATTGTTTTAACAGCCAAAGTACTAGGAGATAATAGACAATGTGGATTTAACACGCACTTGTTCTAATTCCGCTATATCTATCTCTCTCTTACACATACAAATTAATCATGTTCTCTGCCCTTGTCTATCACACGTGAATTAAACGTTATATCCATATTAAATCGTATTTTTGATGTAGAATACGTAAAATTTTGAGATAAAATGCATTTATTTTTGTAATAATAACTATTATTTTGGGTTCCAGACTAAGAGTTTGAGAAAAAAATATTCAGTTTTTTTTTAAATCCGTATTAAACTTTTAACCGAATAAAAAAAAAAATTTAATGGTGTGATTTAATTTTATAATTGTAAATTGTGTTATAAACTATGGATCTGAACTTTATTATACATATATTTCTATAAAATAATATAAAATTCAAAGTCCTGACTGATTTAAATATATACCAGAGCACAGCCCAAACTGCTGGGTCTAAAGATTCCAAATTTGGAATGTGGGTTCCTTTCCTTACGGGTGTACTAAGAAAGGATATTTCAAAATTCCCACGGGAAAGCGAGATATACGCAAACGAAGTTGCGAGTATTTCACTAGTCTGAAATAAATTATATAATTATTTTAATATTATTATTTTTATTATTTTTTTAAATGAATTGATTTGATTTGATTTAAAAACCTGGTAGTCACGTCACAACGAAATCTGCCCTATTGTAGTAATAAAAATCGTTGAAATCTCTTGTCAATTTCAATTCCTATTTTGTATGAGTGAGACAGCAATTGAGATGACACAAGATTTGAATGATTTTTGCTACGAAAATAAAGCCGCTGGGCTTGTAATAATTATTATTTTGCATGTATTTCGTAACCAAAAAAGCAAACGTCATATTGGCAGATGCATCTCGTTATGTAATATTTTAATACCACATTATGTTTACAGATTACATTAAATTTGATACTCAATAATATGTTAATACTGTTTTATGAATAAATATGTTTTTTTTTTAAGTAAAAAAAAACATGTTTTCCATTTCACATTTAGATATTTATTCATCTTATATATGAAAGCTGACTGACTGACTGTCAATCAACGCAGGGCCTAAACTATAAGGGTTAGAATTGAAATTGGAGAGGGGTTGAAATTTTGCACAGGGGTTCCTCAGTAGGGGAGTAATAGGAAAAGATTTTTCAAAATTCCCACGGGAAAGCGAGATATACGCAAACGAAGTTGCGCGGGTTTCGCTAGTTGATAATATAATTCATTTATTCATTGCTTCTTGTTGTATATAACTACAATTCTTCGTGGAATTCTTTATATTATTGTTTAACATAATTTTAAATACTATATTATGTATCTATATACAAAACAAAGGCGCATAACGACCGCACAGAGGTCACTGTCGGGTTAAAACTTGAAAGAGAGCAGGGTTAACTACTGCCTTTTGTGTTTGGTAATTGGTAGGTCGGCTGGTAAAATATCTGATGCCATATAAAAACTAATTAACTAACCGGGTGGCTCAATTGGTAGTGAGTGACCTATGGTGCTAGAGAGGGCGCGGGTTCGATTCTCAAACCGCCAGGGTATGAACTCCCCGCGTCAATGTTTCCTGATTCATACAATTTTGGGGTTTTCTAGGCAAGAGTGAACAGGTATTTTTTGAGTTTGCGTGTCCTAGTCCACCCTAGACCTCATCATTGTACTAAAAAAAAACGAAACAGAATAAACATTAGGATAGACATATTTTTTTTTATGTAATGTGTGTTTTAACTGATGCAAATTAAAAATCCAACTATCTACGTTTGGTGTCAGGTCGTGTTTATAAATTCTACAATTCACACGGCGACGGCGTCACCTGGTCAAGTAAGTTAAGCTCAACCTGCTTGTTATAACCAGACAACGTATATATTTATTGTTAATATATACTTATAATACATAGATATAAACGTGAATTTCCACACCTCCCAATAGTTGACTTATAGAGAATGCAATTAGCATGAAGTCCGCCTGTAGTTAACATTACTACTATTAATAATAATAATAAACGTTTATTTTTCTTCACAAAGGACCTAAATATACTGAATTCTAGGTTACATACAACCAATGTGCAGGCTATATTTAAACATATTTATAATAAACATTGTCCCACTATTCAAATAAATATATAGGTAGGGACAAATCGCACAGATTTAGCTAGCCCCAAACTACCCAAAGTAAGTTCGAAACTTGTGTTATGGAATACTAACTCAACGATACTATATTTTATAACAAATACATATACAGATAAACATCCAAGACCCGAGGCCAATCAGAAAAAGTTCGTTTTTCATCATCACCCGACCGGGGATCGACCTCCTGGGTCTGGCGGTCTGGCGTGGTAACCATTACGCCACAAACAAAATAGAAAACACTCAAAATCGAGAGATACAGAGGCTACGTATCGATGTATGACACTAAAGCTGATCGCACATTTTGTCAGCAACGTACGCGCCGCACGCGCCGAACGCGCCGCAATTTAGAATTCGTTGTATGCAATGATGTGAAACCTCGCACATTTCACTCGCACCGTACGCGCCGCATTTCGTATAGTGCCTGGCATCCGAATTTGATGACGCATTCCGATGACGTCATATAACGCGGCGCGTACGGAGCATACGGCGCGTGCTCAAATTGTTGGCAATACACTAAAGATTTGCGTACGGCGCGTACGCGAATGTGCGAGGCTATCAAGAAATGCGTCGCGTTCGGCGCGTGCGGCGCGTACGTTGCTGACAAATGTGCGATCACCTTAACAATCCTAATGTTTGCCTATAATAAGTGACATAGAAAAAACCTAGTATTTCTTTCAAAATCGAAATGTAACCCAATAACCGTTATCAGTAATCGCTTATCGCAAGCAAGGCCGTCTCGTTTGTTTTATCTTGTTTCGCGATACACATGTTGTTGACTTGTTGATATAATAGAAAATTGCCGATGTTTAGTCAAAATAACCTGAAATTATTGGATAATCTTAGCGACCATCCGCTCAGTTTACCAAATGAACATAATTGCAACGCAGTAATTCTTTATCGGATTGGTCGCGTTTCGTGCGACGACAGTTTTTGGTAAACGACACTGTTACGTTGTGAATTAGTTTCACACGTAATATATCATTTATATTAACTAATATTAGAATATTGAAAACCAATAAAACTTAATAATTAAACGCTAACGGATTTCGGGAGTGACTACATAGAATTCTCGACCGTATCTCTTGAGGCATTAAGATCACTCTGGCTAATCAATGCTTCGGCTTGCCGGCGGCATCGCTCCATGTCCAAATTAGGCGATGAACAATTCGTCGCTGTTCGTGCGACGACTACGTACTGCTGAAGCATGAACAGCATCCAATTCAATTCCTGATTTACCACCTGCTGCGCTGCACTTTACACACATGAATGAGACAAATACAAATAGATTGTAAATATTAAAATATTATACACACATAGATATTTTTTTTTTTTTGTATAAATAATAAGATAAATGATGAATAAATTCTGTTCACTTCGGATTGCTGTTTCAATCAACTCCTAACCAGGGGCCCGATTCTACTAACACAAATGCACCAATGGACTCTCAATGGTGTCTCAATCGTGTCTCAAAAGAATGCCGATAGTTTATCAGTGGAATAGTTTTTGACATTTGTTATGTTATATAAACAGTAACATAATGTTTAACTTATTGTTTAAGTCCATAATAAATGTCAAAAACTATTCCACTGATACACTATCGGCATTCTTTTGAGACACGATTGAGACACCATTGAGAGTCCATTGGTGCATTTGTGTTAGTAGAATCGGGCCCCTGGTGTATCTCTCGCTGTGGCCCTTAGCCGTCAGTACGATCGGTTGCATGAGTCTGTGCAACTGGCAGTGAGAGGACACTATGGTAGTTCAGTAAGGTCGTTAGGGGAAACCCTGCGACTTTATACACAGATTTGAACGAATCCTGAGTATAATTAATCTAGTAGTGAGTTGCCAACCCTCCCAACCACCCCAAGTGGAGCTCTGGAGACCTTACTCACCGTAGGAAAACAACATTGCCGAGACCAATGCTATTTGGCTACGATCTTCTGTAAGGTGGAGGTCCTTCACCAGACCGGCTGCTCCGATTTGAGGGTATTAGCCGCTGTGCCCCTCTCTTTGCTGTAAATTTTAAATTGAAATTGAAGTCAGCGTTGCAGAGTAATCTACCTAGTGGTGCCGTACCTTCGGCACCAGAAAACATTGGTGATCAAAGAATCACATATTTTAAACAATATAATACTTTGGGACCCAGGTATGTCTGTGTTTCTAATTTATTTATTTTTAAACGCGACCTAACACGAAAGCTCATCACATGTTTATCATTTTCGGATATCGAACCCGCGCCCTATTGTGTCTGGCACCATAGGTCACTATCAATAATTGAGCCAACCGATTTGTTAATTAGTTTTTATATGTCAAATGTAGACGAAATGACGCTGTGTGAATGATGTATAAGTAAGTAATTTATAATATTTATTTTGTAAATACACTAGCGAAGCCCGCGCTTCGTTTGCGTGTATCCCGCTTTCCCATGGGAATTTCGAAATTTATTTTGCATATAAATCTTTCTCTTGAAACACTCTATCTATTGGAAAAAACCGCATCAAAATCCGTTGCGTATTTCTAAAGATCTAAGCATACAAACAGACAGACAAAGCGAATGATTTTATACTATGTATCATCATAGCAACCCATAATCATCCCACTGCTGGGATACAGGTCTCCCTTCAATCGAAGGTGATTAGAGCGTACTCTGCCACGCTGCTCCAATGCGGATTGGCAAAGATACTATGAATATAATTATATTATTATAGGCAATATAGACTAACATAAGGATTGTTAGTGTCATACATACGTAGACTATGTATTTCTTGACCATAACATAGTTTAATTAATTTATGACCATTTCACTACACAATTAGCCAGTACGTATAGATATTTGATGGGACTGTAACCTTTGTCTACTTTATTTGACACTATGTAACGAATGTTTTTCTTCTAAAGTCATATAATAAAGCCTAGTCATATAATAATGTACTTTCTCAACGGTAAAAGAATTTTTGAAATCGATCCAGTACTTCAGTATACAAATCCTTACTTCCTTACTAATATTATAAATGAGAAAGTGAGTTTGTTTGTTTGTTATTCCTTCACGGCTCGACTAAGCAGCCGATCATTATGAAAATATGATCTGTATTTTATTTATTCATATAAATGTACTCATACATTGTAACAAACGAGTGAAAGAAAAAAATTGCTAAATGACAAAAAGGCCGTAACCGGGTTTCTTTCGCCATTTCTTTTACCGGTGGCCATTTTGCTTGTGTCCGAAATGGTGGTAGTATATAACGTAGTTTATTTTCTTTATACATATATACAAATTGTAAACGTCAAGAAAAAGTGCCTGTGAAGGTCTAATTTCTAAAATAAACGATTTCATTTCATTTCAAAATTTGCATACATATTGTTAGGGGTACAGAACCCAACATAGGCTACTTTTTATTCCGTGAAAGTATGTCGTTCCAATGGGAAAATAATTTTACTACTATAAAGGGGGCTGTATCGGCCAACAGATGGCGCCTCAAGTCGCGCTATGTGTTGTTTGTTTTGTTGTCAAACGAGATCTATGACATAAAATTAACGCGCGCGAAGCCGCGGGGAAAAGCTAGTCTTTTACATTTCGTCTTTATCCTTCTTCTAATATCATAAAGGTAACCGTTATGTGTATATTTGTTACTTCTTCACGCTCAAATGGCTGGACCAATATTTATGATATTTAGTATGTAGGTAGCTGATACCTTGGATTAACACATAGGGTACTGTTTATTCCAAAAAGTACGCGATTCCCGTAGGATTTGATCAAAAGTCTGATATAGATGGCGCTGCTGTGCATAAATAAATACACGCAAACGAAGTTGCGCGGGTTTCACTTACTAGTGAAACCCGCGCAACTTCGTCATTCGTCGGAGGTCTTAAATAATATTACTATATTATTTAAGACCTCCGACGCGTAATGGTTACCACGCCAGACCGCTACCCAGGAGGTCCCGGGTTCGATCCCCGGTCGGGTCATGATGAACAAAACAAACGAACTTTTTCTGATTGGCCTCGGGTCTTGGATGTTTTTCTATATTTGTATTTGTTATAAAATACAATATCGTTGAGTTAGTATCCCATAACACAAGTTTCAAACTTACTTTGGGGCTAGCTCAATCTGTATGAATTGTCCCTATATATTTATTTATTTAAGTATAGATATACCTACAGTGCATCTGATCGCTTCCACTGCACCTTATATTATCATATTTTTTTGAGCTGATAGGTAACAATATAAGTGCTGTACAAAGTCCAAAGTGTAAACCTTGAAGTATTATTGTCTGTACCATTAAACACATGTTTTACTTTGTATATTTAAACGATTTATGTATATTATGTACATACACAAATCATATCAAAAATAATTTATTCTGTACCTCGCGGACACTTAGACACGTCATAGAGGTAACTTGTCTTGTTCCGAGTCTGAAGCTTTGTGTATCTCGCCATCTCGTTTTTACATGACGAGACGAGTAAAAAACATAGCAAATATGACGAGCCGCGAGCCAGGCTCATCGGTGTTTGAAACCGCGGTTTTGAAATGAAATGAAATGAAATCGTTTATTTCAGAAATTAGACCTTCACAGGCACTTTTTCTTGTCATTTACAATTTGTATATATGTATAAAGAAAATAAACCACGTTATATACTACCACCATTTCGGACACAAGCAAAATGGCCACCGGTAAAAGAAATGGCGAAAGAAACCCGGTTACGGCCTTTTTTGTCATTTAGCAATTTTTTTCAGTCACTCTTTTGTTACAATGTATAAGTACATTTATAAGAATAAATAAAATATAGATCCAGGTACGTACATACAGAAATCAAGCTCTAAACGCGGGATGTCGATCCAAATAGCGCTATGGTCAAATCCTAAATATGTCGAATATGTAGATGTTAATAAAGCGAGCAGACCAGTCCCCCAAGATGACAACCACAACTGCAATGATACACCGGCGAGCTTTACCGCCGAGCCATAAAACCGAGGTTTTGCTCGCCCGTCGATCAGGGCTTTATGGTCCGTTCACGCAGACCGGCTCGGAGAGCATCGGCGCGCATTTTTCTTTTCACACAGACCGGATTGTGTACGCTTGGAGTTGGTCGGAGCGGAGCCGCCAACAGTTTCGCATGGACCAGCTGGAAGCGATCTGCATGCATGCGAGCATGCAATCATAGGCCGAACGGCTGCGATCGGAGCCCGTCGGCTCCTCTTATTATTTCACACGCGTTCAAGCATTCTTAATGACAAAAGCAGTGCACATGCAAAAATAAACCTTACTATTAATACTAAAAACTCCGTTTTCAACGTGATAAGAATCTGCTCTCCTCTCCGAGCCGGTCTGGTTGAACGGACCCTTGAGGTAACAAAAAAACACACAAACTTTCTCAATTATAATATTAGTAGGAAGTAGGGTATAAGTGGGATTTCCAATGACGAAAGGAACAATGAGGAAGCCAAAAAGTTCAAGAAAAAGTTTGGGATATTTCACAAAAATTGACTTTTTATAAAGTTTGCTTTACGAATTCATTGTATGACGACTTAAAACCTGCCAAGTGCGAGCCGGAGTCGCCCGAGGGTCCCGTTGACAAAACAGGCTGGCAGGCATTCAGAGCTAGTACAGTGCTACAAGGCTCTAAATTGTGGTTGAAATTGGAACTACAACTCCCGTTCATAATGTATGTCACTTTTCGACAGTTCAACTTTGACAAAATGTATGAAAATATGCCACAGTAACGCCCTCGCACAACTGTCACTCACGTTGATAAATATCCTTGTACATCTGTATATATAGAGATTTTTAATTTAATTACGGTTCAACGTTCAACTATAAAAAAATCTGTTGGCCGATACAGCGCCCTCTATAGTAGAAAAATTATTTTCCCATTGGAACGACATACTTTCACGGGATAAAAAGTAGCCTATGTTGGGCTCTGTACCCCTAACAATATGTGTGCGAATTTTCATAATGATCAGCTGCTTAGTCAAGCCGTGAAGGAATAACAAAGAAACAAACTCACTTTCTCATTTATAATATTATTAAATATATTAAATTAAATATTAAATATATTAAATTAAATATTAAATAAATTATAGTTATTACTGATACATAAGCATATAGATGACATAATATGTAATATTTTATGTTAATGCGTAATAATGACTCAAGGATATCCTATCGTCTATTCATATCAACAAATACAATAGATTTAAACATCGCAAGACAAAGAGATTTCACAATCAATGGAGAATAATAATTTAAATTGATACTGAATCTATCTATACTAATATATAAAGCTGAAGAGTTTGTTTGTTTGTTTGAACGCGATAATCTCAGGAACTACTGGTTCGACTTGAAAAATTTTGTGTTGGATAGTCCATTCAAGTCCATTTATTGAGCAAGGCTTTAAGCTATATAACTTTACGTTGCGACCAAGAGCAGCGAAGCATCAGTGAAAAATGTTGCAAAAACGGGGAAAATTATTCATATTTGAGGGGTGCTGCGTAAACGGTTCAAGTTACCCAAAAAATATGTATGGCGCTCAACCTAGAAAGCTGGAATTTTGTATAGAGGTACCCTATAAGATGTTGACAAGGATTAAGAAATGAAATGAAATCGTTTATTTCAGAAATTAGACCTTCACAGGCACTTTTTCTTGTCATTTACGACTTGTTTAATAAAGAAAATAAACTACATTATAAACTACCACCATTTCGGACACAAGCAAAATGGCCACCGGTAAAAAGAAATGGCGAAAGAAAACCGGTTACGGCCTTTTTTGTCATTTTGTAATTTTTTCTTCCACGTTAGTTACAATGTATAAGTACATTAAAATTTATAAGAAGAATACGCGGAATACTATACACAAAATATAAAGATGTATAAAAATTAAATAGACAAGAGTATACCGCTTTCCCGTGAGAGTTATTAAGAGAGGTAGGGCACAGCGGATAATCCGCTCAAATCGGAGCAGCCCGTCTGGGGAAGGATCTCCACCTTACAGAAGATCGTAGCCAAAGAGCATTGGTCTCGGCCATGCTGTGTTGCTGCGGTGAGTAAGGTCTCCAGAGCTCCACTTGGGGGGGTTGGGAGGGTTGGGAACGCGTGTGTGATACCCCCGGTATTGCAAGCGTCTATAGGCTACGGCGATGGTTACCATCAGGCGGGCCGTATGCTTGTTTGCCAACTTTGTGGCATAAAAAAAATCACAATAAAAACATTACAGATGCAAACTATACAGTTATTGACCGGACAGTCGGAACAAGCTAGGGAGAACTAAATGAGGTGGTGTTAAGTGGAGCAAAGCGGTCTCGGAGTGGTCAGACGCACGTATATTGAAATTAAGAATTAACGGAACCATATACCACATCCCGTCACTGTTTAGAATTGAAGGAAAGCAATTTTGATGCCACTGCAAAACGACACGCAACTTCGTTCGCACGTGTCCAGCTTTCCCGTGAAAACTTAGGAAATTCAATTCAATTCATTTTATTTCAGTTAACAATTTACATTGTGTTGAAAATAAAAACTAAATAATAAATAAAATATAAATAAATTAATTCAATACTAATCCAGCACAATTACAATTAATACAATTAATAGATTTTAGAATTAACATTATAAATTACAAATTAAAAATTACAAATAAAAAATTAAAAATGACATATTCTAAGTAAGTTGAAAGTACTATACACTTGCGGACCGCTCCGGCTTCGCGGTATTAAATAAGGATCCCTAATTTTTTTTAAATATAATATGTATAGCCTATGTTACCCGGGCGTAATGTACAGTTAGGTGCACATTGAGCTTTACACTAGCAGTACAATTTTGGTTCTTATGGCATAGAACTTAAGAATGGTACAAAGGGCGAAATGTAGGTCGACCTGCTCTTGACTGTACCTTCCCTATCAAGGTAATCTTTTGTAATATGTATGTAGGTATAATAAAATGACATAAATTGGAGCGAAAGCTTATAATATAAAGTTATCTTATAAAATATAATAATTTAAATAAAATGTATTCTGTCGCATCACCACAACTTAGCATATACTATGCAAATGAGCACAGCCATCTTGGGAGCGAGCGGGATAGATAGATGCGTGGACGCACACGTGCGAGCGGGACGAGTTATTGTTTGTCAACATTGCGTTGCGAATTTAATATTAGAATGTAACGTACGATCTCTTCCGTGTTCGAACTCATCTTTAGAATTTGTGTTGTCCTGGTAATTTATATGAATTTAGGTTTGTAATTTTGTGTTTTCTGTTGAAAATAACATCGATAGCGCATTCCCGAATTCGATTCCCGTACAATGTAGAGTGCAAATATTAATTTATTAATTAGTTATAGACGAGCAACATTATGGTGATGTGTCTGTCACAGTGTTGAAAAAGTTCACTAGTCAAATCACTTCATTAAGTTCCATCAGTGCCATGTCCATTTATTTTATTTAAAACATTGATATTTATATTAGGTATATTAAAAGTATTTTTTTATGTTATGGCGTTGCTCTTAAGCCAATTTGTCCAACCGGTTTTTAAAGGCGTTCACTGAAACAGCTGACGCCACGTTCACGAGGTAGCTTATTCCATGCCAATATTTATGTCAACAAAGAAAAAAAATATCCACGGTCATGCCATACGGTTCAAATTTCATAAAAAATATAGGCTTTTTGGATTGGCTTCACTCCATTTTACCATATTTTTTTTGGTCAACTTTGACCACGGTTATGAATATCCGAGGTAACTATGTCCAGTCCGCTACAAAAAACCTTTTAAAAACGTCTAAAGATTTCTTCACTGGACTACGAAATAAAATAGAATGTTATAATAATTTAGTTTCAATATTTTTTTGACCTGGCTGTACAGTACCTACGTGCGAGTCGACGACACAAACAAATTGGTAAAATCGAATGGTGCCAAGTCACACGATCGTGTGAGATGACGAATAACTCGCTGTGAGTGCTGTGACCAAATTGACCATGTCATGTTTCAGTATCGCATTAGGTAAATCACCTATAATGATAGCTGTAAGTTTGGTTGAAATTAATTAACAAATTAATGTGAAACTTAAAAAAAAAGTGGTTTTATAATACCGGTTTGGCAGCCAGGAGGTCCCGGGTTCGTATAATGTCATAATGAAAAACGAACTTTTTCTGATTGGCCTGGGTATTGGATGTTTATCTAATGTGTTTGTTATAAAATATAGTATCGTTGAGTTAGTATCCAACATAAATATCGAACTTACCTTGGGGCTAGCTCAATCTGTGTGATTTGTCATGAACTCTAATCAGTAGGTACTATACTTATTTGTGTGTTTCATGCATTGATGTATGTTTCATGCATTGATGTAAGTTTCATGCATTGATGTATGTTTCATGCATTGATGTATGTTTCATGCATTATTTTTTGTTAACGACATATTAGGGTTCCCTTTGTCAGCTTTGACGACGGAACCAAAAAAAAACTACGCAGTTAACATTTGAACTGCGTGTCATTTTATACAAAGTACTAGGAATACATAATTAGTTACGTTATGTGTTTATTATTTAAATTAATGTAAATATCAGATGATTGCATCCAATCACAGATACTGCGTATTTTTTTATACCAGATGGTAAGCAATCAGACGATTGCAATACCGGGGTATCACTCGCGCGTTGCCAACCCTCCCAACCCCACCAAGTGGAGCTCTAGAGCCCTTACTCACCGTCGGAACACAGCATGGCCGAGACCAATGCTATTTGGCTACGATCTTCTGTAAGGTGGGAGGTCCTTCCCCAGAGGGGCTGCGAAAGATGCGGAGCGGATTATCCGCTGTGCCCTACCTCTCTTTAAACGCATACAAAACCATCAAACCTATTTTATTACTTATATTGTAAATTTGAATTAGCCTAAACTGGGACAGTAACAGTTTCTAAAACGCATTTTAATTTTAATTCCACATTAAGTCTAAAGCTTTTGTTTTTCCTTCTTTAGGTTTGACAGTGACAGCTATATTTAAATGTGTCATTAACTAAATTGCGTCTATCTGATAGATAAGCTATCCGTACATTACATACATTGTAACAATTTTTTTTATTAAATAATCTACTTTATTATGACATTTTATGTATTAAAAATATATACTTATTAGAACAAAAACATTAATACTATGTTCCGTCCAACGCAATGGCCTTTGTATGTTAATATTACAAACTTATTTTTGCCGATGGCGGTGGCGCTAGCATCGAAGCTATTGAAGGTAATTGTCAAGGTATTCATTAGTTCCAGTTTTGGCCACCGGCACAGATATGTTTGTGGCACCGTACTAAAAACCTTGACGATTGCCAATTATACAAAAACAACTAATAATCAACTTTATCTGTATGATTATAAAGTCTAAAATTAATAATCATTAAAAACACACTGACGTCTATTCACTATTGAATTACTAACAAGGTAATGAAAGTTTAATTTCGTGTATTTTAGACTTTATCACGTATGCAATAGAGACTAAATATATTACAAACAACAAAGAACTAGCGAAACCCAAACTTTGCGTACAACCCGCTTTCCCGTGGGAATTTCGCAAAAACCTTCCTTAGCGGATGAAATAATCTATACTAATATTATAAAGAGGTAAAGTTTGTGTATTTGTTAAATTGTAAGGGGTAATCTCGGGATCTACTGAACCGATTTTAAAAATTCTTTCACCAATAGAAAGCCACATTATTGCTGAGTGTCATAGGTTATATAAAAAACCAAAAAATAAAAAGGCTTTTACATTATGCCCAACGAAGTGGGCACGGGTCAGCTAGTACCTTATAAATACAATGGAGTCGCTTCCCGTTGTCCTTATGTATGTTAAAATCTTTGAAACTACGCAACAGATTTTGATGCGGTTTTTTTTAATAGAAAGAGTGATTCAAGAGGAAGGTTAATATGTATAATACATTCCAAAATTCCCATGGGAAAGCGGGATACACGCAAGCGAAGTTGCGCGGGTCGTAGTAGTACCATAAAGTCGTATTTAGTTTCGAATTCGATTGCAGTGTGACGTCACGCGGCCTCCGAAGCCCTTCCCCTGCTGACATAGATTTGTTTGTTGTCAAGCAGAATTATTTTCTGCTTTGAATACTTGCGCCTAGTTGCACTTAGCAACGATCTAAATGAGATATTATTAAGTATTTTCTGAAGAAAATCATATTTTAAAGTTTCTTCAAATGATTTCACATGAACATACATTAGAGTTTATCAATAATTAAAATAGTTATAACATGATCACATAATAACAATACAGGTATTTTTTTTTGAAACCTTTATGTGATTTTACATGAGTGAGTTTACATAATTATATCTTTATTTGTTGATTAATAATAAAAACTATTATGGTAAAAAAGTAAAAAGAGTTTTCATTTATTAATTGGTTTTGAAACTTTGAGATTTGGACATTTCGCAACTTGGACATTTTGCTACCACTTGACATTTTTGCAAATTGGACATTCTGAGACTAAAGGAAATTTTTGACTTTAGTAATATTTACCTACTCATAATTATTTGTATGTATGGATGTTTGTCACCGTATTCAATAAAACGTAAAAATCTGGTTTAAATTGTGTGTTATGGTGATTTTGTATTCAGACATAAGGAGATTAATGAGTCCAAAAAACTTACGCTAAAAAATCGAATAAAGTGGTTAGGTTATCGTGGCGGTTAGATGGAATGGAATCCACGGGGCATAGTTAGATGGAGTACTGTTTATCCACTAACCCATATTGGACAAACCGTGGCATGGCAATTTTCACGTTCAAACCTCTCCTTCACATCCATGAATATAAGGAATTCCTCCCTATATTTCCTATTCCTCCTCCCATCCCTCCCATGACGACTAGGGAAGCTTTTACCCAGCATTGGGATTAATAATATTTGATTTTAATCAATATAATCTTTATTCGATTTTTTATTGGCCATTAACAAGACATGTGTACTTACGTGGCAATCGGTGCCAAGGTCTGTTGCGTCAACTAAAACGTGCCATTACTATCCAGACTTATCGACGCCCGTTCACCTATTAAATATGTTGTCATACACCTTTCCAACTAATACTATACAAGATAGCCCGGTGGTGTTTTTTTTTATAACACTAAGGTGGCAAACAAGCATAAGGTCCGCATGATGGTAAGCAGTCACCGCAGTCTATAGACCCTTGCAATACCGGTATCACTCGCGCGTTGCCGATCATGTAAAAAGTAGAGCTCTGAGACCTTGCTCACAGTAGGAACACAACATGGCAGAGACCAATGCTATTTGTCTACGATCTTCTGTAAGGTGGATGTTTTACCCCAGACAGGCTGCTTCGATTTGAGCGGATTATCTGCTGTGCTGTGCCCTACCAATGAGTGGTGGGCTTGGCCCGATCAACTCCGCGTCAGAACGCACCCGCGTGGTATATATGATTAACTCAAATGGTATCGAATGACTAAATATGGCTTCTGACTTAGAATGAACAAGTTTTTCTATACTCAACTATTAGTGACGCAAGGGATATTATATCATAATGCTATGTGATTTCACCACGTCTATAACGCGTAAGCGACTTTGTGGAAATGTCGGTGTCGTAAAATTTTCATAAATCAAATTACATTTGTCGTACGTAAGTAACCATCGACATATATGACGGTGTAAGTAACAAATAATTATCTGTCTCTTTTACGACTAATTTTCATTCAGTTCAGTTTCTAAAATGCATTTTAAATTTAGTTCCGCATAATGTTTCTTCTTCTTCTTAAATTGAAATGAGATGATTATACTATGGGTTGATAATAATGATGATTATGTAAGTTAAAAACTAGGTTTAGCGTTTCCAAATGAGCTAGCCCAAAATGTTTCAGCGACTTTGCGAAATAAAAATTAGAATGTTGGCAACGTGACTTTGATGAAAGTCATTCTGGAAAATAGGAAGTGACGTCATACAACTTTTTTCTGTTAGTCACCGCCGCGTGGCTCGAGTACTAGGCGTGCATAACTGTAATGGAGGTGACGTCACCCATATTAACTTCCAATCGAGTTTTCTTTTTTTTTGTGGCCTACATTAACGGTGTGGAATCAACTCGTGTACGCGATGTTTGTTGATCTAATGAAAAGTCGTCGAATAATGTTATTACAAAAAACTGACAATTTAATCTCTTAAGACAGAATAACTGAAACTTATTAGGAAGCGACATTGGCCCCAGAGAAAGAAACTGTTCTGTTATTTGACAAAAAAAATCTAATGACAAATGACTTTTTCAAAAAAATGGTAAAGCAATCACCAATGCACATGGACTTCTGACGACTCCAAGAATTTTGGGAAATAGAAGCAGGACGGGTATATTAGGCTTTTGCTCCCTCATCATCGTCATACGAAACACATATTCACCGCTATTTTACATCTTACTTCGATATGTAGTTGTACTCTTTCTTGGAATATTACGTTTACCTGAGCGATCTGTATTGAATTATTGTTACTATTGCTGTTATCTTGAGTGACTATACTACCTTTAATTAAATACTAAACTAAATGAAATCGGTTTGTATACTAACAAATTAGTAAAGTATTAACGAATTGTCTTCGATTTTTTGCGAAATGGACATTATGCGAAAGGGACATTTTGCGACTAGGGGACATTTTGCGAAAGGGACATTCTGCGACGAAAGGGTTAACGAATTAGGATTTGCAGTTAATTTTAAATTGAAATTATAAATAATTGAATTTATAATCGCAGAGTAACCTAGAACCTAGCAGATACTGCGAGAATTCCCTCCTTCGCATCACCCATTGCTTGATCCCTCAATGGATTCTAGGCGACTTTTAAAATTCCACTTGAATCCATTTTTTGGTATTATTATCCTAGAAGCAATCCTATTGCTTCTAGGATTTGACATATAAATAGGGGATGTAAAAGGTCGTAACTGGTCTTTCGCCATTTCTTTTACTTGTGGTCATTTTGCTTTTGTTTCCGAAATGGTAGTAGTTTACAGAGTAGATTAATTTAAACAAATCATTTATTACTGTATACTCTGACAAGAGAACGTGTTTGTGAAAACCTATTCTCTGAATAAAAGTTCTGAATTTTTGAATAGAATTTATTTAGTTACTAGCTGACCCGTGCCCACTTCGTTGGGCATAATGTTAATGATCCTTTTTTAGTACAGGCGTTCGTAAGAAACGCTTTCATTCGACCGTTTTTTCTCCGATTCAATTTGCAAAACCGACTACCACCTAAAAGCCTTTTTATTTTTCGGTTTTTTGTATAACCTCTGACACTCAGCAATAATGTGGCTTTCTATTGGTGAAAGAATTTTTAAAATCGGTACAGTAGATCCCAAGATTACCCCTTACAATTTAACAAATATACAAACACACAAACTTTACTTCTTTATAATATTAGTATAGATTTATTGTGAGTTTGGCTTTTGTCTCGAGAGTAAAGTCTACGGTTACTATCAGCTGTTGCAATTGCATTATCATAACGTTTCCTTATCAACTAGTTCACACAATCTTATCATTTTGCGGTTGAAGACCACAGATTACCTTACACCGCATCCTGCATGGCCTTTGACTAATAACACCAGATGTGCCGACAACTTCGTCCGTGGACTTTCAATTAGCAATTCAATCCAATTATAATTTTTTATTTAACAGATCGTTTTTTTTTTTGAATTGGACACAACCTTCTGTCGCTCGCTCGCAACTGACTGAAGGGTGGTGGTGTGCATGTGCACCATCGCAAAGCCGCAAAATCACAGTACTTTGCTTAGCTTGTCTATACTTTATGTCGATGCCTACAGGGCTTAAAAATAAAAGCTTCCAAAGCGAAAGTGGGGCGTTAGAGTTAAAGCATCAAGTGAAAGCGCTTCGGGCAGCTTTCAATAGCTTTTTGGAACTCAAACTTTTTTAATTGCCAATATTATATTTTACTTTTACAGCCTAGTCACTACTATGAAGTGGTAATGGTTCGGCTACCCTCTCAAAGAATATCGACGTGACATAGTAGTGATATGTCATTGTTTCATACGATAAGTAATATAACCAGAAGCCTAACACCCCTTCCACACGGCCCAATCTAATTGGCCAATTTGTATACCTGTCCTTTTCTTTAGATATCACCAAGAACAGGACAGTAGATCAAATTGGTCCAAAAATTGGGTGCGTGTGGACGGGGTGTAATATTCATCCTTACTACTACAGGCCTGGTGGTCGAGTGGCTAGCAATGGTCACTTTATCGGCCGGCCGCGGGTTCAACGAATCGAAACGAAGCGAGACGCTAATACTTACGACATCTACAGCTTCGGTACTAGAACCTTCCAGAAGATTCGGACACTGACCTGAAACAAACAATTGATTGTCAGAACATAGCCTCTAAATATTTATTCTACTCCCGAATTCACATGCAATTACGTCTTAAATGGGTTTAAATAAAAGAATACTCACTGTTATAGCTGTATTTAATCACACAATCTTTTACATTAACATCGACTTTATATTTTACCCTGAAAAACGTTACTACCTTACAATTCAATCCCGCTACCCAGGCGCCATCTTGGCGCCGCCGTTTTTGTAACCGCGTTAATAACACAACTCTTTATTCCAAATATTAACAATACCGATATAATTAAGTAAACTAAGTAATATAAAAACAATTAAACAATTACAATGATATTTATTGTGGTGTATGGCTATTTAAAACGATCAATTATAAAAATAAATAAAACGTTGATGACAGTCGGCCATCCTTATTTTCGTACGACCTCGTACGATCCACGTACGATCATACGGCCACAATAAAGAGCATTTAAAAATAAAAAATAAAAAAACTTTGTAAAAATAAATTAATGAGAAATAAAAACCATAGAGAAACACGATCAAATTGTACAATACAATTATATTGCTAAACTTTATATAATTTCAACATATTATTCTGATTGTTGCCAGTATTATTTTGTACATTTCCATAATAATAACTAGGACCAGGGTTGTCCATTTAAACTATAAGGACCAGGGATGTCCTATAAAACTAACAATCTAGGACCAGGGTTGTCCAGATTCCTCAGACCAGGGTTGTCTGGATTTCTCGGACCAGGGTGTCCGGTTTTCTCGGACCAGGGTTGTCCGGATTCCTCAGACCAGGGTTGTCTGGATTTCTCGGACCAGGGTTGTCCGGTTTTCTCGGACCAGGGTTGTCCGGATTTCTAGGACCAGGGTTGTCCAGAATAAGTATTGTTTTAAAGACCAGGGTTGTCCACAATACGTACATTGATATCTAGTACTAAATTTATCTAAACTAGAGTAAGAACCATAACTTGCTCCAATAACATTTTTGTATGAATTATCATGTAGTTCATTACAACAATATAAAAGATAAATCATTTCAAAAACAAATACATTCTTATTTATGTAGAGTAAGCAAATCTTATTTTGTTAAAGATAATTGAATAATAGTATAAAAATAATAGTAATAAGTGATTGTCAGTGTAAATATTACGGTATAATAATTTACGATTTATCAAATTAATCGTCCCCGGACTCACTGGAAGAAGATACTACTACGTCATTATCGTGCGGTCTATTAAAGCTAAGCCAGGGTTTAATTTTATCTATGGCCACAATAGTAGAGAATCCCCTACCACCCTTTCGGGTAAGTGGAGTATCTTCTACATGGAAACGATCATGGTCCAATATGGCTGAGATCCTATAAGGACCCTGAAATTTCGGTACCAACTTTTTGCTCTGGCCAGTAGCAGGCACTTGTCGTTCCACCCTCACTAAATCTCCAACTACATATTTGGTCGGCTGACAACGACGCATGTCATAAGTATCCTTATCTCTTTTTTGACAGGCATCTACGTGTTCATTAATTTCCTGTCTTATATCCATCCTATTTTCATTCAACTCTCCTACAGGTTTGGTATCATGAGCTAATTCAGATAAAATTCTACTCTCACTGGAACCTACAGGCCTAGTACCAAATAACGCTTCTGATGGGGTGCGATTAATACCCTTGTTAAAGGTATTATTCATACCCCACTGGATATCGGGCAGGTGGTCATCCCATTTATTATCTGACGTTCCAATTGACTTAGCTGTCAAAGCATCCACAATGACTCTATTGTACCTTTCCACCTGCCCGTTAGCCCTAGGAGTAGCTACAGCATTGAGAATATGCTTTATACCCTTATCGTTCATAAACTTTTTAAAGGTAGAACTAGTAAACGAAGTACCTCTATCGGATATCAACCTTCGTGGTACCCCGAAATTGCCAAAATATTCTTTCAAAACCCTTATAGAAGATTGGGACTTAGTATTTTTGACAGCTTTCATATAGACATATTTTGTGAAAGCATCTACTAAAACTAAAATGTGCATATTCCCTCTACTGCTTCGCACAAAAGGACCGACATGATCAACATGCACCGTGTCGAAAGGGTTATCTATTTTTTCGATAGGATGCAAGAACCCCGGTTTCTTCCCACCTGAAGACTTCGAATATGCACACTCCAGACATGATGTGACGTATTTTTTAACAAAGGTTCTCATCTTAGGAAACCAGTAGGTTGCCTTTATCTTCTCTAGCGTTTTATCGATTGAGAAGTGACCGATGTCGTCATGATTTAGCTTGACGACCTGCCAACGGACGCCTTTAGGTACTACCCATCGATCTCCTTCAGACGTGATCCTAAACAGCTTAGCCCCTTTCACTTTATAATTATTCTTTATGTCAACAACATCATTTAGATTGGGATCTTGTAAAATCTTAACAATTCTCTGAACTTCTGAGTCAGCGTTTTGTACCGTGAGCAACCAGCTATCTTCAGTGATACTTCTAATATCACAGGCAACCGACCCTTGTTGGATCGGATTCCGGCTCAATGCATCTACGTGAGCCATAGATACGCCGGCCCTGTATTCGATATCGAAGTTATACTCCTGCATCATTTCCCACCACCGAGCTACTCGCGGTATCATATCTCTCTTCTGGAACGTAGCGCGTAAAGAGTTACAATCTGTAACGATTTTAAACCTAATACCAACGAGATATACCCTAAACTTCCGAAGAGCAGATACGACAGCAAGTGTCTCTAAGTCATATGAGGAATAATTTTGTTCCTCTGGGGTGGTTTGTTTGCTAAAGTACGCTACTGGATTGAGTACGCCATCTTTGTTGCGTTGTAGTAAGATACCACCTAAACCTATCTTGCATGCATCCGTATGGAGTTCCGTCTCAGATTTCGAATCGTACAAGGCCAATACTGGTTTTTTAACTAACTTTTCCTGTAACGTTTTAAACGCGACGTCTTGTTCGACTCCCCATGACCAAGAAATATCTTTCCTCAAAAGTTGAGTTAAAGGCTTAGCAATAACTGAAAATCCAGGCACAAAGCGCCGAAAGAAGCTAGCCAACCCCAGAAACTGTCTCACGTTATGCTGATTTACCGGTGTTGGAAACCTCTCAACAGCTTCGATCTTTCTAGTCCCTGGACGTATGCCATCGCCTGAAACTTCAAACCCTAAATAGTCGACACTATAACCAAAGAAAAGACACTTCGACAGTTTGAGGGTGAGGCCGGTATCCTGGAACAGTTTCAAGACATTTTCCAGTCTATCTAAACCCTCCTGAAAGTCTTTTGCTGGAATGATGACGTCATCTAAATAGGCGAGAGCTTCTTTATGTCGTGCAGAACCTAGCACCTGGTTCATTATCCGTTGGAAAGTCGCGGGAGCATTTGCGAGACCGAACGGCATCCGGGTAAACTCGAAATGTCCGTCCGGTGTTACAAATGCTGTCTTATACTTGTCCTCCTTTCTTATAGGGACCTGATAGTAGCCAGATGCTAGGTCTAGAGTAGTATAAAACCGATGTCCAGCTAGTAAATCTAGCTGGTCATCTATAAGAGGCATGGGATAATTTTCCTTAACCGTTTTTTTATTAAGCGCGCGGTAATCAATACATAATCTGTAATCCCCAGTTTTCTTACGTACCAAAACAATTGGACTAGCGTAAGGTGAAGTTGATGGCTGAATTATCCCGTTCTCTAAAAGTTCCGAAATCATGTCGCGTACTACCTCTTTTTCTTTAAAAGATAGTCTGTAGGGCCTATAGACTACCGGACCCTCATCATTTAGGTTGATTGACATTTCACCCACTGTCGTCATACCTAACTCGGACAAATTATTTGCAAAACATTTCCTGTATTTATTCAAGAGGTTAAGTAATAATTTCCGCTGTGCGGGTGAAATGTCATCACCTGCCCTAACGTCATCTTCATTTATACGCGAAAGAGGGGTATCTTCTACTGTTGCGACCTGCTGAACATTTCGACACGAACTATCAAGTTCCTTTGCAATGTGACCTCGAGCAATCAAATATCCTTTTTCAAGGGTAACAGTTCGATCAGAAGGAATATTAACTATAACTCGACCTACTCCACATTTGTCCAAACTGAACAAACCTGGAAGAACGGAAAATCGAACATCGGACAAAACTCGAAAACCTCCCTCCACATACACTTCCTCTGTCATTACAGGACAGACATTCACCTCAACAACTGATAAACCACAGGATAGTGTCACATCTTTTCTACAAAAAAGTTTAACTTTCAAGTTTGTTGTTATCTCATTAGTAGTTTGTAGCATCTGCAATTTGTCACTGGTTTTCAATACCACTACATGAGGTTGTTCAGTGAATGACTGTCCTATCATGACAGGTACGTGCATAGAATCATCAGGTACAATAAACAGATCTACTACAGCTTCTACTTCGTCAATTATAATTTTAACTCGTCGCTTACCCAATACGTTGACTACAGAGTTACCAAACCCTCTAAGGCAAGGAAGTTCCGTAACGTCAAAATGGTCATCCATTTTCAAACAGTCGGAGGATCGGATCATACAACATTCGCTGCCGAAATCAATAAAAGCATCATAAGGTATTCCGTCAATCTCTATTGTTTTAAAATACTTTTCCCCTAGCTTATCCTTTGATATAGTCATAACAGTTTTTTCCGAAACTACCGGCTGTTTCGAATAACACTGATCAGTGTTGTGACCCATCTTTTGACATTTACTACACCTTTTTATCGGTTGAGAACATTGCGAGGCAGTATGACCTTCCTGCTTGCAATTAAAGCAACGTAATCCCCTGACTATCGGCTTTGTATCCGGGAATTTATTGACTGTCTGACCCTTAACAGGTCTACGATCAATTTGAGGCCTACTGTTACGAGCGTTTCTTAAATACGCTAACAACCTATCGGGGTCCTCATATTGTACCGCCTCAGCACCTAGCCTCACAGAGCGATCGTCAATTCCGTGCAAAATACAATCAACAGCCCGTCTGCCTGTTATGCCGCACCTATTTAATAAAGCAATCTTGTCGTAGTAATACGATTCCAGTGAGTCCCCAAATCGAGCGCGCTTTGCGAGCATATCGCTAAGCATTTGTCCGTAATTTTCCTCCGACGGAAATGCCGCTAATAACTTTGCCTGCCAGTCTTTCCACGAGAAAAGAACCGACGATAAACCTTCATACCATCGTTGTGCAACTCCGCGTAATTTCGGAAGCGCGTAATGGATAAGTTGTCTTTCCGACCACCCGTAGATAGATGCACACTCATTGACTTTATGAAGCCACATAACCATCGTCTGTTCTTTTCTCGTAGGATCGAATTCAGGCACCGTGTTTTGCATGCTCCCTAACTTATCTAATGAATTATCATGACCTACGGATTTGATAGCATTAAGTAATTGTATTAAATTATCATTATTCTGAATGCGTACTTCACCTGCTGAAGTATTCTGATGGCTGCGATCCCGGTTGTGGCCCTGACTTCGGGTTCGGCTGTGGTCCTGGCTTCGGTCCCGGCCACAGACATGGCTGCGGTCTCGGCTACGGTCTTGGTTGCGGTCCTGGCTGCGGTCGCGGTTGCGGTCCCGGCTGCAGTCGCAATTGCGGTCTCGGCCGCAGTCCCGGCTGCGATTCCGGCTGCGGTCACGGCCGCGATCTCGGCTGCGGTCGCGGCTGCGGTCCCGACTGCGGTCGCGGTTGCGTTTGCTGTCCTGGCTGCGGTCCCGGCTACGATGTCGGCCGCTGCCCAGACGGCTCCTTGCTCTGTTTCCTATCGAGTCCTCAACTCGGTCGCACACTTGACTCCGTAGTCGATCGCGCGATCGGTCACAGGCCCGGCTATGCGTCCGACTCCGCACCCGACTACGCGATCGACGAGGGCTGGAACTACGTGGCGGTATGTCCGTTTGTTTCCGAGAATCACGTTCGGAACGATTACCGTCCGTCCTGGGGCTTCGTAGCTGTCTATCCTTGCTGCAAGACAAACGTCGCTCCCTAGACGGTCGGCTACGATCCACGGGCGGTGACCTTCGTGCACGACGACTATCACGCGGCGTCAATCGCCTGTCGCGACTTTGACGATCCATGCCGGTAGGCTGCGTAGGAGTATAAACGTCACGGCCAGTCACTGAAAACCACAAACATTGCACGCGCAGTAGGCTTTATAAATACACCAAATTATCAAAACAAAAGTCACACAAGGGTCAATTTTACTTTTGATTAATTATTACATGTGAACACTTTACATTTACTATGATGAGTGCGAATTAGAAAAACAAAATTAGGTCCCTACGATTTATTACCAAAGCAGCAAAAGAAAAGGATAAACAATGTAGAATATTCCAGAAATGGATATGTAAGTGACAGAAGAATGGCAATAACCAAACTATAAAATGTATGTGATTACCGAATCTATCTCATCAAGGTAGATACACATAAGAAATGCATATTAAATTAGTTCATGAACATAAAGCATAATACAATAAATAGGGTAGAAAAGAAAAAGAAGGGAAAAAAAAATCAAATAAAATATTTTTTATTTTTATTTATTTTTATTATTTTTATATTTTTATATATATTTAGGTAGGTAATTATTAAGTAATAAATCTTTACATTAACGTAGCTTATAGGCATAAAAACTGTTTATAGATCATGACATGATCGAATTCTTTATTATTGGATGGTTTCCTCCATATATTATACGTTAAAATGGGGCTATTCATATACACGTTCAATGATCCCACTTCTGAGATTGTCAGAACATAGCCTCTAAATATTTATTCTACTCCCGAATTCACATGCAATTACGTCTTAAATGGGTTTAAATAAAAGAATACTCACTGTTATAGCTGTATTTAATCACACAATCTTTTACATTAACATCGACTTTATATTTTACCCTGAAAAACGTTACTACCTTACAATTCAATCCCGCTACCCAGGCGCCATCTTGGCGCCGCCGTTTTTGTAACCGCGTTAATAACACAACTCTTTATTCCAAATATTAACAATACCGATATAATTAAGTAAACTAAGTAATATAAAAACAATTAAACAATTACAATGATATTTATTGTGGTGTATGGCTATTTAAAACGATCAATTATAAAAATAAATAAAACGTTGATGACATAATTCATTAGATACTTCATTATCTATCTATCTACACTTCTATACATACTAATATTATTTTGGAAGAGCAATTATTATGAAATAGGCTAGCTCGACCGGGGAAGTACCGCCCTCTCACAGAATATCGACGTGAAGCAGCAATGCGTTTCGTTCGGTGAGTGAGAGATCCGGAAGCCCGACTCCTTCCCTATCCCCACTTTCCCCCTCCTTCTTTCCCTTCTTCTCTTCTCCTTCCTTTCCTCCAACTTCCTTGGTGGACAACGCATTGGTAGCGCCCCTGATGTTACTGATGTCCATAGGCAGCGGTGACCGCTTTCCATCAGGTGGCCCGCTTGCTTGTTTGTCTACTGTATGACATTAAAAAAAAAAGGAAAGATTTGATTGTTTGTTTGTTGGTTTGCATTGAATAGGCTCCGAAACTACTGGACCGTTTTCAAAAATTCTTTCACCAGTAGAAAGCTACATTATCAGGGAGTGACATAGGCTATAGCTTTTCCCGAAATTCATTGTGGTTCCCACGGGAATGGCTCCGGAACACGCGGACGAAGTCGCGGGCAAAAGAGCTAGTTTTAAAATAAAGCAAAATTACCACTGGGAAAAGAAATAATTTTCATTTATTATTAAAAACATATGTCTAATCTAAAAATTGCAGATTTTTTTATATTTTCTGTCATTGTTATTGTAACTTATTAATACCATTTTAAAAGAGCAAGTGTGCTAAGTTTTTTGCCAGCTTCTTCTTAGCACAAATCTGCCGTCTGAACTGGCGGTAGGAAAAAATTGTGACGATTCGAAAGATCTTATATTTAGGCCTATTTGAATAAAAATATTTGACTTTGAAACGTTGCCGTATTTGAAATACGGTCGTCATCATCATCATCTCAGCCACAAGAAGTCCATGTCGCTGGACATACGCCTCCCCCAAATGCCTCCAATGCGACTTGCTGGCAGCGGCCTGCATGATTTAGGTCCCGGGTTCGAATCCCGGTTGGGTTATGATTAAAAATGTACTTTTCTGATTGACCTGGGTCTTGGATGTTTATCTTGGTATAAAATATACTATCGTTGAGTTAGTATCTCATAACTCATAACACAAGTCTCGAACTTACCTACTTTGAGCTAGCAATTTTTTTTTTGCATAAATCACAGGTTAAGCTAGCCTCAAAGTAAGTTCGAAACTTGTGTTATGGGATACTAACTCAACGATACTATATTTTATAACAAATACATATATAAATAAACATCCACGACCCGAGGCCAATCAGAAAAAGTTCGTTTTTCATCATGACCCGACCGCGATTCGAACCCTGGACCTCCTGGGTGGCGGTCCGGCGTGGTAACCATTACGCCACGGAGGTCGTCATTCTGTGTGATTTCTCCCTATTATTTATTTAAACAGTCAAAAGAAAATGGCGTTAGAAAATCAGTTATAACAAATTTACGATACTCTGTCTATCCTATTGAAATGAAAGGGGTTTAATGTACTTGACTATATCACAAATCACAGACTGGTCTAGACTCAGTCTAGACGTCCTAGGTCAACGTGCAGACGACAAAGCAGGATGAGGTACGTTCACCTGTTCCTAGTTTACGGTATTTCAGGGAAAATACAAACAGACAGTTCCTAAAACGACGCCATTTTATTGCCAGTCAATACAACAATGTTATAGCAATAATTTGATATGCATGTCTAAACGACAGTTGCTTACAATTTTTGAAGGACAAATTAATGCTCCCACTAGATGGCATGCATTGCTCTTGAATGTGCAAGAAATTGGCGTCGTCTATATGGGCCTTTAGACTTCGTGCGCCATTAAAATTAAAAAACTGGCCGAATGACAAATTGTCGAAGACAAATCTATTTGTTATTTTTACGACAATTATAAATTATTGCCAAATTTTTGTCCTTTACGACAATGCTGCTAATTCTGTTGTACATTTATGTAGACTAAACTAATTAGGACCAAAGGTGTTGTTGTCCTTCTTTGCTCTACAATTAGTGACAAGGATAGCAACACTTCTAGTCCTGTCAAAATTAGTTTAGTCTAGTTAAATGTACAACAGAATTAGTACCAATCTGTTTTTTATTATCGACTAATTGCATATTCAACTAACTTGCACAATTTTAAAATAACTACTTTTATAAATTATTTATTAAATATACTTACGTACACCAAACAAACAAAACATCATTATAAATTAATGTACACTATTTTTATTATCACCATATATCACAGTTTTAATATTAACACAACTGAAATTTTAAATATTTTTATTCATATTTATCACGTTCGAATGTGACCAAAAAACTCGTACTAAGCACTCTGGACCGATTTCAAATATTCTTTAACCAGTAAAAAGCTACATTATCAGGGAGTGACATAGGCTATAGCTTTTCCCGAAATTCAATGTGGTTCCCACGGGAACGGGTCCGGAACTTCACGCGGACGAAGTCGCGGGCAAAAAAGCTAGTCTCTAATAAATACATATTCCATCATGTTAAAAATTGCTAATAGCTAAAAAGCTAGCTAAAAAACCAACAACTAAATATTTAGGACTTAAAAAAAAATATGCTGAATTAACGAAAAACTAATAGATCCACTCTTTGGCCATATATATTCATATACATATATTAATTTTAATAATAATAATAAATATAAATGGACAATTCATACAGATTGAGTTAGCCCCAAAGTAAGTTCGAAACTTGTGTTATGGGATACTAACTCAACGATATTATATTTTATAACAAATAATTATATAGATAAAAAAAAGTTCGTTTTTCATCATGACCCGACCGGGGATCGCACCCGGGACCTGGGTGGCGGTCTGGCGTGGTAACCATTACGCCACGGAGGTCGTCAAAATATGAATTAACTCAGAAACTACTGGACCTATTTGAAAAATTCTTTCACCATTAGAAAGCTACATTCACCCTGAGTAACATAGGCTATAATATTATATTTTCAAAAAAATTAGAGATCCCTCTAAAACCCGTCCGAAGCCGGGGGCGGGGCGCTAGTAAAAAAAACAGCGGTTTGCTGACAAAATCATGTTATAATAAATGTTTAATCATTTATAAAAAAAAAACTTGGAAATCCAGTTGGAAATGAAACTTCGAAGCTCACGAATCCAGTTTAGCAGCTTTCCCTCGCGAGCAAACATCTTTTTTTAAGTTTGTGCAAAGTCGCCTATCGTGATATGTAGTAGGTCAATTCACATGTTATTATCTTCATGTGTCGGGACCAGCCCACCACACATTCTCACCGCTGTGTCTCCTGTACATCCAGGATCAACAACGGCGACCTCAGGTTGACAATAAGCAATGAAGCTCATTGACGTCCCGGGGGAGAAACTACAGCTGTCTTGGAGCTAACAACGAATTTATGGCGGCTTGAAATGGCCCCTGCCAATCCACATTGGAGAAGCGGGGCAGAATACGCTGTTATCCTCTTCGATTGAACGCAGACGTATCCCGTATGCAGTGGGATGTATTTGGGTTAATTTATTTACTTGTAACTTGTTTATGCAATATATTGCGCATATATATATATATGTTATATATACACTGTTAACTTTTTTTTTATACCTTAAAATGTTTAAATGTATGCCAGTATATTGATACGCCTTTTTTATTATTAATTTTTCTTTATATTTTTAAAATTGCAGTTTTTTTAAAATTAATGTTTCAATGTTTACTTTTTCTTTATCATAATTGTAACTTTTATGATACCATTTTAGAAGAGCAAGTGCTAAGTTTCTTGCCGGTTCTTCTTAGCACAAATCTGCCGCCTGAATTAGTGGTAGGGGAAAAAATGTGACGATTCGAAAGTGCTTATAATATGCCTATTTGAATAAAAATGATTTGATTTGAAGGTAATAAATATTTTAACCTATTCAAATACTGTCTGGGGTCACCGTAGCTTAACTTATGGCTACTTAATCAATTGATAAGTGATTTTAACAATGCTATCGACCTTTATACATAAACAGTACACAGACAGGTTCGAGGGCACACAAGGGCGTCTTTGGAGGACATAATAGGTCCGTATTTAGCTTTAGACTTTGCACAGGACTAATATAATAGTGACCCTAATTTTGGGGACGCAACTTCGATTCCCGCTTAGGGGATTATTACGGATGGTGGGAATTGTAAAAATTATTAAGGAAAATTTGTTTATTACCAGAGAAGATAGGTTGAGATAAAATTTACGAAATGATGACTTAAAAAAACATAAATAAATATATAGGGACAAATCACACAGATTGAGCTAGCTTCAAAGTAAGTTCGAACTTGTGTTATGGGATACTAACTCAACGATACTAAAATTTATAACAAATACATATATAGTTAAACATTCAAGACCCGAGGTCAAA
The DNA here is from genome assembly GCA_905163395.2 of Endotricha flammealis. Classification (NCBI taxonomy): domain Eukaryota; kingdom Metazoa; phylum Arthropoda; class Insecta; order Lepidoptera; family Pyralidae; genus Endotricha; species Endotricha flammealis. Next base: position 7,515,125 of record LR990883.1, read on the forward strand.
AGAAAAGTTCGTTTTTATCATGACCCGACCGGGATTCCAACCCCGACCTCCAGGGTGGCGATCCGGCGTGGTAACCATTACGCCACGGAGGTCGTCAAACATAGACAATTAAAAAAATGTAAAGTTGTATAAAAAAGGAGTAGGATGAATATTTTTTCAGCTTGTTCCTGAAAAGCGTTTTAATTTTATTTCTACTTTAGTTTGACAGTGGTGCTAATTCTGTTGTACATTTATCTAGACTAAACTAATTTTGACAGGACCAAAGGTGTTGTTGTCCTTCCTTGGTTTACAGGTAGTGACAAGGATAGCAACACTTCTAGTCCTGTCAAAATTAGTTTAGTCTAGTTAAATGTACAACAGAATTAGCACCAGTGACAGCTATATTTTAGTGTCATTAATTTTTAAAATGCTTTTCGAAAAGTGACTAATAGAGTGGTAAAGTAAAAGAGTTGTATCACAAACTCAAAATATATGGGCGTGAAGCAGTGCGTTTCGTTCTATGAAAGATCCGGAATGAATAATTTTTTTTTTTATATTTATTTTTTATTACATTGCCTTTCAGTATTAGAAATTATTTGTATTCATTGATTTTAATATATTTATGGTAAAAATTATAAAAATACATGTTTTTGTATAATTTTGGATTTGTTTTTTCTTAAATTTTTTCGAATATTCAAAATACTTTTAAAATTTTTTCACATTAAACTTTTCAATATTTATTTTGAATATTTTAAATTATTAAATATATTTTTTTAATCATTTAACTTTTCAATAAGTATTCGAGAATATTTTGACTTATCATTGAATTTTATAATATTTTTAACATATTTTTTATTTTTCGACAACACTTTTTTTTACGTAAAGTTTTTTTGCAAACAAGTTAATGTTGTGCATCACGCGACGGGTGTACCAAGACTGGATCTGCCACAGGTTGTCTAGATTGGTCTGAGTCTAGACTGAGTGCCACCCCATTCGTGGAGGGCAATTGGGGTGGTTTTAAACTTTAGATCGAGTCTGGCAGGGTCGAAGTCTTGGAAGATATGTTTTTTATAGATCATTATTAAAATTAAAAACAGTACCATAACTATACTAATATACTTACGAGAAGCTCGATGTTGTGGCATTGTAAAACAAACAAGGAAGTTTTATTTTTACGGTTTTATACAGCGTTTTCAATGAAAGCTGTCATTCAGTTTGATTTCTAATGACACCATCAACAAAAATTAAACAATACCTATACAAAATATATACTAAACCTTCGAAATGAAATGAAATGAAATCGTTTATTTCAGAAATTAGACCTTCACAGGCACTTTCTCTTGTCATTTACAATTTGTATATATGTATAAAGAAAATAAACTACGTTATATACTACCACCATTTCGGACACAAGCAAAATGGCCACCGGTAAAAGAAATGGCGAAAGAAACCCGGTTACGGCCTTTTTTGTCATTTAGCAATTTTTTTCTTTCACTCGTTTGTTACAATGTATAAGTACATTTATAAGAATAAATAAAATACAGATCCAGGTACATACAGAAATCAAGCACCAAACGCGGGACGTCGATCCAAATAGCGCTATGGTCAAATCCTAAATATGTCGAATATGTAGATGTTAATAAAGCGAGCAGACCAGTCCCCCAAGATGACAACCACAACTTCCTCAAGAACCACTCTATCCAATAGTAAAAACCACATCAAAATAGGTTCAGTAGTTATCGAGTTTATCGCGTAGACAGACGCCGCAGGGGACTTTTCTTTACAACAAAACTAGTGAAACCCGCGCAACTTCGTTCGCGTGTATTTATTTATGCACAGCAGCGCCATCTATATCAGACTTGATCAAATCCTACGGGAATCGCGTACTTTTCGGGATAAAATGTGTTAATCCAAGGTATCAGCTACCTATATACCAAATATCATAAATATTGGCACAGCCATTTGAGCGTGATCAAGTAACAAACATACACATAACTTTCGCCTTTTTATTATTAGAATAATAATAAAAAATAGGTTCAACATTAAAAACTTCACCAAAAGTACCAGGGAGTCATGAAATCGGAATGGTATTATTGACGTTCAGTTAACTGCTTCAAGCTGATATTCTGCGGGAGGGTGGTATGTCTCATAATCTCTTGGAAATGTGAATCACAGGCTTACGACCTACCTTTGTCTTATATTTAGACATCCGTTTGAATTGTTTACAAAAGAATGATGCATATACAGTAAATAGTGCATTGTACTCTTGATTATTAGGGTTCCGTACTCAAAAGGCCAGTTTTACATACAAACGGCAAAGACACCACGGTGGTCGGGTGGCTAGCAATAGCTACTTTATCCCAAAGGCCGGGGGTTCGAATCCCACTGGAGACAAGCATGTGTGTGCATTGTGCATGAACATGTTTGTGGTATAGCATGTTGTCTATATATAATAAATAAGTGTATTATAATTATATAAATAAATGTATAGGGACAATTCATACAGAATGAGCTAGCCCCAAAGAAAGTTCGAAACTTGTGTTATGGGATACTAACTCAACGATATTATATTTTATAACAAATACATATATAGATAAACACCCAAGACCCGAGGCCAATCAGAAAAAGTTCGTTTTTCATCATGACCCGACCGGGGATCGAACCCGGGACCTCCTGGGTGGCGGTCTGGCGTGGTAACCATTACGCCACGGAGGTCGTCACGTCATATCAACCCATTATCATCCCACTGCAGGGATACGGGTCTCCCTTCAATCAAAGGGGTTAGAGCGTACTCTGCCACGCTGCAGCAATGTAGATTAGCATACAGCAGAGCGAATTTAATCAGAAAGCAGAAGTTAGATGGAGTAAGAAGTATTGCAAGGTTGAGATGGTCGGCAACGCGCGAGTTATACCGCCCCTGTATTGCAAGCCATAAGCTACGGTGACTGTTACCATCAAACCGTATACTTGTTTGCCACCTCAGGGCTATAAAAACATGCCTGCGATGTGTCGGTTTCTGTGGTATTGACTCTCAAATAATTACAATAATTATTTTCATCACACGGGTGACGCAAGGCTAGTAACCTCGTCGTGTAGGCGAGTCCGGATGAAGCCAGAATAGTTAGCAAAAAAAAAAGTGTTAAAAAAAAGTACTGGCTACTTGCGTATCGGACTTACAAACGAAGGTTCTGTACAACTACTCAAAACAATATAAGGGCCACCTCGTAATATCGTACTACATAAAGAAACACAACTTTTATGCCCCCGTGCCCCCGCCAAGTCGAGCAAAAAAGCGGTAGCGTACCATCTTTTCTAGAAGCAATTCAGGCCATTTTCGACCCCCTATAACTTCGTTGTGGATAAAACTAAAAGCCTGAATTTTCAGTTACCAATCAGGCATCGTATACAGACATGGTTTAAGTGAGGTAGGGCACAGCGGATAATCCGCTCAAATCGGAGCAGCCCGCCTGGGGAAGGACCTCCACCTTACAGAAGATCGTAGCCAAATAGCATTGGTCTCGGCCATGTTGTGTTCCTACGGTGAGTAAGTTCTCCAGAGCTCTACTTGGGGGGGTTGGGAGGGTTGGCAACGCGTGAGTGATACCCACGGTACTGCAAGCGTCTATAGGCTAAGGTGATGCTTACCATCAGGCGGGCCGTATGCTTGTTTGCCAATTTTTTATGTGGTTACTACAAATATTTGTAATTTACGGAACCCTGAAACACGAACGTCGACAGAAAAAAGTCCGACCTTGATCCAGGACGCCGCGCTGGCTCGTCTCTTTAGCATTTCAGCTATAAATATAGGCCCAATCCCACCACGAGACCAAGTTAGGAGTTCCCGTTCAGTTTCTAAGGAGGGTCGTCCTTTCCATACTTCCTCGTCAACCCATAATCATCCCACTGCTGGGATCCGGGTCTCCCTTCAATGGAAGTGGATTAGAGCGTACTCTGCCATACTGCTCCAATGCGGATCGGCAGAGGTTAGTGTTTTCATGCCGCCCGAAGGCCACCGCCTAGACCTAACTGTCATCTTTTGACAACAGCCGGGAACGACGGCTGAATGTACCCTCTTTAGTCATTGTTGAGCTATAAATCGAGGACAGAAGACCGAGAGGAAGGAGCCCAATGCGATGGACTGACCAGATTCGCAATGCCCTCGACACCACTCTCCACAACGCCTTTCACTCTGCCACTGATAAAGGGAGGTGGCGGAAAATAGTCCGCAACAAAGTACTGCGTCAAGAAGATGATCACGACCCTCAGCTTTGAGGAAACCGACGCGAGGAGGAGGAGCTATAATTTTTTATTTTTTTATTTTTTTATACAACACAGGTGGCAAACAAGCATACGTTCGACCTGATGGTAAGCCGTCACCGTAGCCTATAGACGTTTGCAATATAAGCTGGATCCCACGAGACCATGTTAGGAGTTTCCGGTCTTGTAGCTGCTAAAGACTTCTTTCAATACTTCCTCATCATCAAATCAGCACATAATCATCCCACTGCAGGGATACGGGTCTTCCTTCAATCGAAGGTGATTTAAAGCGTACTCTGCCACACCGCTTCAATGCGGATTGGCAGAGTTTTCAAACCGCATGAAAGCCAGCGACTTTACCCGATTCCAAAAAATCTTTCACCGTCGGGAAGTGTACATCACCCCCGGCTAACATAGGCTATATTATATAGATATTTAATTAGAGATCTTTATTAAAACCCGTGCAAAGTCGGGGCAGTCCGCTAGTTTACACTTCTATACTAATATTATAAAGAGGAATGATTTTATTGTTTGTTTGCATTGAATAGGCTCCGAAACTACTAGACCGATTTCAAAAATTCTTTCACCAGTAGAAAGCTACATTATCAGGAAGTGACATAGGCTATAGCTTTTCCCGAAACTCAATGTGGTTCCCACGGGACCGGGTCCGGAACTTCACGCGGACGAAGTCTACTTCACGCGGACGAAGTCTATACTAATATTATATTGTATATTAATAGATAGAACAATCGCTAATTCCAACACATAAGGCCAATGCACTTAATGTCAACGTCCAGGTACTCAATAAAACATATCGTAAATAACTATAGATGTGTACGCACAATCTCGAACCCATTGGAATATCGAGCAACTCTGTATTTTTTTATGCTACAAAGTTGGCAAACAAGAGTACGGCCTGATGGTAAGCATCACCGCAGCCACGCTTGCAATACCGGGGGTATCACTCACGCGTTGCCAAACCTCCCAACCCCCCAAGCTCTGGAGACCTTACTCACCGTAGGAACACAACATGGCCGAGACCAATGCTATTTGGCTACGATCTTCTGTAAGGTGGATGTCCTTCTCCAGACGGGCTGCTCCTATTTGAGCATATTACCCGCTGTGCCCGAGTTTAAATAATAAATAAATAATTTCTACACAATTCACACAGCGACAACTGGTCTTGAAGTAAGCTATACTTAACCTCCTTGTGTTATGGGTACCAGACAACGAATATATATATTATTGTAAATAAATATACACTTTACTTTATTTAAGAGAGGTAGGGCACAGCGGATAATCCGAAGCTGCGGAAGATCGCAGCCAAATAGCATTGGTCTCGGCCATGTTGTGTTGCTACGGTGAGTAAGGTCTCCAGAGCTCCACTTGGGGGGGTTGGGAGGGTTGGCAACGCGTGAGTGATACTCCTGGTATTGCAAGCGTCTATAGGCTACGGTGACGGCTTACCATCAGGCCGACCGTATGCCTGTTTGCCACCTTAGTAGTATAAAAAAATAAAAAAACTTATAATACTCTAGTGAAACCCCAACTTCGTTTGCGTGTAATTATGCACAACAGCGCCATCTATATCAGACTTGACCAAATCCTACGGGTATCGCATACTTTTAGGGATAAAAAGTACGCCGTGTTAATCCAAGGTATCAGCTACCTACATACCAAATATCATAATCATTGACCCAGCCATTTGAGCGTGAAGAAGTAACAAACATACACATAACTTTCGCCTTTGACGACCTCCGTGGCGTAATGGTTACCACGCCAGACCGCCACCCAGGAGGTCCCGGGTTCGATCCCCGGTCATCATGATGAAAAACGAACTTTTTCTGATTGGCCTCGGGTCTTGGATGTTTATCTATATATGTATTTGTTATAAAATATAATATCGTTGAGTTAGTATCCCATAACACAAGTTTCGAACTTACTTTGGGGCTAGCTCAATCTGTATGAATTGTCCCTATATACTTATTTATTTATTATAATATAAGTAGGATAAAAAAAGCAGGACGCCCACCTACAAGGTGGTCAGACGACCTAAAGAAAGGTTGTACCTTCTCCTTTCTGTGAATGTTCTACCGCGAATACCAGAGTAGAACAAACAGCTCATCACGTTCTGTGGGAGTGTGATCTTTGGCATGACGAACGCGTAATCATGTTGAATTCTTTATATGTCACTTCCGGCGTAGTTTATTATTCTGATCTCGTAGCAAGCAAAGAGAATTATCAGGCATTTAGAAGGTTTTGCAATACATATTATTGGAATCAAAATAGTAAACAACAGCTCATAGCATTAGGTCCCAATAGTAATGTAACAATAGACCGTGGTGCTCGGCAATCGAGCGTCACTTGATTTGCCATCTCTCTAGGGTATAATGCCTTTTGCTTCAAATTGCTGTTTCTCACGTAGTTGTTAAGGAGGGAAGTCCTTTCAATACTTCCTACTCCGACTATCTTCTTTCTGATTAAATTAGTTGTGAGTTCCAAGACAGCTGTAGTTTTCTTCCCCGGGACGTCAATAAGCTTCATTGCTTATTGTCTATCTGAGGTCGCCGTTGTTGATCCTGGCTACACAGGAGACACAGTGGTGGGAATGTGTGGTGGGCTTGTCCCGACCTAAAGAAAGTTGCAGAAAGCCGCTGAATGCAGGCCGCTGCCAGCAGATCGCATTGGAGGCGTTTGGGTGAACCCTATGTCCAGCAGTGGACTTCAGATGATGATGATGAGAAAAACCCCAGACTAGAGAACAAACAAATGCTACATAAATGTTTCCTGGAGCGGGAATCGAACCTGCCGCGCACGTAGTAACTATTTAGTAATCTGTGCCACCCTCTGGTTTTCGTAATTATCATAAATTCGTCAAAAATTCGAAATGCATACGTTAGTCGTTGCGTAATTCTACGTAACGTTATTATGTGAGGTATCATATTATGACAATTAGGTTACGCCTACAAACTGTATTTTTAATGGCTTCTATTTGTTTTTGGAGTGATACAGATTTTGTAAATAAATACATATAAATGTATAAGAACAAATCACACAGATTGAGCTAGCACCAAAGTAAATTCGAGACTTGTGTTATGGTATAATAACTCAACTATACTATATTTTATAACAAATACATATATAGCTAAACATCCAAGACTCAAGCCAATCGGAAAATATTTTGTACAAAATAAATAAATTATTATTTATCAATAATCATTATAGACTAGTAAATCCCTCGCAACTTCGTTTGCTTACATCTCGCCTTAACGTGGGAATTTTGAAAAATCCTTTCTTAGTGCTCCCCTACGTTATAAAAGGAACCCCTGTGCAAAATTTCAAGTTTCTAACCCTTATAGTTTAGGCCCTGCGTTGATAGTCAATCAGTCAGTCAGCTTCTCCTTTTATTTATAAAGATAGATAACACAACACAGATAAAGGGTTAATTTTCATAATTATGAGAATTTTGCGCCCTATTATTTCATAATGAATTATTGGTATTTAATATATAAATAGACTTGTGATTGCGTGGTTACCGAACTAGATTATTAACAGACTGGTCACAGGTACAAATTGACAGCCCGGTGGTGTGCTGATGATCCTACCTTCGGCACCAAAGGGCGCGGGTGTGAGCAAACATTATGTGATGGCATCTGTTTGTATTACTACACACGGCACTGAAGAAGATTACAAATGAGAAAGTGAGTTTGTTTGTTAAGGCGCTGTCCCACTGCTGCGCACGAAGAGGCTACGCACGTGTGTTAAGCTTTGCTTTGCAAGAGGATGTACGTGATTGTTTCCACTGCAACCCACGGACACGTTAACCATCAAGTAACGTCATTGATACACGCGTGGCTTGCTCAACGTAGCTCAACGCTGTCAACGCCATGCACGCAGTGAATGCGGTACACAGCTTGTTCCACAAAGCGTGCACATCGCTGCGCACGCTGTAGACCCACGTAGTCATCCACGCAGCTGTAATGTGCCACGTGGCCCACGTGTTCGTGCGCAGCGTGCGCAGCAGTGGGACCGCGCCTTTATTCCTTCACGATTTGACTAAGCGGTCGATCATTATGAATAGTATACATATTGTCAGGGGTACAGAGCCAAACATAGGCTTATTATCCCGTGAAAGTGTTTCAATCCAATAGAAAAATATTTTTTCAACTTTTTAGGTGGCGCTGCAATTGCGATGTCGGCCAACAGATGGCGCCACAAGTCGCGCTATGGGTTGTTTTGTTGTCAAACGAGATCTATGTCATAAAATTAACCGCGAGCGGAGCCGCAGGGAAAAGCTAGTAAGTATCAAATTCAAATTAAAAAATACTTCATTCTGTGGGCCCTCGCGGTCGCGGGCACTTAGACACGTTATTTACAATGAATGTTACATAATATTATTATTCAACGTATATATATCTATACATATAATAATACAGTAGACCCCGATATGTCTGTACTTTGAACATATTTGGCAAAAATGGAGAGGGAACAGTAAGAGAAAGGTAATAAAAGCGAAAAAATATTTTTAGGATTTTTTTGTCTGTCTGTTTGAACGCGCACATCTTCTAAGTTACTGAACGGATTTTGATGCTGTTTTCATAGGAAGATAGAGCTCGGCTTGGAGCAGAATATAGGCTTTGTTTCATTTAAATCGCATGACTGGAATAGGAGTTATCCTTATTTGAACGCGGGTAACAGCTCGTATAATAATATATTCCTTGTCTGGTACCTGTCCTGTCCTGGTACTAAAGCTGATTAAGCATAACTTACTTTGGGACCAGTTAGCACTGTGTGAATTAAGTAGAATTCCTTAACGCATAATAATTTACTGTAAGGTTAAATGTAGGTGTTTTCCATGTATCTATGATATTAAGTAACAAAAAAATAATATAAAATTTACATATTTTTTTATGGCTATCCAATTTGGTGTTCATTGTTAACTAGTTTTGGCGTAACCAGCCACTTGAAGGACATACAAAAAGTGCACTGATCAGTCTGTTGTTGCTAATGACATCATCATGTTGTTTTAAAAAAAAATAAGTTATATGTTTTGACGACCTCCGTGGTGTAATGGTTAATGGTTGAGTTAGTATCCCATAACACAAGTTAACTTACTTTGGGACTAGCTCAATCTGTGTGATTTCCCTGTACATGTATATTTATCTATTGCTAAAAATTTAAATAAAATCTGGCGATTAGTTAAAAAGATCTCAATTACCAGGGCACCAGCAGATGCTAGAAGATTGTAGGTCTTACCTGAAACAAAAGACCGTACTGTTAGTTTGTGTATAATGGACCGTGATAATGGTGGCCAGTAAAAGTGAAAAAAATAAGGTTATTACGAGTACAAAGTGGAAGATTATATTAAAGATAAAAATTTATGGTCATTTTAATTAATCCCATAAAAAAAAAACAAGTCTCGCAACTCAGTTGTTGTTCTACCGTAAAAAGTTGTGAGATCCATGTAATACCAAGTCGGATATTAATTTATTCAGTCCCTACATAAGGGACCTTCATCTGTCTTATGTTGTTACGTAATTATCTAACCTCTTATAGTAACCATATCAATATATATAAAAAACGTTTTAAATAAATATATTGACTCGGCCATCGCATGAAAACACAATATATGTCACAAGTAATACATAATATTGACTTGGCAATCGCACTAAACAATCTAATTTAGATTGTTTTGCGATTGCCAAGTTAATATATTTATTTAAAACGTTAAAGATTTTTAATATTGATATGGTCACTATAAATAAGATGTTGTTAGGTGCGGTTACGGCGCAGCGGCGGCGGCGTAGAGGTGTACGTCATCTAAACAAGCCATAATATATTAGCAGTCAAAAATCTCGAGCTTCCAGTTGTCGATAAACAGTCGGTCGTTAAGACAGTGGCCGTCAGTAGCCCTGATAATACCAGCTACTTCATAAGTAGACGGTCAGCAAATGAAAAGTTGAACAAGAATAAAAAAAAACACGTTGTAACTGCATCAAAAGTACTAGGACATCATGAAATCAGGGTGGTGTTGACGGTCAGTGAACCGTCCGTGCGCGGGGTCAATCGCCTATTAAGCCGAACGCCTAGTTTTTTATGTGACCCTGGTATGAATGTGTCATGGTTTCTATGACTCAGGAGTTTCTGAGACACCCACTGTCCAGGCTGCCAAGTACTGTTGACGTTGACTAATACGACTGGGTTCCTTACAAAGGGCCTGAGAAAGGCTATTCTCAAAAAGTGGTAAAGCCTAGCCGCTTTTAGTTAGCTTAGTCAATTCTACCTGCAGTAACATTCTTGAATTCCAGCTATGTTCTTTTCGTGTGATTAGATATAATGTAGGTAGGGAAAAATCACAGATTGAGCTGGCCCCAGAGTAAGTTCGAGACTTCTGTTATGGGATACTAACTCAACGACAGTATATTTAATAACAAATACATACATAGATAAACATCTAAGACCCAGGCCAATCGGAAAAAAAAACGTTTTTCATCATGACCCGGACATTACGCCACGGAGGTCGTCAAAAAATCAAATAATTGAGATCTTTTTTATACGCAAACGAAGTTTCTTCTGAAACAAACAACATGAAACTTTATAAAGTGAATTTCATAGACTTCCTTGAAAGTTGTGTCATAACATAGGGATAACCTAGAAATTAATTAACTTGGGAAAACAAATCATACTTCATGAATTAGTAATTTCAATAGTGACCAAACAGAGCGGCCAAAGCCTCCCCCCTATATTAATCCAATTTATATGACACGCATACGCGACGTACTCACGTCTCGTCGATATGTAATTTACGCTTTTACGCCTAGCGACTGAATGGGCCCCCCCCCCCCCCCTCCCGTAATTATCCGAAAGATTTTAATCGAAAGTTCCACGATTTTGGATAGGCTTCGTTATCTCGAATTTCTTCGTGCTTCGGAGAGCACGTTAAGCTATCGGTCCCGGCTGTTGTCGATGGATGACAGTCGTTAAGCCAAGACCTTCAGGCTTCTTGAAAACAACTGGCCCCTGTAATCCGCATTGGATTGGAGTAGCGTGGCAGAGTACGCTCTAATCCCCTTCGATTTAAGAGAAACTGTTTCTCTGCAGTGGGATGTATTAGCATTTTGTTTTGACGATTGTATAAAGCTGATCTAATTTCTTTTAAATGATAATATAACATTAAATATTTTTATTGCATTAAACGTATCACATTTTTTTTATGCCACAAAGGTGGCATGGCATAAAACAATCCTACGGCCGGCCTGATGGTAAGTCGTCACCGTAGCCTATAGACGCTTGCAATACCGGGGGTATCACTCACGCGTTGCCAACCCTCCCAACCCCTCCTAGTGGAGCTCTGGAGACCTTACTCACCGTAGGAACACAACATGGCCGAGACCAATGCTATTTGGCTACGATCTTCTGTAGTGGAGGTCCTTCCGCAGACGGGCTGCTCCGATTTGAGCGGATTATCCGCTGTGCCCTACCTCTCTTATTTACATTTGATAGTAAATACAGAAAATTTGTTTTTGAAAATTATGTAGGCTGCGGTCGGAGGGTTGTAAGAAAACCAAAAATGAATTTAAATCTAATTTTAATTAAATAATTAATTATAAAATTACTAAAATTAAGTCTAAGCCTAACTTAACCTAGCGACAACGGTCGATGTTGGATCCGAAGTCATCGTGACATGACGTCCCCCCGCTAAACCAGCTGATTGCTAGATCAGCGTTTCATCGTCATTGTCTAATCCATGTAGTTCGGAGCTTCTGACTGCTAACGCAGCAACTTCCGTCTGGCGATCGGTGCGTCACGAAGGCCTGCTGAATGCTACCTCAGCAAATTCCGCCGTCACGTCTCGTAAATCATGATCGGTGTGTCAGGATATGTAACACCTCCACCCGTAGATGAGCAACTATTTTTGAATTTCTTGCAAAAATGTTGCGTGATGGTCCTTGCCGTCCTGGGAAGTGCTTAGCTTGGCATGTACTGGCTGCATGTGATTCTCTTCTGATGATGGTGGTTTGGAAGTAGCAAACTGTCCTTATAAGATGTTCATTTTCGGTGTGGCTGCGTGTAGAATAGTGTCTCGCTCGCCACAGAGTTAGTGAGCCTTTACTGAGCTTCGGACATTCTGTCTCTATGTACATGAATTCATTCTCATTGGTTGCCATATTATAAGGATTGAGGAGAATAAGGGCTTAGTGGAATTTGTTAGCAGGAGGGTGAGTCTATAGAAGATGTACTTATAATGACTCCTTCGGATATTACATAGAGGAAGTCTAAGACTTATGATTAACAACTTAGAAAAAGGCGGTCTATCTATTTAATATAATTATAATTATGGTTGCTACCATATTTTATAATAAGATTGTACCGCTAAGCCTACTTACTATTTTGCACATTCTAAAAATCTAAAGTGTCTTCTATTCTAAATAGTACTATTAATTTGTATAATACACTCATAAAATTGTATTACAAGAGTTATACATTTTAATAGAATTTATTGCGACTCAGGTCAACGTTCGCTTTCCATCGCGTAAGCAAAAAGTTACCTAGTAGAATTTCTACTTACCTATTTATTAAATTTATCATTATATTATTATTAATTTTACTTAAAAAGTTTTGACCTAAATCTAATTCCCTCCAGCAAGACTGTCGATTTTGTACAGACCCACTGGAACCATGACTCATATGGTAAAGAATTTTGGACGGGATCATAATGACTAATTAGGAACTTAAGGATATAAGGATGAGCAACTTGAGAATAATTCAGGTGTACTCACATATATGTATGCATTTTTGGCTATCTTCTGAATCGATGTCTGGATTCCCCTCCGCCGTCAGCTTGAGAAAGTGTAGGTCAGCTCGATGAAGGTTTGAGAACCAGCTAGTCACGCGGGACACGGGCTGAAATTCCTGCGGAAATCTTGAACATTATCGCGCGCGCCTAGCTCGAGCCCCCAGTCGACTGCGCCAATTATGTAGGCTGCGGTCGGAGGGTTGTAAGAAAACCAAAAATGAATTTAAATCTAATTTTAATTAAATAATTAATTACAAAATTACTAAAATTAAGTCTAAGCCTAACTTAACCTAGCGACAACGGTCGATGTTAGATCCGAAGTCATCGTGACATGACGTCCCCCCGCTAAACCAGCTGATTGCTAGATCAGCGTTTCATCGTCATTGTCTAATCCATGTAGTTCGGAGCTTCTGACTGCTAACGCAGCAACTTCCGTCTGGCGATCGGTGCGTCACGAAGGCCTGCTGAATGCTACCTCAGCAAATTCCGCCGTCACGTCTCGTAAATCATGATCGGTGTGTCAGGATATGTAACAAACGTTTAGTCATTGCTGACATAAAAAAGGCCGCCATAAACAAGTACCTTAATCGGTATCGATATTATAAAATATCGATAACAGCGCATCACTATTACAATTCGCAGTCATGTAGCAGGGTAAACGAACTTGAGCAGGTTTTTTGACCTTTCACTGGCCATTTTTTTTGGAACGTGACTCGACCATCCCCGTCTAGATCCGTTTAGGTTTTTTTCCCATGGGAAAAATCCCAGGTGTGAATAATAATAATATTAATAATTAAACTTAACTCCGTCTAATTTCCTTCTGATTACAATCGTTGTGAGTTTCAAGACAGCTGTAGTACCTACCCCGGGACGTCAATACGCTTCATTGTTTATTGTCAATCTGAGGACGCCGTTGTTGATCCTGGCTTTACAGAAGACAGTGGGATGTGTGGTGGCCTTGTCCTAATAGCAGCTAGTCTGAATGACAGACTAGTTCATAATATGGTTGATGGTGAGCTCAGTGATGGAGGCTGGCGGGCCGACTCTCAGTTGTGTTTGTCATATTGGGGGACTGGTCTGCTCGCTTTATTAACATCTACATATTTGGCATATTTAGGATTTGACCATAGCGCTATTTGGATCGACTTCCCGCGTTTAGTGCTTGATTTCTGTATGTACCTGGATCTGTATTTTATTTATTCTTATAAAATGTACTTATACATAGTAACAAACGAGTGAAAGAAAAAAATTGCTAAATGACAAAAAAGGCCGTAACCGGGTTTCTTTCGCCATTTCTTTTACCGGTGGCCATTTTGCTCGTGTCCGAAATGGTGGTAGTATATAACGTAGTTTATTTTCTTTATACATTTATACAAATTGTAAATGACAAAAAAAAGTGCCTGTGAAGGTCTAATTTCTGAAATAAACGATTTCATTTCATTTCAACTAACAATCTCAAAAAACATTAAGAACGTAAAATGGTCGAAGTTTTTCTCGATTGTCTCAGTTTTCAGTTTTTTCGGAGTCGCTAATTTTAATTCACCGCATATGAATAGGTATTCTTGTCAACATACTAAAAATGCAGAACTACATTAGACATTGGGTACTTAATGTCCATTTCCGACGGCCATTGTACACAAGTCAACAAAGGAAGGAGTTAACCAGCGCCGTAAATGAGTAAATATGATTAAGATTTCTAAATATTGCGTGACGCGATTTATTTATCAACTAGCTGTTACCCGCGACTTCGTCCGCGTGAAATGTTCAAATGAGGATAACTCCTTTTCCTGACATCCGATTTAAATGTAACAAAGCCTATATTCTGTTCCAAGACGAGCATATTTGCGTCACTTGCAATGAGGGACATGGTGCAGCGAACTTCCCTATGAGGATGACATAGTCAAGCATGGCTAAAAGCCTCAAAGAAATATAGGGGAAAAAAAAATTCAAATTTACCTTAAAAATTCAAAAAGAGCTTGTACTCTTTCGAACTGTCTTTTCTATCTAGCCACCAGTTCAGACGGCAGACTTCTACTAATGTAATCCAGGCTTTGTAAACCCTGTTTCTTTTGACTTGACCAATGTAGTAAACAATCTTAGCGTGTCTTTTTATTCAAATATCCATGTGTAAAATCGGTAAATCGCCAGAATAATAAGAGTGTTGTGTTAAATGCCATTTCTAACTATATTATTATTATTTGGGTGTGAATGATAATTTTAATTGCCTATTTTCGTTAAAAAGACATGCTAAGATTGTTTACTACATTGGTCAAGTTAAAAGAAACAGGGTTTACAGTGAGGTGCACGTCGAGCTTTACAGTACAGTTTTGGCTCTTATGACATAGAACTTAAGAACGGTACAATTCCAATATGTTAAGACCTGCTCTTGACTGTACTACCAGTGTACCAAATTTCAATGAAATCAAGACGTTTTGGCAGGAACATTTTAAACAGGTTAAGTTGAACTTTTTGCGACCATGTGGCTTACATACACACACACATTTATAATATTTGTAAGGATTTATAAAGCACTAGTGTCCTATCCTACGGGAATCGCGTACTTTTCGGGATAAAAGGTACCCTATGTGTTAACCCAAGGTATCAGCTACTTACATACCAAATATCATAAATGTTGGCCCAGTCATTTGAGCGTGAAGAAGTAACAATATATATAACTTTCGCCTTTATAATATTAAAGTAGGATTCATTCATTTATTATTAACTAGCTTTTCCACGCGGCTTCGCTCTCGGTTAATTTTATGACATAGATCTCGTTTGACAACAAAACAACCCATAGCGCGACTGTGGCGCCATCTGTTGGCCGATACTGCGCCATCTATAGTAGAAAAAATATTTTCCCATAGGAATGACATACTTCCACGGGATAAAAAGTAGCCTATGTTGGGCTCTGTACACCTGACAATATATGTACAAATTTTCATAATGATGGCCGTGAAGGAATAACAAACAAACTCACTTTCTTATTTATAATATTAAATTAGGATTAGGATGTTTAATTATTTTTAAGATGATTACAAAATGCAGATTTTTTTTATATTTTCTGTTGTTGTAGTTGTAACTTATTATTACCATTTTAAAAGAGTAAGTGCTGAGTTTCTTGCCGGTTCTTCTTAGCATAAATCTGCCGTCTGAACTGGTGGTAGGAAAAAAATTTTAAAATTCGAAAGAGCTTATATTAGGCCCATTTGTATTAAAATATTTGACTTTGACTTTGGAGACAAATCACACAGATTGAGCT
Source organism: Endotricha flammealis (assembly GCA_905163395.2). Lineage (NCBI taxonomy): Eukaryota > Metazoa > Arthropoda > Insecta > Lepidoptera > Pyralidae > Endotricha > Endotricha flammealis. The sequence continues at coordinate 7,531,417 of LR990883.1, forward strand.
AACCCCAAAGTAAGTTCGAGACTTGTGTTATGGGATACAAACTCAACGATACTATATTTTACAACAAATACATAATATAGATAAACATCCAAGACCCGAGGCCAATCATAAAAAGTTTGTTTTCCATCATGACCCGACCGGGATTCGATCCCGAGACCTCCTGGGTGGTGGACTGGCGTGGTAACCATTACGCCACAGGGGTTGTCAAAAAAAAGTATGTAAAAACTAATAACAAGCATATGTAGGTCACATAATTTGACAGCCCAGAAGTGCATTGCTAGTGAGCAGTTTCAGAGGGTGCGGGTTCGATTTCAGCTCAGAGCAAACATTTATGTGATGACATGAGTGTTTGTTCTCAAGTCTGGATGTTTTCTATATATTTTAAGTATATATTTACAATATATGCGTTGTCTGGTACGCATAACACAAGCCGGTTAAGCCTAACTTACTTTGGGACCAGTTGGCGCTGTGCGAATTATGTAGAATTTATTTATAATGGTAAGTAATTACCTAGGTCCATGCACAGAGACACTAGTCCTCGTGTTGTTGCCAATCTTTAACAGGAAGGTCTTGAGAAGAAAATCTTGGAACTAGATGGCGTTGTGTAATTTTATACATACATTATAGCTATAATTCACATTATTATCTATTACATAATCCTCATCCTCTAACATGTCTTATGTATTTTAATTCGAAAATTTTCAAATTATTAATTTATGAAAAAATAAACTTTCTTACATATATTTTGGCTAAAATATAGAATATGGCCCGTCGAGTTCGATGCCCCTGATTTTTTTGCAATTAGATAACAGTATTTAGAGTCACTGTGCGAAGTTTCAAGTTGCGGAACAATATAGTTTTCTTGAAAAAAAATAAATAAAATTGTATTATTTTCGAGTATTATGGAGGTGTCAGACGTATTTTGACAGCTATAGATGACGTTCACTGGCATTATCAAACGTTTTGTTACACATGTTGATTTCCTTCATACACATTTTTTTATTTTTATTTTGACACAATTTACTTAAAAATAAATTATACTTTAATTATTACTTTAAATACGCTAATTCATTTATTAAAATATGCTAAATTATTTATTGTAACATCACTTTTGATTTTAACAAATTATAAAATGTGACATAACAAAACGCAAGTACGGTCGCCATTTTGTTGCGTCACTTGCATCAGTCAATTTGATTTTAGACGAATGGGATATGGTGGGTTAGGTTAGGGTTAGCTTGTGATCATAACACCGCCGAGCGAGCGAAGCGAGCGAGGCGCGACTGTTTCGGTAGTCAACTTTGAAATCCTTCCAATTGATGAAATAGTCACTTTTAGTACAGTCATAACCTCAAACTTCAACCTTGAATATCTCGAAAACTATACATATTCGCAATACCCCGCCGCCGGAGGTGGTATTGGGGAGTAGCCCCCCCCTCATCACCTCTAAAATCGACGGTTCTTAATGTATATGGGCCAGAAAAGTCACTTTCAGTACAGTCCTAACCTCAAACTTCAACCTTGAATATCTCGAAAACTAGGCATCTCCGCAGTGGGGGAGTGGTATTGGGGGGAAGCCCCCTCCCCCCCCTCCTCCCTCCCCCCCTCCCCCCTTAAAATTCGACGGGCCATATTCTATATTTTTACCTATATTTTTTTCATATAGCCATACAAGTAGTAGTGCAGTGGAGTCCAGATAATTCTAAGTATAATATCTATTAAAAAGAAAACCTTGAAAACAACCTAAACATAGTTTCCTAAACCTGTATCGATAAAGGCACAACACTAGCAATGCAGGTAAAAGGCAGAAGGGACTAGTTTGACCCGTTATTTCACAGAAGAAAAAAACAATGCCACCTACCTACCTACCCAAACTTGAAAAAAAAGGACCACGCAAGCAAAGGACACTATCATATACTGCCATCAGCTGATATACAGATTAAAAATCTCAACAAAGAGTATCTACAATAATCTACAATGCAAAGAAAACTTTCTGTGCACATTTTTATGAAAAAACTCATCGATCACGCTAAAAAAAAGTCTTTAAACGTGAAGAAAACACTTTCTCATCGTATGCGTGATGTTAAATAGAAAAATTATAAGGAAATAACGCTATATTTACGGTGAAATCTAAAACATATGGCAGAGACAAAGAACTTACCTTTAGACACGCAAGGCAAACCAAATTCGTCCAACTCCACTCAATAACATCTACGCTATAATATAACACTCCGGTAATCGTGTCTTTTTCTCTTTAAATACATTATTGAACTGTTAACAGTGAGATAGGACAAGCAAATGTTGTCCAAAGGTATGATTTTCACAATAATTAGCAGCGCAAAGTCGAACGAGCGTCCGATACACGGCCGCTCCTGTCTACACTAAATTATAACTGTCACTGTCAGCTGTGAATACTGCGTCCTCATTGGTAAATCGATGGAGGACACATAAAAATATACGCCGTCTCACTCAAATATTTCGCCATCTCGTTTCGTATCAACGACCTTGATAAGGTTTTTAGAACATAAACCTGTTAATAATTGATGTAAATTTTCCATTATTGCCATTTTTAGATGTATACGTACAATATAGATATATTTTTGTAGAAAAAATATAGTTTTATAACAAATTTAATCATAAAAAAGACATGGCATTTTATCAACATTATAAATGTGTGCGTGAGGGACAAAGAAAACATTATTTGACAGCAGAAGTCTTTGTTTTGATTGGAGCATGCACAGCTGTTTTTGACACGAGGCTCGTACTGTTTCTTAACAAGCCAACGCATTTTATTACTGCATTTTGAACCATAATTAAAGTAGATAAGACCTACAAAGATAGCATAAATATATTTTGTTTGCATTTTGATGTTTCCTTCCTCAAGCAGTAGATGTCGCTAAATTCTTTTAGACAACAAATTCAATCTGCATTTTACTAATAAATTAATAAAATGAAGTGAAAATAAAAATTCAATATAATATTTTACATTTTCTACTTTTGTAAATTTTATCTGAAATCACAATATTTTCTTTTAAAGTACGACATTTGACTAGGAAGTGGATTGATAACATAAACAACATTGACCGACTTCGGTTACCATAACAACGGTTTTGTTTGATGACAATTTGGGTTATATATTACCGTACAAAATTATGAAAACAGTTAAATTGTAAATTCTTATAAACACACGTGTGACTTTTTCATAAACCGGGTTATACCATAAATGTCAGTTTTGTACTTTGATGAATGCTATAATTTCTGTTAATAAATAAGTGAAAAATGGATTCTTTAGATCTACTAGCGAGGGAGGATGAATTTAAGAAACTAAATAAACAATTAGAGAAGAAAACGGAGAGTTTAATGAAAGAAATTGAACATGTTATGGTAAGAAATAGTTCAACTTTGAATGCATGTCTACATCGCTTTTCCAATACTATTTTGGTTATTCAGTGGGCACATTAAGTCTTCGGTTCCGGCTGTTGTCTCTCTCGACAGTCGTTGAAGTTGGTGGCCTTGACGCGGCTTAAAAACACTGGCCCAAAGAGATATAAGGAATAGTAAAATAATATAATATGCACTGGCCTCGGCTGATCCGCATTGGAGCAGCGTGGCAGAGACGCTCTAATTCCCTTCGATTAAAGGGAGACCCGTATCCCTGCAGTAGGATGATTATGGGTTGATATGATATATTAAGATTTGCCTTTTACGTTACAGCAAAAGCCGGATTTCTTCTCTGACTTTTCTCACAGCCTAACATTCAGTCCGAACCGTAATCTACCAAAGAAACATTGCTGTTCACCGAAAATACTAACACCAGAACAGAACACACCAAAGAAAAGAATAATTAAGAAGAAAAACACAGAATCTGATAGAAGTATAGAAACAGCAAGCAAAAGCACAGATAATGGAAATGTTTTCACAGATCTTGCAAATAATGGCACAGATCTTGCAAATAGTGGCACAGATCTTGCAAATAATGGCACAGATCTTGCAAATAGCACAGATTGTGCAAGTAGCACAGTTTGCGCAAGTTTAGTATGTGCAAATAACACAAGAAAGGTAATCTGTGATTGTTGTACTGTACCAAAAAGTAATGATATGGAATTTCTGCAAGCATTTGTATCGGTTAATGTACAAGAGAATGTGTTGCCAAAATCATTTTTAAAAGGTTAGTATTTTTTTTAATAGCCATGCATGTCCCACAGCGGGGCAAAAGCTTCCCTTCCCTCTCCTCATGTCCCTCTCCAGAGCTCTCATAAACCAGTCTATATTATAAAATAAAATAAATAAAGCGATCATACCTTGATATTGCCTGACGTTTCAACCAGGTTGCACCGGCCGTGGTCACAGTCGAAGTAGCAACTACACACATTTATTATTAATTTATAATAATGCAACACGAAAATTTAAAAGTTTTTAAAGGTTTTGATGTTGTGAATTGTGTAAATATAAGAAAAAAACAAGATTTAAAACATTTATTCATAGAGTATAGAGTAGGCTCTTTCTGTAATCGAAGTGTGCATACTTTAATAAATTATTTGTATAATTTAATCTACTTTATAAGTTACTAGCTGATCTGGCAAACTTTGAGGCACTACCCTACCCAACCCCTACCCTACCCCTACCCCTACCCTACCCCTACCTACCCCTACCCCTACCCCTACCCCTACCCCTACCCCTACCTCTACCCTACCCCAACCCTACCCCTACCCTACTCTACCATAACGGGATAAAAAGTATCCTGGTTCTAAGCTACCTCTCCACCAATTTACAGCCAAATCTCTTCAGCCATTCTTGAGTTATAAAAGGTGTAACTAACATGACTTTCTTGTATATATATAGATCACAAGGAAACATATGACCACTGGTAAAAGAAATGACGAACAAAAACAGTAGTAAACTAGACTTCCGGCTCTCATAAAGATTTTAGTTCTACTCATGCTTTTTTTTTAACAGAAAGAATAACTGTTGAAACTGTATGCAAGTTTTTATCGTCCAAAGTCAAGCTCATGCAGGAACAAATTGACAAACTACAGATTGTTATTGATAACAAGGTAATTTTGGACATTTCTCTTATGTGTATAATAAAATAAAATATAAGGGACAAATCACACAGATTGAGCTAGCTCCAAAGTAAGTTCGAGACTTGTGTTATTGGATACTAACTCAACGATACTATATTTTATAACAAATACACATTTAAATAAACATCCAAGACCCGAGGCCAATCAGAAAAAGTTAGTTTTTCATCATGAAGAGAGGGATTTTAACCTGGGACCTCCTGGGTGGCGGTCCGGCATGGTAACCATTACGCCACGGAGGTCGTCAAACATATTGTTAATATATGTACATACAGAAATGAGTTTGTTTTACAGGCGATACAGTGCAAAAGTCATATGACACAGTTAGCGGAATTGGAGGGCGAAAGAATGTCATTAATTAACAAAACCAATAATAATAAAGCTTTGGCGGCTGATATGAAGGCGAAGTGCGGCGTACTGGAGGCTAAACTAAATGTAAGTCGTTGCATAGCGATAAGGCCGCCTATTGCGTTCTCTTTTCATTGTTACTCTGTTCTTTTTATGTAATTTATTGGTGCAATAAAGAGTTTGTATGTATGTATGTATGTAAGTACCTTTTTTTATGTCCTAGAGTAGACAAACAAGCAAGCCATCTGATGCTAAGTAGAAGTAGAAGTAGAAAAAGGGAGAAAAGTAGTTTGCTACCATATCTTGACTTCTCCAAACGAATTTCATTGCCGCTTCACGTTCATATTCAGTGTGACGGTTGTACTCCTCCGGTCGATCTCTTTCCTTTTTTTTATGACAGAGGAGGACAAAAAGCTAACCGGTCACCTGATGGTAAGCATCACTGCTGCCAATGGACATCAACGACTAAAATAATCTTGGATGCAGAAAGTAAGGGGGAAGGAAGCAGGACGCATATTAGATCCTACCGGATCTCTCACTCATCGTACCAAACACAGCGGCATATCACAGCAACTTCACGTCGATATTCTGTGAGATGATGGTATTGCAACGAGCCAGTCCATTTACTACCAATTTACCAAGTTACTATCAATTCATACTAGGATCTCTCACCAAAAAAAACATTTCATAAATGCCAAACCAAAAATATATATCTATTTAGTGTAAGCATGAAAAGCCAATTAAAATGTTTAATTGGAAACTTTTTATAAATTACAGGAAAAGGATAGACTGTACAAAGAACAAAGGAGTGAGGGAGACAGACTCTCTTCTGAAGCCAAGAAACTTAGAAGCAAGAATGCCAGTCTTGAAGCGAGATGTGTCAGTCAAGAAGAGACTATAGATAATCTGAAACAGCAGTTAGATAACATAAAAAGGATCGAAAAGGTTAGATAAAATCCTAACTAATATTATAAATGAGAAAGTGAGTTTGTTTGTTTGTTATTCCTTCACGGCTTGACTAATCAGCCAATCATTATGAAAATTTGTATACATATGGTCAGGGGTACAGAGCCCAACATAGGCAATTTTTTATCCCGTGAAAGTATGTCCTTCCAATGGGAAAATAATTTTTCTACTATATAGGGCGCTGTATCGGCCAACAGATGGCGCCACAAGTCGCACTATGGGTTGTTTTGTTGTCAAACGAGATCTATGTCATAAAATTAACGCGAGCGAAGCCGCGGGGAAAAGCTAGTAATAAATAAATATACAAATCACATAGATTGAGCTAAGTCGGGACAAGCCCACCACACATTCCCAACGATGTGTCTCCTGTGTGGCCAGGATCAACAACGGCGACCTCAGATTGACAATAACCAATGAAGCTCATTGACGTCCCGGGGGAGGACCTACAGCTGTCTTGGAACTCATAACGAATTTAAACAGAAAGAAATAACACGGATTGGGAAGTATTGAAAGGACTTCCCTCCATAACAACTACGTTTGAGACAGCAATTTTTATAATATGATTAAATTACATATTACATATGATTTAATTTTCAAATAGAGAACATCAATTCAATTCAATTCATTTATTTCGTAACATAATCACTTTCCATCAAGTGACGCATGCTTGTTTGTCTCATTTTTCATATATTTCTATATTTTTTTTAGGAATTTCGTGATTCCACCAGAAGTCTATCGGCGTCTCATCAAAACGCCATCTCTCGGCTGGAAGCTAGAATTAAATCGTTAACTTCATGCATTGACAAGCAAAGCGCTCTAATAGACAACTTGAGGAAACAGAACGCGATCTTGTCAACAGATGGCGTTGTTAAAATGTTAGAGCGTGATTACTCTAATTTTTTAAGTCAAGAGTGATGTTTAAATGTAAATTAATCATAATAATTAAGTATTTATTGTAACAGTTAAAAAATAAAGAATTTTTTACTTTTTTAATAGTATTATTAAAACATTTATGTATTGTTTTTAATTATGGAGATTTTTTTTATTTTTTTTAGAGTTTTTTTTGTACTAAGCACTAGGTGGCGCTACTAGTAGAGTTAAAAGAGATTTTTCACTTCTCATGCTCAGAAAATGCTTATTTGTGCAGGATATAGGCTGCACAAAATAGAATTTTGTGCACAAGGGCAAAAACGTATCTACTCATAAATGTATCTATATTAAGGCAAAGGAAATGAGCCATACAGCCAAACACAATAAAAAGTTCAGAGATAGAATTTGTTATTTTATAATATTTACTTTAATTTATTTGCCTTATGTGTTTTTTAAGTCATAAAAGATATTAAAATTTAAATTAAAGTACGGTAGGTTATTTAATTAATTTAAGAAAATTATTTTATTACAAAATTAATTTAATAGTAGGCTGTTTATGTCTGCAGCCCAAGCCTAATTTCAATGTCGTAAGATTTAAAAAAAAAGCGGCGGGAAATGGGAAACAGGTCTTGTTTTTCGTGCGTTTATTTATTTATTTCCTCGCAATCGAAGTGAAAAGCAGAGTTTATAACTCGTCCACAAAACCATTTCTATCCTCGACATTACTGTGAGCCCTCGCCTTCGGCTCGGGCTGCTAAAAGTCTCTGATAGAAATGATTCGTTTTGTGCACTTGTTGTAAAATCTACTATTTCTTTCCCGGTTTTTCATTGGCTGATTAGAAAAAGAAAAATGATATTATTCCTCCCTTCAATCGAAGAGCGCACTCTGCCACGCTGCTCCAATGCGTATTGGCAATGGCGGCCGGTGTTTTCATGCCGCCTGAAGGCCACCGACTTGGCTTAATGACTGTCATCCATCGACAACAGCCGGGGCCGACTCATGGACGGCTTATTCTCCATGGTTCGATTCATCAGATCGACCGTCGAACTATTTAGTGAGTTTTTTTTTTTTTCTTCTTTGTTCGACCGTTGAATTTATTAAGACGACTTACTCCGACTTTATTAAGATATACCCAAACGAAGTTGCGTGGGTTTCGCTAGTGGATATATAAATGAGAAAGTGAGTCTGTTTGTTTGTTTGTTATTCCTTCACGGCTTGACTAATCAGCCGATCATTATGAAAATTTGTATGCATATTGTCGGGGGTTTGATCCCGTGAAAGTATGTCATTCCAATGGGAAAATATTTTTTTCACTTCTCATGCTCAGAAAGTGCTTATTTGCGCAGGATATAGGCTGCACAAAATCGAATTTTGTGCACAAGGGCAGAAAAGTAAACTCATAAATGTATCTATATTAAGACAAAGGAAATAAGCCATACAGCCAAACACAACAAAAAGTTCAGAGATAGAATTTGTTATTTTATAATATTTACTTTAATTTATTTGCCTTATGTGTTTTTATGTTTTTAAGTCATAAAAGATATTAAAATTTAAATTAAAGTACGGTAGGTTATTAATTTAATTTAAGAAAATTATTTTATTACAAAATTAATTTAATAGTAGGCTGTATAGGTCTGCAGCCCAAGCCTAATTTCAAAGTCGTAAGATTTAAAAAAAAAAAGCGGCGGGAAATGGGAAACAGGGTCTTGTTTTTCTTGCGTTTATTTATTTATTTCCTCGCAATCGAAGTGAAAAGCAGAGTTTATAACTCGTCCACAAAACCATTTCTATCCTCGACATTACTATCAGCCCTCGCCTTCGGCTCGGGCTGCTAAAAGTCTCGGATAGAAATGATTCGTTTTGTGCACTTGTTGTAAAATCTACTATTCCACTATAGATGCAATTGCGACGTCGGCCAACAGATGGAGCCACAAGTCGCGCTATGGGTTGTTTTGTTGTCAAACGAGATCTATGTCATAAAATTAACCGCCAGCGAAGCCGCGGGGAAAAGCTAGTTGTTAATAAATCCGACAGTCGAATAAATGAGAAAAAAATCTCACTAATTCGACGATGGAACTGATGTATCGTATCGTAGGTAGATATTGGGAATAAGGTCCGCGCAACGGCTCTTTGATTTCCTTCTATTTGAAGATAATTAAAGCAAGCGATATTGTTTGACCTATGTTCATTGGCCTCTTTGACCAGCGTAGTATGCCTTATCGTTTCTGAGTAAACTAACGTACATATCAGATTTCAAATAGGTTGTCCACAAGTTTCCTTCAATATACATATATTTTTTTTGTAAGAGATTGGCAAACATGCATGCGGCTTCACCTGAGGCCCGATTCTACTAACACAAATGCACCAATGGACTCTCAATGATGTCTCAATCGTGTCTCAAAAGAATGCCGATAGTGTATCAGTGGAATAGTTTTTGACATTCGTTATGGAAATGTTTAAACAATAACATAATGTTTAACCAAATGTAAAAAACTATTTCACTAATACACTATCGGCATTCTTTTGAGACACGATTGAGACACCATTGAGAGTCCATTGGTGCATTTGTGTTAGTCGAATCGGGCCCCTGATGTTAAAGAATTACCATCACCCATGGAGCACAGACACATCGGGGGAGTCCCTGAGCCGCTGTCGGCCATGCTAATTAATAGAACATAAAAAAAACTTGCCAAGTACGTGTCGGACTCGTGTACCGAGGATTCCATACAAACGAACAAATGCTTTTCGTAATTTTTCATTTATATGCGGAGATCCCGTCGAGGTCTTTTCTTTAGAATATGATATGGGGTTTATTGGGTCGGTAACGCGCTCGTGAGCGCCCCGTTGCAAGCGTCCGTAGGTAACGGTGACCGCTGCTTATACCATCAGGCGGCCGTAAGCTTGTTTGTCAATTTAGTAATATAATATAAAAATAAAAAAAAATCTGTACTATAAGTATAAGACGTTGCTTTGTACCAAATATCAAGATTCTGAGTTTACAGTTTACACCCGTTTACGGGTGGGTTTTGGGTGAGTTTACAGGGATTGAAGTACCCTGTAGGTTTTAATTCCCTTACGAGTGTCGCATAAACGGCTGTATCTTTTGATTGCGTTGGCTTAGAAATTTGAATTTTTTCACAGCTCCTAGAGACAGTAGACCTGAGTATTTGATATGAGTTTCAGCTTGATACCTCCATGCGTTCCAGAGAAAAAGGGTCTTGACAGACAGACAGTCGGGCAGCAAAGTGATCTTAAAAGGGTTCCGTTTTTTCCTTTTGACGCACGGAACCCTAAAAACAGTTTTTTTAAGTTCTGTTGGGCTGTATCATGTTTAAGAAGGAGTGGTTTGGACGTTCTATACTTGTCCAATGTGAGTTGGTAGATAAGCAGTAGGCCATCTAACCATTCCATAAACCCACTAGACTTGTGGATGCCACAGTTGGCATTTGAGATAGGTACTCTTCCACCGCCGCACTGCCCTTTCACCAACTGTTCAATTCAAGCTTCTAGTGACTACATAGTGTACTTAGTCAATTATCGTTACAAGCTAACCGTTGTGTTTTCTGTAGGCACAGGATCAAAAATGGCGACCTCATATTGAAAATAAGCAAAGCTGGTTGACCTTCATTCAATGTTCCGGAGGAGAAGAGTTTTCAGAGAGGTAGGGCACAGCGGATAATCCGCTCAAATCGGAGCAGTCCGCCTGGGGAAGGACCTCCATGCCATGTTGTGTTCCTACGGTGAGTAAGGTCTCCAGTCCAGAGCTTCACTTGGGGGCATCCGCGTGTAGTTCCGGACCCGTTCCCGTGGGAACCACATTGAATTTCGGGAAAAGCTATAGCCTATGTCACTCCCTGATAATGTAGCTCTCTACTGGTGAAAGAATTTTTGAAATCGGTCCAGTAGTTTCGGAGCCTATTCAATGCAAACAAACAACAATCAAATCTTTCCTCTTTATAATATTATTTTATTTAATGACATTAATTTGTTATTTGTTTTACTCTACTTAGATTCAATATAATCCGACCTCGTATTCTGAGATCACACGGTGACGTCACCGGTTACTCATCTAGTCCTCAAGGAAAATCCTAAATAAGAAGAAAACCTTGTCACATTACAACCTTTGATTTAGTATCGATCGGTCCCTTGTAGTGATCACACGTTTCATAAATATTATTAGGTATTTAATTAATTTAGTCAGTCAGTTTTTTTAACGCATTTTTAACTTTTAATTGATTTAAAGAGTGTATGGAAATGTTAATTGTTAATTTGCATGTCATGTTAAATGGCGGATCATTGGAACAATCTGAATGTAACACATTTTGTACATGTTTCTCGCGAATTTTATATTAAATTTCAACTACAGTGCGCGTCAAAATGATTTAGTATCATATCGATGCATTTGTAACTCGCATATGTAGCAACTGGTCTATTTATCAACTCGTAACTCTTGTAAGTTGTAAATCGTTGTAACTCGTCTATGATTTTGCAATATATGTAGGTTGGATATAGATTATTATGGAATGTTTTTGAGATCGATTAGTAGCGATGACAATTTTATAAAACAATTGAAAATCGATTGTTGTTATGCTCTGTGTAATAAGTGTGCGTTTCGAACTTCGCTTTACATCTGCGCGAGCCAGCCGCGTTGGCGACTAGTGTAACCATTTTTAATTGTGAAATTTTTTAAATTCCCAATTGTGGATGGGATCCCAGTTGAAAATTTTTCTTTCAAAAATTATCGCATTTTTAACATGTTAAATCTTAAATTACTTTGTTGTCACTGTCAAACTAAAGAATAAAGAGGTATAGAGCTTGGAATTAAATGCGTTTTAAAAACTGACTGTAAGACGTAAAAGTGTTTTAAATAATTATATAAATAAAGTGATGTAGTGATATTGAATTGCACAAAAATTGAAATTGCAAAGTTTTTAAACCACTATATAATTATAATAAAATGAAAATGTTGGCTTAGTTACGCCGTGACTATAATTTATATACTAATATAATAAAGCTGAAGAATTTGTTTGTTTGAACGCGCTAATCTCAGGAACTACTGGTTCGAATTGAAAAATAATTTTTGTGTTGTATAGTCGTTTTGTCGAGGAAGGCTTTAGGCTATATAACATTACGTTGCGACCAATAGGAGCGAAGTATTAGCGAAAAATGTTGCAAAAACGGGGAAAATTATTCATGCAAATTGTTTGAGCGTTGCATGCGCTGCGTAAACGGATGGTGTTTTCGATAACCACGCGAACGAAGTCGCGGGTACAGCTAACTAGTACGTCATAAATTTAGTTTTTATTTTGTATTAACTCATATAAAAATACTCAACGGATTTAGATGCTGAGTGCTTAGTACGACGTTTACAAGCCGACCAAAATGTAAAACTGTTTCATATTGTGAATTTATCAGACGCGTGTTGCATATCCAAATTAGCCGGGTTACACACTTCGACACGTGAGCAAGTAAGCCGCATAATTTTGATATGTAGCACGCGTCTTATAAATTCGCAACATGAGAGCTTCTTCATTTGGTCGGTTTGTTTACGTCGACATGATCGAATGTGAACAAAAAACTCGTACTAAGCACTCACGTTTTCAACAATAGATAGAGTGATATTTATTAGTAAAATACCTAAGGATTTTCTGAAATTCCCAAGAAAGAGCGGGATACACGCGAACGAAGTTGCGCGGACTTCGCTAGTTTATAAAAACAACCATACTAAAACAAAATTTCCTTTATTTGGGAACGTTGACCGTAAATTGTTATTAGTTTTGACATATTTATATAAATATTAGTTTTCCCGCGCGGCTTCGCTCGTGGTTCATTTTATGACTTGGCATTAGCATAGATCTTTGGACAACAAAACAACCCATGGCGCGACTTGTGGCGCCATCTGTTGGCTGATACAGCGCGCTCTATAGTAGAAAAAATATTTTCCCATTGGAATGACATACTTTCACGGGATAAAAAGTAGCTACGTTGGGCTCTGTACCTCTGACCATAATATGTATACAAATTTTCATAATGATCGGAGCTGATTAGTCAAGCCGTGAAGGAATAACAAACAAACTCACTTTCTCATTTATAATATATTAGTTATTTTTGTGCAATTCACCTGGTACCTACTTAAAAATTTCATAAATAAATTTCTCAAACAAATAGTTAAAAATGAGGATAATAGTGTTTGTGACTATATTATCATTGTTATATGGAGTCAAATGTTACAATAAAGTATTTGGGAACGTCCAAGACAGAGTTGCTTCGGCTAATGTGACGAATATACAATACAATGCAATACCATTTATGAAAAGAGTGAAATACTTCTTCTACAATAATCCGAATAATGCGAAAATTGCGGTAAGTTTTTAATTAATATTCAATTAATATTTATTACATTAAAAATTAATTGACGACCTCCGTGGCGTAATGGTTACCACGCCAGAGCGTCACTTAGGAGGTCCCGGGTTCGATCCCCGGTCGGGTCATGATGAAAAACGAACTTATTCTGATTGGCCTCGGGTCTTGGATGTTTATCTAAATAATATTTAGATATTATATTTTATAACAAATACATATTATGTATTTGTTATAAAATATCGTTGAGTTAATCTATGAGTTAGTACTTTGAGGCTAGCTCAATCTGTGTGATTTGTCCCTAATAAGTATATATTTATTTTAAGTATTTGAATAAAAATATTTTTTTCAATAATTGGGCGTTTAACCCAACATATCTATTAAAACAGCAAAAAAAGGAAATCAATTCAGTAAAAAAAAATATAATAACAAAAATGAAAAAAAAAACATTTTTTTTTAAAATGCATGTCAGTTATTACAATTTATTGTTAAAACATCAAATACTAATTACTTAATCATTAAATTAAATCAAAATTATAATTCATCATCATCATGACATGATCATCCACAATTTGTTCATTGCTGGACATAGGCCGCCCAAACGGCCTATGCCAGCGGCCTGCATCCAGCGGCTTCCTGTTAATTAATTACTTTATTTTCGATTCCAGGGCATCCAAGCTCTGGACAACCTACATAGCACATCAAGTGTGAACATAACAGCTGGTGGCGTCGGCTATTCATATGTGAACCTCCGTTTTAAGAGTGAGAGGGGCAGGGGACTGGATTACAACGTTGGAATATATGTACCGGACAATCAATATATATTTTAATTAATAAAATTGTTTAATTCTCTTCGTAATCATCGCACTGATAGAACGCCATCATTGTAGGTTCGCGCGAATTTTACTCGAATGAAAGCGCGATCGAAAAATATTGAACTCGAATCATGGCCATAAACGGTACTGAGATTTTGCGGCATTGGGATGGTGCACATGCACACCACCTTGTGTTTATTCATGCACACTACCACCCTTCAGTCAGTTGCGAGTTTGTGAGCGAGCGACAGAAGCAGAGGTGTCCACATTCGACAAGAAACGATCTGTTAAATAATAAAAATTGACAATTGGACACCACTGCTTCTGTCGCTCGCTCGCAACTGACTGAAGGGTGGTGGTGTGCATGTGCACCACCTTGTGTTTATATTCATGCACACTACCACCCTTCAGTCAGTTGCGAGCGAGCGACAGAAGCAGTGGTGTCCACATTCGACAATAAACGATCTGTTAAATAAAAAATGACAATTGGACACCACTGCTTCTGTCGCTCGATCGCAACTGACTGAAGGGTGGTGGTGTGCATGTGCACCATCTAAATGCCGCAAAATCTCAGTATCGGACAGCCTGTCTTTACTCGAATAGGTGTCCAAGTCCTAATTGACAATCGCACGACATTGTTTATTTTTAAATGTTTGTAAAACACGCGATGGTCGCATCGCATTACTCGCGCGATGATCGCTCATTCGCGTTCTGTTAGATCAGACGATGTCGTACGATTCACTTGACTATAATCCGTTCCAACATACTTGTCTTAAAAGCTCTAAACAATAGTCTGATTTAAAATATAAATCGATATGAAATAAACATTAATCGAGCACAATATTTTTTCATCATCAGAAATTGCTGATATTTTTTTTTATACCTGTCATTGTAATTGTATCCTATAGAATAGAATAGAATATATCTTTATTTGCTCAAATTAAGGTGAACAGATGCTCTTAAAAAATATTAATATTAATACCATTTTAAAAGAGCAAGTGCTAAGTTTTTTGACATTTCTTCTTAGCACAAATCTGCCGTCTGAACTGGTGGTAGGAAAAAATGGTGACAATTCGAAAGAGCTTACATTAGACCTATTTGAATTTGAATTTGCACACCCCGAAACTACTGGACCGATTTCAAAAATTCTTTCACCAGTAGAATGCTACATTATCAGGGAGTGACATAGGCTATAGCTTTTCCCGAAATTCAATGTGGTTCCCACGGGAACGTCGCGGGCAAAAAGCTAGTACATCAGAAAGTATATTGCGTGGGACAACAAAAGTTTTTCATTCATATTAACATGGAATTAATATTAATTAAAAAAGTTACGAATTCTGTCACTGTTTGTGTCTTCGTTTGAATAATTTGATTAGCGCATTGTTAATTATTGTGATCTAAATGATGCCTGCGGTTTCACCCACGAAATAATCCCGTTCCTGGACTGACATCGGGGATGAAAATTATCCTATGTGTTAATCCAGGTTATGAACTACCCGTGCACCAAACAAACACATCAAGACGTTTTAACGTGAAAGAGTAACAAACGTCCTTATATCCTCACACACAAGTAAAGATATTTAAAATAATATTATATCTGTTGTCTTGGTTTTTTTTATACCACTAAGGTGGCAAACAAGAATACGGCCCGCCTGATGGTTAGCAGTCACCGTAGCTGGACGCTTATATAAATAATAAATATATAGGGACAATTCATACAGATTGAGCTAGCCCCAAAGTAAGTTCGAAACTTGTGTTATGGGATACTAACTCAACGATATTATATTTTATAACAAATACATATATAGATACACATCCAAGACCCGAGGCCAATCAGAAAAAGTTCGTTTTTCATCATGACCCGACCGGGGATCGAAGCCGGGACCTCCTGGGTGGCGGTCTGGCATGGTAACCATTACACCACGGAGGTCGCCAAAATACCGAGTGTTTCACTCGCGCGTTGACAATCTTGTAGAAAGTGGAGCTCTGGAGACCTTACTCACCGTAGGAACACAGCATGGCCGAGACCAATGCTTTTGGCTACGATCTTCTGTAAGGTAGAGGTCCTTCCCCAGACGGGCTGCGAAAGATGCTGATGCGGATTGTCCGCTGTGTCCTACCACACTTATGTTTGCCCAGAGCGGGGATCGAACCTGCACCTTCCGAAGGGTCACTTGTCACTACCAACACACCACCGGGCTGACAAATAAAAATATTAGATATTTAATTTTATTTGGTATATCATGAGTTTATTTTGGAACAAGCTGTGCCCGAGGACTCTTTTCGCTTAGAGTTTCGGTAAGGGTGAAATAGGTAAGTTTTTTTATACCATTGAGGAGGCAAACTGACAGTCAGCGTAGCATATGGACGCTTGCAATACCGGGGGTATCACTCGCGCGTTGCTGACCCTGTGAAAAGTGGAGCTCTGTAAGCCTTTACCTGTTCTCTGTAAGTTTATCTGTAAGTCACCTTTTTTTATGAAACACAACAGACAAACAAGTAAAAGGCCAACATGATGGAAAAAAAAATTTGTGTGGGCAGAAATACGTCTATTTTACGTATAATTCAGGTGACGTCTGTTGTAACTTGTCTGCACATCCTTTAACTGACTATGCGTAAAGATAAACGAATATGTGACCACAATATATATTACAGTATGTACAAATGACAAATAAGGCCGTAACTGGGTTACTTTCGCCATTTCTTTTCAGTGGCTATTTCGCTTTTATTTTTAAAATGGTTACCGTAAAATTGTAAAACCGTTAGATTATTATGTAGTTTATAGAAAAATTCAGTCAGCGTAAAATTGTAATTACACTAAGTTGACGAGGCCCGGGGCTCCTATTTCTGGGTTTGGGGCCACAAGGTAAACCTAACGAATCTACTGTCACACTGTGATGTTACGGTTTTTGTAATTTTACGGTGACATTACAATATAAATCAATATTATTATGTACATTTCGACTAGTGAAAGTGTCTAGAGTGTGTCTAGAGTGTGTCTAGTGTGACTAGACTAAACGCTTTAACTGATTTGACTTTTTTATGATTGCCACAATGGAGAGAGATATAGGCTAAAAGAAAAATAGCTATTGGTAAAAGAAATAGTGAAAGAAAGCCAGTTATGACCTTTTTGTCATTTAACATTTCATCATCATCATAATAATGATGATTTAACATAACATTTAGCATCATTTTTTTATATTACAAAGGTGGCAAACAGGCATACGGCCGGCCTGATGGTAAGCCGTCACCGTAGCCTATAGACGCTTGCAATACCGGGGGTATCACTCACGCGTCGCCAAGGTTCCCAACCCCCCCAAGTGGAGCTCTGGAGACTTTATTCACCGCAGAAACACAACGTGGCCGAGACTAATGCTATTTGGCTACGATCTTCTGTAAGGTGGAGGTCCTTCTCCAGACGGGCTGCTTCGATTTGAGTGGATTATCCGTTGTGCCCTACCTCTCTTAGATTATCCGCTGTGCCCTACATCTCTTGATTTTTAACATTAGTTTAACATTTAGCATCATAATAATATGCTATATGGAAACGTTTTCATATAAATGTTCCAATATTAGAAACGTTTAAACAAATACGCGGACCGTCACTAATTAAAATAGTATTGGAAATAAAAGTGGAGTCACAAGAAAGACCGTCGTCTGAAGGCTTAACGTGCCCTCCGAAGCAGGCAGAGTCTTATTTATTTATTTATTTATTTATTTGGTTTACCAACAATTGTTTACACCATAAAGAAAACCACAAAAAATCCTATGTATTAAACTAAATGTAACAATTACTTAAAGGTAAACACCGCTTGTATATTTACTGCCAAAGACATAATTATGTTTAAAGTACTTATACAAATTTAACTGAACCAAACCAAAAAGCAAAAAGCAATAAATTAACAAAATAATACATTTTTTTATTATTTTTTATTAAGTGCAACATTCGCACGCAGAATGAGACTCAATTCCAAATCATGTACAGTTTTTTTGTGAGCATATTACGAGAGTCGAAGTGCACATCAATCCGGTCGCTGCAGCTATTTAATATTCTACAAAATCTAACAATGGGAGAATTACAGCCCAGTACCGTTCTTCTTAGAGGTGGTCTTAAAGGAGTACATGGATTACGTGGCATTCTGGAGTCTTGAGTTAACGAAACTCATCTAAATTCTGGCTAGGGTCGTTGTTGCTTAACTTGTGTGTTCGTTTTAAGACTGCAACACACCGACGCCATCCATGTCCTTGCGATGACATTTCGAGCTCCTCGTCGAGGTATAAAATATAGGTACTGTCAAATATTTGTGGTGTTAGAGAGGGCGGTACAGGGTGATGTTATAAAGAGCTCACAAACCCGACACCGCGCAGTTGATGCCAGGCTCTGTCCTGTACAGGTAAGTCTAAACATTTATTATTATATCATTGTTTTTTTGTAATAACGTTTCAATTAAATTATAATAATTATTGAAATAATTCGTTTTTTTTTTTCAAAAATGTTTTATCCCAACTTGGGTGGGGTGTTTTTTTTTAATTCTCAGTATTTTTTTTGCACAGTATGCATAGTATGTTCAGTACAGTAAATTGATTACGTATTTTATTTTATTTTCAAAATGTATTTTAAAAGCTAATATTAATTTATTTTAATGTATCGAAATTCGTAATTTTAAATTATTATAAGAGAAGATATAAAAAAAATATGTTTTAAATAAGATTATTTTACTAAAATAAGATTTTTTTTTAATTCTTCAATTATTTTTCTTAAAACAATTAAGATCAGTGAAACAATAAAAAAAAACTGTCAAATAATGCAGCCTTTTATAATGTTGTTATTTATTATCAATATTATTATTTCTCAATCATAATTTATTTTCTTTTCGATATATTTTTTTTTTAATAAAATAAAAATTGTGATTTTTCTGGATCGATTCCCGCTTAATTTATTTATTACTGGCGAAGCCCTCGAAACTTCGTTTGCGTGTATTCCGATTTCCCGTGGGAATTTAGAAAAATCCTATTATGTATACATTCCTCTTGAATCGCTCTATCGATTGATGAAAACTGCGTTAAAATCTGATGAGTAGTTAAAAAGATCTTAGGCAATCTAAGCAATTAGAAAGCTGAAGCGACTTCATTTTTAGGGTTCCGTAGTAAACTACAAGGGACACTTATAGTTTCGCCATGTCCGCCTGTCCGTCCGCGGTCTAGCGCCTAGACGCTTAGTGCTAGAAAGCTGTGTACTAATATTAACAGTGCTATCAAAGTGGTAGAATATTTAATAATAAATAAATGTTAATATTAAACTTGTATTTCATGTTTAATTCATATAAAAATATTCATTTAAAATGGTTCGTTGATGTCTTCTCCAAGCGGATTAAAAACTATTTCGATGATTGATTGAACCTGCGATCTTTTTTGACGAAGGTAGGGTACTACCAACATTCAGTCAATCAATGAATGAGATTACCATGGTAGCCATCTAAAAACATGGCGTCGCTGTGTCGCACTCTATTATGAATACACAAGTTAAGCGACGTCGACCATAGTCAGCGATTGGATGGGTTCCGTTATCTCGAGCTTCTCCTTACTTCGGAGGGCTAATCCCGGTTGTTATCGAAAGATGACAGTTGTTAAACCAAATCGGTGGCCTTAGGGCTTGAAAACACCGGCCTCCGTAAATCCGCGTTGGTGCAGCGTGGCAGAGTACGCTCTAATCACCTTCGATTTAAGAGAGACCCGTATCCCAGCAGTGGGATGATTATGTGATATAGGTTGATATGTTGTTGTTGTTACGTAATAATGTAATCTTTTCATCGTTATGAAACTTTGTAAAGACAAGACCCTGATCAACTCTTTCATTGGCGTACGGTACCACTGAAGTCTTTTGTACGGAACCCTAAAACATCCAGAATTTCATCCAATAATAATAAAATCAAAATTAATTTCCTACGTTATGGGTTCCCTTCAATTTTTAATCAAACGCTCAGTTTAAATACATTTTTATTGTACAAGTAATTATTTTATTAATAGCATTGTTGCTCAGTTTAGCCTGTCTGGTGACGAGGTACGAGGATTCGATTCTTGCGTAGTAAAAACAAACAGTCGTGTCTATTTAAAATATTAAATTTTTATTTTTGAGTGTAAACAATTCCCTCTCTGCAGAAATATATATTTCGCTGGAAACCGGAGCACGTAGAATTTGAAGTTCTAGAATTGGTCGCGTTTCGTGCCTCGACAGTACGTACACGTAGTCGACTTCTTTGAATTAATGAGGGAACTTGGTCCCCATAGGCTGGTTCCTAAGTTTATCAACATTAGGATTTGACCATAGCCACAGAATAGATAATAGTACTACGTACCATAGCGCTATTTGGATCGACATCCCGCGTTTGGTACATAATTTATGTATGTATATGTATTTGTATTTTATTTATTCTTATAAATGTACTTATACATTGTAACAAAGAGTGGAAGAAAACATTGATAAATGACAAAAAAGGCCGTAACCGGGTTTCTTTCGCCGTTTCTTTTACCTGTGGCCATTTTGCTTGTGTCCGAAATGGTGGTAGTTTATAACGTAGTTTATTTTTTTTATTTAAACAAGATGTAAATGACAAGAAAAAGTGCCTGTGAAGGTGTAATTTCTGAAATAAACGATTTCATTTCGACTTCTGCGACCTCCGTGGCGTAATGGTTACCACGCCATACCGCCACCCAGGAGGTCCCGGGTTCGATCCCCGGTCGGGTCATGATGAAAAACGAACTTTTTCTGATTGGCCTCGGGTCTTGGATGTTTATCCATATATGTATTTGTTATAAAATATAATATCGTTGAGTTAGTATCCCATAACACAAGTTTCGAACTTACTTTGGGGCTAGCTCATTCTGTATGAATTGTCCCTATATATTTATTTATTTATTTATTTCATTCATAACCCACTGCGCTGACACAGCGATTCTTATTAGCAATTATCTAAATTGCTAGTAAATAAATATATATGAAAGTAAAGAGGCTTACCTTAGCAAAATACGTCGTATTCAATATCAATTTCCGACACAAACATTACTTTCTCGGTAAATTAGACAAAAACATTTCGGTGTTCAATCGGTCAAGTTGACATATTTTTGTGTACACATACTTCATTTAATTATTTTCTTCTTCTCGTGTCAATGACTTGACTTATGGTCCTAAGTCCTAAGTGCCCTAGACGGGGCCATCAATGGTACTGCTTAATGGTACAGCTGGGCGTCCAGCGGGCAATCGACGCCAGGTGTTAGGCTTGTATTAAATTTCCTGGTACTATTGGGATATTTTTCACATCATTCAGCCACAACAATAAACTTGGCATTAAATAAACAATCTACGCAAACTTGGTATATGAAAAAACGTATGTTCAATGATAGGAATATAAAAATATTCAGATCTAAACTTCGCGAAATACATTGGGATAATATAATAAAGACTACTAACAATATTAATGACAACTATACGGCTTTCCATAATACATTAATAACAATTTTAAATACATGTATACCAAAAAAGAGGATAAAGATAAAAAATAAAAATAAAAAGTATTGGCTTACTACCGGCATTAAACAATCATGCATTAATAAAAGACAATTAAAATTATTAAAAATACGGACGGATAATGAAATTTTAAACACATATTATAAGAAATATGAAAAACTATTAAAACACACCATTAATACTGCTAAAAAAAATCAATTTAAAAATAAAATAAAATTTTCTTCAAATAAAATAAAGACTATGTGGAATATTATAAATGAACGAACCAACAAAAAACTAACTAGAAATAAAACAAATATAAAACTAAAAATAAATAACGAAACAATAAGCGAGCCCTTGCAAATAACAAACGCTTTTAACAATTTTTTTGCGTCTATTGGTGAGTCCAACAACCATAATGCAGCAACTAATGAGACACCAACAGTATCGAACCTTGTAGAAAATTCATTATTTCTTAGCCCTGTTGTTATTAAGGAAATAAATAAAATAATAAAAAATTTAAAAAATAAAAATAGTTATGGAATAGATGAGATGCCGCCAACTTTATTAAAAAAATGTGCTGATGAATTAACCCTACCATTTGTAAAATTAATTAACCAATCGTTCCAGGATGGTGCCTTTCCATACCTCTTAAAAATCTCTATTATAAAGCCCATACATAAGAAAAATGAAAAAATTTACCCTAATAATTACCGACCAATTTCTCTTTTACCTACAGCTGCTAAAATCTTCGAAAAGGCAATGTATAATAGAATTTATAACTTCTGCGAAAAATACGCAATTTTTCATAACTGCCAAAATGGTTTTCGTAAAAATCGATCAACAATACTAGCAGTATATAAATTCATCCAAGAAGTGCTTAACAAACTAAATGATAAAAAACATTCATTGGGAGTTATGTTAGACATGTCAAAAGCCTACGATAGAGTACAGCATAAAACTCTTTTGTCGAAATTATATAAAGTAGGAATCCGCGGACAGGTACATAAATGGATTACTTCATACCTTAAAGATAGGGAACAATTTGTAGAAGTAGAATACCACGACTTTGACAAAAGAGAAATTAAACACATAAGATCATCGGGAAAAATTATAAATTCATCAATACCGCAGGGCAGTGTCCTAGGATGTTTGTTATTCCTGATCTACATAAACGACCTCCCGGGAATATTGAGTGAGTTTTGTGTTTTATTCGCGGATGACATCTCAGTAGTTATATCAGCCAGCGACGAAGCTGCATTAACTGAAAGAACAATCTCTACTCTAAGCCTAATAAATGATTGGATGAAAAATCACAACCTCGAAATTAACCTACAAAAAACTAAATTGATATCATTTCGACCATATCAAAGAAAACCAATTGATTTAAAAATAAATTTTAATAATACGGATCTTGAAGCTATAAACGAATTTGCGTTACTTGGCCTAATAATAGATACACATTTAAATTGGAAATCACATATAAACAGTTTAAAGCGTAAGTTGTCTAGCTTTGCATATGCTCTAAGAGAAACGAAAAAAACAACTGACTTAGAAACAGCTGTCTCTGCATACTATGCTTACGCCTATGCTTGGCTAAGCTACGGAGTGCTGCTATGGGGAGATAGTACTGACTCAGAAAGCCTGTTCAGAGTGCAAAAAAAGCTTATAAGAATATTAGTCAATATAAAACAAAGAGAAAGTTGCAAACCTCATTTCAAACAATTAAAAATCCTACCACTACCTTGTATTTATTTATTAGAAACATGCAAATTTGCCCAAAATAATTTAAATTTTTACAAAAAAAGATCTGAAACCAACACTAGATATGAATTTAGACACAAAAATAAACTACAACTACCAAACTCTAAACTAACATTGCATTCGGATAGCCCCCTGGCTATGTCGGTTAGAATATACAACAAACTTCCTGAATATATAAAAAATGAAAATAATGGAAAAATATTTAATAAACAGATAAAACAACTTTTACTCTTAAAGTGTTATTACTCTACAACAGAATACCTTAACGATAAATTTATTTAATCAATTGAACAATTAATTTGATATAATAATAACCAAGTAATTGACATTACATTAATATAATCAAATAAATAAAATTGTAACCATATAACTGAGTATTATAATTATTAGTATTATGGTGAAATTCCTCCTCTCCGCTTTTGCAGCGCCCAACAGGGCCCTTAAGTGAGTGTAGAATTATTGTATTATATTATATTACTGTATAGTGTATTATGTAATCTGCATGTAATTTGAGGAGCAATAAAGAATTGAATTGAATTGAATTGAATTTCAGTGTCATTTGTACCATCAATGGTACTGTTCAATGGTACTGGTGGTCCGGCGGGGGGGCAGAGGGCGTCCACAGTGCGTCGCCAACCCGATCAGTGTTGAGCTTCGCGTTTTATTTCGCTCCAAGTCTTCCCTATTGCCTTCGCTTCTGCAGCGACAGTCCGCCGCCAAGTCTGTTTTGGACGACCACGATTTTGCGCTTTTCTTTGGAGCTCCAGTCGATGGCATGCCTCGGTATGTGGTCCGGGTCCCTTCGGAGAGTGTGGCCAATCCAACTCCACTTGCAGCGTTTGATCTGCTGGTCAATCGGAGTCTCGCCGCAGCGCTCCCAGAGATCTAAGTTGGACATTTTCTCGCGCCAGTATATACCGAGAATCCGGCAGTGTTAGTAAAGTGGCCTTGTCATTGCCCTTTATTCCCGGAAGTCAACCTTGCGGGGAATCAAACCTCACACGCCAGAACCAAAATGGTCGCGTACTGCGAGGTTTCAGAGGAGTTCCCCCCCCCCCCGCGAACGCTAAAGCTGTGAAATGAGATCACCGTCGAGGTCTTTTCGAACTATAATATGGGGTTCTCATTTTCAGAGGGTCCGCACCGCGCGAGTGATACTCCCAGTGTTGCAAGCGTCCATAGGCGCTTACCATCAGGCCACTAACGTGGCAAATAAGCTTACGGCCTAAGCTTATTTGCCACGTTAGTGGTATAAGAAAAGTCCCTTTAAAGAAAATCATCTAGACGCCAATGCTCCTAGCTCGCGGACTCTCATGACTTCGTGGGCCAGGAGCGTTGGCGATACTATACGTTCATACTAATATTATAAAAAGGAAAGATTTGTAACGAAACTCAAAAACTAATACTTAGATCGATCTCAAAATTTCTTTCACCGTGGAGAAGCTACACTATCCCCGAGTTAATAGGTTATATTATTTTTTAAGCTATCCTTAGATCATACGAGTGTCTATGATCTAAGGCTATTGCATAGCTTTATCGCGGGCTTAGAGCGTGGCGACCGCGACCGAATCAAGAAATTCCGTTGTCGAATAAAACCCAACACCCCCACTCCGCGCGCCGTTGAAAGCCGTGCATCGTCTAACGTCGTTTCAGTTCGGCAGACTTCGGCACGGTGTTTGTGTGCGTGCGACCAGACGTATGCGTCCGACTAGCTGCTAACTGCTCATAACTGATTCTATCTCTTTTAGACACGATGCTAGGTGAGACAACGTGCTTTTTGGCCGCGTCCACTAGTGACTTCGAGCCCGCTACTATGCAATAACTTTACCGCGGCAGTCCCCGAGTAGAGTGACACACGTTTTTTTTTAAAATGAGGACTCCTTCTAAAACCATTACGAAGAAGCTGGGGCGGGGCACTAGTCTAGAATAAAAATGTATATTTGTCTTCATAATGATAATCCAGTTATAGGTTTTTACGGAACTCCTGTAGGCGAACACGGGAAATTGACTTCGTCCCAACAAACAAAACATCTTTTTCTTTGCTTTCCAACACTTCCTGAAAGTGTTTTCAGAATTACAAAACAACACGGAGTTTTTTTTGTAGACGGTATCTTGAGACCTATTTTATTGACAGTGAGTTGCACAGAAACATTTTAAAAATCTTGATAACACAGACCTATTGAGAAAGCTCAAAAGAACTAAACCCTTTGAGTTAGTGTAGTGTAGTGAAAACAATACTAGTGATAGTGCAATAACATTTATAACACATGAACAAACTAAGATAAGTCGATGGACAATATTCTTAGACTATACGTTTTATAAGTTTAGGTTCAAGTTAATTTACTAATTAGCCAATAGCTAGATTGTAATATTCTAAAGTAGGAATTACATATTTATACTTTACTTTAAAAAAAAAAAAAAAAATTACACATTAAATTTTGACGACCTCCGTGGCGTCGGATACCATGCCGGACCGCCATCCAGGAGGTCCCGGGTTCGAATCCCGGTTGGGATGATGAAAAACAAACTTCTTTTTAAATTGGCTTCGGGTCTTGGATGTTTGTCTATATTATTATGTATTTGTTATAAAATATAGTATGTATCCCATAACACAAGTTTCGAACTTACTCTGTGGCTAGCTCAATCTGTGTGATGTATCCCTCCCTATATATATATTTATTTATTAAATTATAACTGTCTGTCACTATCACACTTCAAGAGAGGTAGGGCACAGCGGATCATCCTCTCAAATCGGAGCAGCCCATCTGGGGAAGGACCTCCACCTTACAGAAGATCGTAGCCAAATAGCATTTGGTCTCAAGTCTCGGCCATGTCGTGTTCCTTCGGTGAGTGAGGTCTCCAGAGTTCCACTTGAGCTGGCAATACGTGAGTGATACCCCTGGTATTGCAAGCGTCTATAGGCAACAGTGACGGCTTACCATCAGGTTTGCTTGTTTGCCACCTTTGTGGTAAAAATAAAAATTTAAGAAGAAATAGCTATCATAGCTTGAGACTTAACGTGGAATTAACAATAAAATGCGTTTCAAAAACCAGCTGAGAGTAACTTAACGTATTCCTTCATCCATTTTGTTATTTCTTATCATCACCTCGATGTTTCTTATGTAGATTTTTTGATAGTTCAGTCAGAATCGAATGGTGCGTTGGTATATTGATCCTATTTTCGGGACCAGAGATCGCGGCTTCGATTCCCACACGGGACAATGTCTTGGCATTTGTAGTTCTCCAGTCTGCATGTTTTCTATTTATATGTTATCATGTATGTAATCCGTCATTGTATACAATTCCTAGGAAATGTGTTAGTTTAAAGGTGGCCTCGCTCCCTTCGGTCGCTCGGCTTTTGATGGTCACAAGCTAACCCTAACCTAACCCAGCTTTGTCTGATGAATAACGTGATTACTTTTTTTTTATATCATACAGCAGACAAACAAGCAAGCGGGCCACCTGATGGAAAGCGGTCACCGCCACCTATGAACATCAGTAACACCAGGGGCGCTACCAATGCGTTGTCCACCAAGGAGGTTGGAGGAAAGGAAGGAGGAAGGGAAGGGAAAGAAGGAGGGGGAAAGAGGGGATAGGGAAGGAGTTGGGCTTCCGGATCTCTCGCTCACCGAACGAAACCCATTGCTGCTTTACGTCGATATTCTGTGAGAGGGTGGTACTTCCCCGGTCGAGCATGCCCATTTCATAATAATTGCTCTACCACTCCAACATTACATTTATTACAGATATTTCTGATTCTTTTTCTTGACGATGTTGTGCAAGCTAGTGAAGCGCTAACGGGATACGCTTCACCAGCAACATTGGTTTTAGGACCACACCCGTCGTTGGTCAGCGAGTCCATCGGACTTAGCCGGTTAGTGTAGCTAGGCTGTACTACCGACCATTCCCCTATCCGCCACCTTGGGGACGCTCCCCTACGCTGTGAGGGCCAGCGCGGGGGATTCTCTGGGTTAGGTTAGGGTTGGCCTGTGACCATCAAAAGCGGAGCAACCGAAGGGAGCGAGGCCCCCTTCATAATAACACATTTCCTAGGAATTGTATACAATGACGAATTCCATACATTTCGTCACTGTGTGTCGCACTCTAATTTAAACACGCAAGTCAAGCGACGTCGACCCTAGCCAGTGTTTGGATGGGTTTTGTTATCTCGAGCTTTTTTTATTTTTTTATTATTAATTTATTGAGCCACAAACATGTTTACAAAGAATTTCTTATATTTAGGGTAACAAATACTTATCTTACATTATTGTAAACACAATATCGTTGGCTACTTATATAATAATTTTTATTACATTTTAAGTGAAACCCGAAAAATGAAGTTAAATAATCTGAATATGTGCGAAAGAATGTACGCATGTCGTGTAAGACTGTGCGTGTGATGATTGATGGTAACTGTGTATTTGTTGTGTGTATGTGCGTGCGTGTATGTGCGCAAACAAAACAAGCGAAGGTATGATTGTATCCAACGAAAATCTGGTTGCACGGAGAACATCGTACCCACTAACTCAGCATGAATAACAGTAGTTGGAGATGACACGTATGAATATTATGATAATAATGACAATCAAACAAATTATACATCTCGTTTTATAGACTTTTTTTACTATTATTATTATTCATAATAATTTTGGTTCTATTTATTAATTTATTTGTTTATTTCTATATTTACTAGCGTTAATTATATTTTCTTAATTCTTTAGAGTATTCAAAATTTAAAAAAATATAAATAGGTACACAATTAGATCCAGATTAGTCTTTGGATAGTAAGTTATACAGTTCTTTTTTATATCTTCCAACACTACTTGCAAAAATATCCAGTTTATTAAATTTCTTATTGAAACTCTTTGCCATACGTTTTAATGGTGAACGTACTCCAGCATTAGTGCGGTTAGGGGAGACAGCAAATAGCGGGTTGTTCCGCGCAACACGCATCTGTGGACGTGGTGGCGTGGCACTGTGTAACTCAATCTGTTAGTAATCTCTATGCAATTATATTTATTGTTACATAAGTCGTACATCAACATGGCTTCCAGTTGATTACGCCTAGATCTTAAATCCAGTAGTTTATATTTTTTTAATAGTAAGTTATATGTCAACTTTCTATGATGGTATTTATAATGAACACAGCGCAATATTTCTTTTGGACCATTTCTAAAAGACTATGATATTTTTCATAAATAGGATTCCATATCGATACGGCATATTCAAGTTGGGGTCTTATTAGTGATTTAAGGAGATATATATTTGTGTTTTCATTTTTAAATTCGGTGGATGAACGCATAATGAAACCATACATTTTAAAAGCTTTAGAGATAATTTTTTCAATATGTAAATCTAAATGTAATTTACTATCAAGTATGATTCCCAAGTCTTTAATTTTATTTACCTTTTCAAGGTTCGTATCACAGAGCGAGTAGTTATAATTACTTATTCCTTTTCTTTGTAAATGTTATTATTTTACATTTATTTAAATTTAGTTGTAATTTGTTGTCGATACAATATTCATTGAGACTATTTAAATCTTCCTGCAGTTTTTGATGGTCTAGATCATTCTTAATAATTCTGTATATTTTTAAATCATCCGCGTATATAGCTTCTCCGTGCTTTGGAGGGCACGTTTAGCCGTCGGTCCCGATTGTTATCGGTAGATGACAGTAAGACAAGTCGGTGGCCTTCGGGCGGCTTGAAAACACCGGCCTCTGCCATTCCGCATTAGAGCAGCGTGGCAGAGTACGCTCTAGTCCCCTTCGATTGAAGGGAGACCCGTATCCCAGCAGTGGGATGATTATGGGTTGATTGATGATGATGATATGATGATTGTGTTTGTTGGCAGATCCCAGAGTGACACGATGTGGCGATATATTTGCGCGCTCATAATCCTGTGCGCTGCTCTGTCCAGGGGGGAACCGGAGGAAACCGACAAACGATCCGAAAGTAAGTTGTGATCTCATTTTTAACAACCTTTTAATATTATTTTTTTTTGATATAGGGACAATTAACACTGATTGAGCTAGCCCCAAAGTAAGTTCGAAACTTGTGTTATGGGATACTAACTCAACGATATTATATTTTATGACAAATACATATATAGATACACATCCAAGACCCGAGACCAATCAGAAAAAGTTCGTTTTTCATCATGACCCGACCGGGATTCGAACCCGGGACCTCCTGGGTGGCGGTCTGGCATGGTAACCATTACGCCACGGAGGTCGTCAACTTTGAAACTACTATATACAGAAAAATATATTGTGAACTTGTTTTTATTGAGGGATCAAGCAATGAATACTAGGGTCTTTGTGGTCCATAATCCTACTAATATTATAAAGGCGAAAGTTATGTGTATGTTTGTTACTCACGCTCAAATGGCTGGACCAATATTTATGATATTTGGTATGTAGGTAGCTGATACTTTGGATTAACACATAGGGTACTTT
The DNA here is from genome assembly GCA_905163395.2 of Endotricha flammealis. Classification (NCBI taxonomy): domain Eukaryota; kingdom Metazoa; phylum Arthropoda; class Insecta; order Lepidoptera; family Pyralidae; genus Endotricha; species Endotricha flammealis. The sequence goes on from LR990883.1 coordinate 7,561,584, forward strand.
TTATCCCGAAAAGTACGTAATTTCCGTAGGATTTGATCAAAAATCTGACATAGATGGCGCTGCTGTGCATAAATAAATGCACGCAAACGAAGTTGCGCGGGTTTCACTTAGTTGATAAATAAAGAAAGAAAGAAATATATAGGGACAAATCACACAGATTGAGCTAGCCCCAAAGTTAGTTTGAAACTTATGTTATGTGATACTAACTCAACGATACTATATTTTATAACAAATACATTCAAGACTCGAGGCCAACCAGAAAGAGTGCGTTTATCATGAAGACCCGACCGGGATTCTAACCCAGGACCTCCAGGGTGGCGGTCTAGCGAGGTAACCATTACGCCACGGATGACGTCGAGTTTGTTTGAAGTAATTGATAATTACAGGTATTTTCCTCTCCTCAGTGTCTCCCGGTCCGTTTCTGATGAGCTCCCGGTACGGTCGTTCTTCTCCAAGGATGAGGTCACCAAGGACTGATAAGTGAGTTGTACTAAACTGTTAATCTATTTGCTGAAGGTACACCTAAACATAATAACTACTCTGTCTATTTTCTTTCTGATTAAATCCGTTGTGAGTTCCAAGACAGCTGTAGTTTCTCCCCCGGGACGTCAATAAGCTTCATTGCTTATTGTCAATCTGATGTCGCCGTTGTTGATCCTGGATACATAGGAGACACAGCGGTGGGAATGTGTGGTGGGCTTGTCCCGATTATTATTAAAAACATAATAACTATTTAAGTTTCGCATTGCATTATTATAAACTAATATTAAACCGGGAATTAACGCGATCATACCTTGATCTTGCCTGACGTTTCGACCTTGTTTGTTTACTTTGATTTTTAAGTCTAATTTTTACATTCTTCAGCCAAAAATCAAAGAAAAAATTGTTCAGACACTGACCCCACTGCGCGCTGTCTGTCCGAGTTCTGCGTTCCGCTTTCACTGTAACCTATGAATACACTAAAAGAAGTCGGACCGCGAACGGTAACAGTAGTAACGGACGGTGGAACTCTGAACTCCGACCGCTAGATCGCGCGCAGTTTGCCTTAGGCCTAAAAGTCTACAGTTTTTTTTTTTATAATTTTATATTTTTTTTCATAGAATGTTCTTCCTCCCGGGTAGATATGGCAAGAGATCAGAGCCATTGCGACATCCAATCACATCCAAAGAACTGCTTTGCGAATACACAGGAGTATATCAATTGTATAGATGCACACCACCCACTGCTGCTGCACGGACACTCTTTAACTTAAGGTGAGTTTTTTTATACTACAAAGGTGGCAAACAAGCCTGCAACCCGCCTGATGGTAAGCAGTCACTGTAGTATATGGACGCTTACAACACCGGGGGTATCACTCGCGCGTTGCCGACCCTGTAGAAAGTGGAGCTCTGGAGACCTTACTCACCGTAGGAACACAGCATGGCGAGTCCAATGTCATTTGGTTACGATCTTCTGTAAGGTGGAGGTCCTTCCCCAGACAGGCTGCTCCGATTTGAGTGCATTATTCGACCTCCGTGGCGTAATGGTTACCACGCCAGACCGCCACCCAGGAGGTCCCGGGTTCGATCCCCGGTCGGGTCATGATGAAAAACGAACTTTTTCTGATTGGCCTCGTGTCTTGGATGTTTATCTATATATGTATTTGTTATAAAATATAATATCGTTGAGTTAGTATCCCATAACAGAAGTTTCGAATTTACTTTGGGGCTAGCTCAATCTGTATGAATTGTCCCTATATACTTATTTACTTACTTATTTATTTATTGGCTGTGCCCTACCTCTCTTATATATTTACATATATTTTGTCTAAAATTGTAAAAACCGTTAGATTTTGAACCCTAACATACTGCTAACCTGCAACCGTAACATCACAGTATGATAGTAGGTTCGTTAGGTTTACCTTGTGGTTCCAAACCCAGAAATAGGAGCCCCGAAATAGGCTTCGTCGACTTAGTGTAAAATTACAATTTTACGCTGACAATTTTTCGATTAATTCTAAACTAACGGATTTTACAATTTTACGGTAACATATTCAGTGTTTCTCTAGCATTAACATGTACAGAATTAGACAAGTATTAAAAAAAAACGCTTAATGGGACATTAATCGTTTTTAGCGACTGGTAATTTACAATTGAAAATAAAAAAATAATACTGTTTCACCGTTTTTATCAACAGGAGGGGCGAAGATTCGAGCGACGAGAAGTAAAATACAAACCAAACATATAAATCAAAATCTAGTCAAATACCGTTTACCTAATCTGTATTAAAAAGTACTTATTTAATTTTTATATTTACATAAAAACTCATTAAATCACTATTTAAGTATTTTACTGATATATTTTAAAGACAATGTAAAATTAAATATATTTTACGATCGCATTGTAACAACTAGATATTATATTTTTATGATTTTGTTATTATTTATTTATAAATTATTAATGTAAATAACATTTTATATTAGGGTGGTATGTTATACAAGTTAAACCACTTATACATCTTTGGTTAATTCATATTTAAACCTATTTTTTTTTATCATTACTTTGTTCCGCCCATTAGAGTTACTATCCTACCCTACCGTACTAACTTGCGAAAACTAATTTGATTAGTATACTACCCTAAATGTAAAAGTACAAAAAAATATAGAAGGTGACTAGAGAGCGGTTAGTAATTTAACTAATTAGGGGAACTCATTTTACTATGAGTCAAAATTACAGAGGTTATGGTTGGTACACTAGTTAACACAGCCGTCTAGTCGGCCTCGTCGTCGAGGTCTCGCATCGCGATACCCATGGAAACTCTGTTTTCGCTGTACCAGGCACGTGCCGGGCAGTTTGGCGGTGAGAGCCATAGAGCCCAAATAGACGGACTGCTCAAATAGATTAGATAGAGCCATTGATCAACATCACCTCATGCTTGCAGGCATCACCAGTCAACAGCTTAAAGCTTTGGCCGCCCGAAGCAGTTCAACTGCTCGAGCGGTCGGTGTATGTAGAAGCTGTAGTTCACAGTTCGCAGCTTGAAGCAGTACATCCTGATGATGCTTCAAGTAGTCCGTATATGCCCTTAGAGACTAAACACACTATGCCGAAAATACGCGGTCGAAATTCGGAGTGATTACGCCTGCAATGGACATGCTTATCGGGACAAGCCCACCACGCATTCTCACCGATGTGTCCCCTGTGTAGCCAGGATCAACAACGGCGACAGAATGACTATAAGCGACGAAACTTATACTAACGCAACATACTTACAAATTACACCACGTTACGTACAGTCGAACTTTCGGCCTGGCGCGGCGTAAGTTCGCGGTGGTCGCACGTCGAAAGCAGCGGTTTTATACTAGTAACAAAAATCATTCGAATCAATAGCTGTCTCACTCATACAAATAAGAATTGAGAGGGACAACGATTGAAATTGACACGAGATTTGAATGATTCTTGTTACGAGAAGACGGCTTTGTTTGTATAAGTTTGGTTTGTAAGGTTTATGGATTAATAAATTAAAATCTGCACCTTAAAGAATGGTCCTTGACAGCTCAACAGGGACGTGTGGAGGGAAAAAGGGGAGGCTTTCACCCTGCAGTGGAACTTAAATGACAATTTTAAAAAAATGTTTACATTTTGACCTTAGTAAAATGAGTTCAAAGAGTCATACACTGAATTGTTTTAGGCTGGGAGTTCAGTGTACGACATTATCGAGAACGCAATCCTTACATATTATTCTAATAATTTGTTTAGAACTCACTAACGACTACTTTTATATGTAATCTGTAACCCCAGCGTTGTGGGGTTCCAATTACTTTATATGTATTATGTAAAATTGTAAATCATAGATTATTTTCTAATTGTAAACCTCTTTTCTTGTAACAACATTTACAATTTAATCTTTCATTCAAATTAAAAATTGAGCGAGATAATGGATTTGAGATGAGATTGAAACCGCTTTTTTTATGAGAATGGGGTCGTTTGTGTTTTGTTTACAATTAAAAAAAAATTGACAAAAATTTTCAAAAAATATTTAAACTATTTTTTTCTATAAAAAGACTAATTCTTTTGTGCTCAAGCAACAACCTAGTCCCTGTAGTTGTAGCATTAAGTTATAATTCGTTCCTCTTGTATGTAAGAAGTAAATCATATACTTTCCAACATGTCTTGTAATTTTGCGATATATTTATTTTGAATTAATGTTTTTCGTTAATTAAATAATATCTTAAAACATGTAAGTTAAGCGTTACTCGATAAAAAATATGTTATAATAAAAATTATATTAAAAATGTTAATATTGTTGACTGTATTAAATAATGTGCCAATTGATACTGAAATAAATGGAGATTTTATCCGAAATTGTTTAGTATTATTTCATTCATTTATGTGGTAGAGCATACTTGATGTAACTATCCTCTCACTGAATTATGGGCGTGAAGAAATGAGGAACATTCCGTCGGGTACCTGTTCGATTGCTTGTTTGCCTGTTATGTCCCCTCACCTCGCACAAAAAGATTCGGCCAGTTATTCTCTTGTCGAACCATTGAACGGTGGAACGAGCTACCCGACGATGTGTGTCACCACACCACACGTGTACGACATGGGGTCCTATAATAAGCGGTGCATGAAGAGGCACCTTTCAGGCCGGCCTAGTAGAAGCGACGAGACACCATAAAGCATGTCTTGTCGCTCCTATTCCTGGACCCCTATGACCTGCGGCCCATTTGACAGGCTGGAGTTACATGCCGTGTCTCAAAAAAAAAAAATGTGCCATAAAAAAAAGAGCATTATTTCCAGACTACTTTGTTAATCCATGCCAATCCGCTCGGCATTGATTTTGTCTATTCACCATTCCTGCCATACAAGGCGTTCTACACCTGTACCCCTACCATGACCGCTTAAAACAAAACAATAACGGCTGAGTAAGCGGGACAGCGCAATACATGATGTAAGGCGACGTATCGTTTACACAAGCGTTTAAGAAACTACATTTGTAGAGATACAGGGTTTATTACACCTTGTAACCACTGTATTTCATTTTAATAACGGATCTTAGATATCATATTGATGTGAATTGATGTGAAGTTAAGCCTTCGCACGACAACGACGTAAGGCGCGGAAAGTCGTATAGTTGGCAACACTGTGTGTAAAATAAAACATTAAATTAACGAAATGAACGATTCCCCCCGCCCGCACCCAGAACACGAGGGATGTTTTCCACGGTCTCCGGCAAACATTTTGGTAAACAAAACATTGTTATTTCATTCTTTTCATTCATTCAAAACATGACAATAATGTGTTCATAACAATGTTTTGTTCAAAACATGCAGAAGACGCGCCTGCATACTTTTTCTTTAGACATATAGACAAGGTGATTCAGACCATATTACAGTAACCTTGTTGAGTAAGTTTAAATAAATATAAATATAGTTTCTTTAAACCTCTTTTAATGTATTTTGTTGTCAACATTGTCCTTTCTTTGGTGAGCTTTTCATTGTGTTCCAGTTTTGAGGAAACAATAGCGCCTAAACAAATAATACGTATAAATTCACCTACACACTTTTAATGCTAGTATTTCATATCTATTCTAAATATTTATGACGACCTCCGTGGCGTAATGGTTACCACGCCAGACCGCCACCCAGCAGGTTCGAATCCCGGTCGTGTCATGATGAAAAACGAACTTTTTCTGATTGGCCTCGGGTCTTGGATGTTTATCTATATATGTATTTGTTATAAAATATAATATCGTTGAGTTAGTATCCCATAACACAAGTTTCGAACTTAAGTACTTCGGGGCTAGCTCAATCTGTATGAATTGTCCCTATACATTATTTATTTATTTATCTCGGGACAAGTCCACCGCACATTCCCACCGCTGTGTCTCCTGAATAGCCAGGATCAATATCAACAAGGGCGACCTCAGATTGACAATAAGCAATGAAGCTTATTGACGAGAAAACTACAGCTGTCTTGGAACTTACAACGAATTTAATTAGAAAGAATTATGATGGTGTGAAACTATGTGAGAGACAGCAATTTGAAACAAATTGTTATACCTCCGGTATTGCAAGCGTCTATAAGCTACGGTGATGTTTACCAACAGGCGGGCTGTATGCTTGTTTGCCACGTTTGTGTTATTAAAAAAAACATTATAGTCAAATTGCAGCCTAGAGAGATGGCAAATCAAAAGCTCTGTAAATAAACCGACCAAATAGAATGATTTGCAGATTTATTGTCAGTCCTCATTTAATGATGCCGTTGCACAAACCAATGATGACTTGAGTAAAATTTCACTCTGGAGCCAAAGTTTTGGACTGAAAGTCAACCCAGCTAAGTCGCAGGCCATTATCGTAGGAAGCCATTCTTTTATTACTAGGCTTGATGCTGCGCTATTACCGCCGGTTATGTTAGATGGTGTTTGTATCCCTTACAGTAATTCCGTAAAGAACTTGGGAATAATCATTGACGGTACATTATCTTGGAGAACACAAGTTGCCGAAGTGAGTAGGAAGATGTTCGCTGCCTCTGCATCTCGTCGTAGACTTAGGAATTTTCTACCCACTGCCACCAAAGTTGCTCTTGCACAATCCCTACTCCTCCCCATCCTAGACTACGCTGATATAGTGTATCCCGACCATAATGTTGACTTGCTTAACAAGCTAGAACGTTTGCAGAACTTTTGCATTAGATTTATTTACGGATTACGCAAGTTTGATCATGTATCCGAATATCGTGTCAAGCTAAAGTGGCTTCCCATTCGGCAGCGTAGAGACCTGCACACTCTTTCATTCCTATACACTATACTCTTCAACCCTCGTTCTCCTTCATATCTCAAAGACTGTTTTAATTTCTGCTCTTCCTCTCATAGTTTATCACTTCGCTCCTCTGAAAATCTTACTCTCCTGTTTCCTGTTCATTCTTCATCTTTCTTTGATAAATCTTTCACCATCCAGGCTGTGAGACTTTGGAATAGCTTACCAGTATCCATTAGAGCGGCTAAGACTATAAATATGTTTAAAAACCAAGTCAAAAACCACTTTTTGCTCCTTTAATTGTACATTTACTTGTTTACTTTTTCCTTTAGCATTCTTACAAAGTACCTTTATGTATCCCTTCATATGTGAGTATATGTATATATATATATAATATATATTTCTATAATGTATATTTGTGTGAGTATTTATTTATTAAATAATATGGTATATTAAATATATAATATGCTGAAGTATTTACTTCACCTACTCAAATGAGTATTTATATGTGATCTTCTTGTTTATATTTTTAATCTTTAGTTTATTTTATTTTATTATTGCTAGCCCTGCCTACTCCATATATAGCTCTGTTACCCTAAGGTTGCCTTGAAAAGATTGCTTTGATCAATAAGGCCGCCTTGTTGCCAATACACAAGTCTGTAATCTTTTTTTTTTGTGTTTACCATATTGTATAGTATTTCTTGTGTTCTAATGTTTACAGTCTGTGTGTTGCAAATAAAGCATATTCTATCTATCTATCTATAGAATAATTATATGACGCGTGTTACATGCAAGCATACGGCCCGCCTGATGGTAAGCATCACCGTAGCCTATAGACGCTTGCAATACCGGGGGTATCACTCATGCGTTGCCAACCCTCCCAACCACCCCAAGTGGAGCTTCACCGTAGGAACACAACATGGCCGAGACCAATGCTATTTGGCTATCTCTTATATTTAAAAATTATTTGGTTTACTTACCTACCTACACATTAAAATGTGAGCAACCCGGCTAACTTGAATATGTAACACCCGTTTAATAAATTCAAAATATGTAACTTATTTTATCGGCTTGCGAATGTTACCAATAAACTCTTACTTACCACTCTAATTTTTTTCCCTGGTCAACTAACCGTGGCATTTAAAAATATTGTTATAGGTACAATAGCATCATTATTGCCGTTCCCGGACTGATGTCCGAGTTCAAAACTATGCTATGTGTTAATCCAGGTTATTAACTACCATCATATATATGTATCATTGTTCCCGCAGCCCCGCCCATCTAGGCGGATGAGGTGGCAGTCAGTCAGGTTTTTAGTCGGTATACCCCAAGTGGTTAGAGGGGGAGCCCGACATACCCCCGCCGCTCCCCAAGTGGCGGGGCATGCAGCAATGCATTTTCCTGACATAAAACAAAAAAAAAAAAAAAGGTTATTAACTACCAGTGTATAAAATTTAATGCAAATCTATCGAACCTATTGTAGGGTTCCGTAGCCAAATGTCGAAAAACGGAATCCTTATGGATTCGTCATGCTTGTCTGTCTCTCTGTACGTCCGTATGTCACAGCCACTTTTTTCCGAAAAGAACTATACTGTTGAAGTAAGTAGATTGTATTCTGTGAACCGCATTAAGATTTTCACACAAAAATAGAAAAAAAAACAATACACAATATATAATATAGCTACTTAGAACTGAAACTCATATTTTTTTCATCAAACCCATACGTCATGAATCGTAAACCGCAACTGCTGCTACGGAACCCGTCATTGGCGAGTCCAACTCGCACTTGGCCGCTTTCTAATGTAATGACAACCCCGCGCTGGCCCTCACAGCGTAGGGGAGCGTCCCCAAGGTGGCGGATAGGGGAATGGTCGGTAGTACAGCCTAGCTACACTAACCGGCTAAGTCCGATGGACTCGCTGACCAACGACGGGTGTGGTCCTCCAGCATTTCGGGGGTTGTGCGGCGGGTTGACACCTCGCCCACGTAAAACCAATGTTGCTGGTGAAGCGTATCCCGTTAGCGCTTCACTAGCTTGCACAACATCGTCAAGAAAAAAAAAATGTAACACCCACTTGGATGTAAAAATATTTTTAAATGGTCACGTACAAAATTGTTATTCACAGTGACCATACAGCAAAACGAATTAAGAACTAATATTTAACTAAATAACGTGACAGACAGACGTAATTATATATTCACAATACGTCCGAAACTAACTATTATATGTATATTACATTACATTGAATAGAATCTAATTACTAAGGGTTAAATTTTAACTTTATCAAGCAACTTGCTAAGGTTTTTACTAAGCAAACAGAACCCAACCCGCATGTGGGATAGTCAGGCATTCTAACAGTTTTCACGACGTGTTTTATACTATAAGAGGTCCCGGGTTCGATCCCCGGTCGGGTCATGATGAAAAACGAACTTTTTCTGATTGGCCTCGGGTCTTGGATGTTTATCTATATATGTATAAAAAATATAGTATCGTTGAAGTTGAGTTAGTATCCCATAACACAAGTTTCGGACTTACTTTTGGGGCTAGCTCAATCTGTGTGATGTGTCCCTATATATATATTTCTTACTTCACGTTCCCATGGGAATATCCTCGGTATTACTCTACGAGATTGAATCAGGAATGTTTTTTTATGACCGAAGAGGTATGAGGTAAGCAGTCCCCGCTGCACGTGGACATCTACCATTACAATATGCGTTGGCATGGATGCGTTGCCCACATAATGAAGGAATAAAAAAACCGGCCAAGTGCGAGTCGGACTCGCGCACCGAGGGTTCCATACAAACCTGTTGTATTTAAGTAAAAGTTATGATTATATTTTTTTCCATATTTTTTAATAATGTAACCAAAAATTTATGCTTTTCGCAATTTTTCCTTTATCTATAAGAAGTTGCTTTGTACCAAATTTCAAGATTCTGAGTTTACGGGAAGTATCCTGAAGGTTTTGATTCACTAGCGAATGTCGAAAATGCGGCATAAACTGCTGTATCTTTTGATTGCGTTGGCTTAGAAGTTTGATTTTTTCACAGCTCCTAGGGAAAGTAGACCTGAGTATTTGATAATATGTAAAGAAATACTTCTTCGAGGTTTTACTTTATGTTTTAAGAAGAAGATGACGTATGACGTTTTTATTTTGTAAAGTGATTGTCTATTTGTGTTTTTTTATAATATGTGAAAATTAATTTATCAAACTTAAATTGATGTTTCTCAAATAAAATAATAGAGCAACTCAAAAGTTTATTTATTTAAAAACAAATACATCTACTTATATAAATCAGCTTGATACCTCCATGCGTTCCAGAGAAAAAGGACAGACGGACAACAAGGTGATCTTATAAGGCTTCCGTTTTTTCATTTTAAGGTACGGAACCCTAAAAAGGAAAGTGAAAAAGATAGTAAACAGATATAATATGTTTTATTTGCAAATCCCAAAAATGTAACACAGTATACATATACAACTTACAGACTAGAGAAAGCAACAAGGCGGCCTCTTACTATTTTATATTTTTCTTATTTTATTATTAACCCTCTAAGTAATTAATAAATTTTGAGATAAAATAATTTTGAATTAATTAATGAGCTTGTTTAAGCATTTGTTTTGAAAACTTAAGAAAGAATTTTATTCTATTAATTTTTATACTAAAAATATTTAATTACATTTAAAAAAAATTATAGCCTATAAAAAATAACAAAAAATTTAATGAAGACTAGCTGCCCGGCCCGGCTTCGCCCGGGTACTGTTTCGTTTTTTTTTTCAATCTTTCTGAGAGATTTTCTTAATATTTTTTTCCGTAAGAACCTTGTACAGAGTATTAGAAAACTACAAAAAAAAAATCAGCCAAATCGGTCAAGCCGTTTTCATGTTATGTCGTGACAACGGAAAACGGGTTTCATTTTTATATATATAGACTAGAGAAAGCAACAAGGCGGCCTTACTAGAGCAGGAAGGCGGAGGGATATAAGGCTACACATCACTCATCTTACGAAACAAAGGGGCATATCACTGCTATTTCACGTTGATATTCTGTGAGAGGTGATACTGCTCTGAGGCCGTACGACCTTTTAAAACTATCCTTAAACGATTGTGTCGCCTTACATCATGTATTGCGCTGTCCCCCTTACTCAGCCGTTCTTGTTTTGTTTTAAGCGGTCATGGTAGGGGTACTGCCAGGCAATTTACGAGCCACCAGTTCATAGTATCTAGTGGCTAAGTTCTACTACTTTAAATCCTGTCTTACCCTACCTTCATTATCAAATCAACCCATAATCATCCCACTGCTAGGATACGGGTCTCCCTTCAATCGAAGAAGATTAGAGCGTACTCTGCCACGTTGCTCCAATGCGGATTGGCAGAGGACGGTGTTTTCAAACCGCCCCAAGGCCACCGACTTGCCTTAACGACTGTCATCCATCGACAACAGCCGGGACCGACGGCTTAACGTGCCCCCCGAAGCACGGAGAAGAATCTAAACGCTGGCTAGGATCGACGTCGCTTAACTTGCGTGTTCATATTAGAGTGCGACACACAGCGACGCTATCGAGATCTCCCTCAACCCCACCTTATTCTCAAATAAAATATATAAAAATATGCCGTCTTTATAAGTCAACGCGTAGGCTCAAACTGGTTTTACTCTCAATGATCCACAGTAAATATTGTGTGCAAATAATTTATATTTTCCTCCGTTGACAACCCTAAGCGTAAGGGCGACGGTACACGAGACAACAAACATCCGAAAGTGCCCTATAAATATACTGAGCAAACGGCCGAACGGCACCTACTCACACCGAACGATCGGTCTCTCTGAAGATCGTGATTTGATGAGCACAATTTAGAGAGCACGAGATGCCTCAAGCCGCTCCTATCCATCGTCAGTCTCACCGCATCGCAGAATCTGGTTGGATAGCGCAACCATCAACTAAATCCATACTTCTATACTAATATTATAAATGTGAAAGTGTGTTTGTTTGTGTGTTTGTTGTCCTTCCTTCCCGTCGAAAGTAATCAATGGATTGATATGATTTTTTATTGGGGATAGTTTAAGGCCTGGAGCGTGAAATAAGGCTACTTTTTTTCCACGAGATTAATAGATTCCCATAGGAAAAAAGCGCGCGCGGTAACAGCTAGTTATTCAATAATTGTTTAAACATTGTTTAGCCATGATCTGTGTAGCCAATTTGATCTATTTACTATTTACTAATAATAATAATACACACTAGGCGAGGCCTGTCACGTGGGGGCCAAAGTATCTATTTTGTATTGTTGTAAGTCTCGTTTTGTACACCAATACCACAGAATTCATAATAGTACTAACGTACCAAAACATAAATAAATAAACTGATCAGTCCATCTGGTTGGTGACCGTCTTCTTAGATTGCCTTTGACATTGCCCACAATGACAAGTTTTTCCAGGCTGTTGTTACTCTGATATATTCGCGACCCGCCAGGGCTGTCCGGCCACTAAGGGCACGAGTGGCATCCCGCCAGTTTTCCAGTGGTAAGCCCCACAGTCCCCACCGCATATTCCCCGGGCGGTGGGGCTGCTGTAAAGCATTTTTGTGATAAAATAAAACAGCTGTCGTTACTCTCCGTCACATTAAATGACAGAAATACGCCAGGATCCGTTTTTCATAAAACGACGATCTCCGTAGCGTAATGGTTACCATGCCGCCGAGTCCGCAACCCAGGAGATCTCGGGTTCGAATCCCGGTCGCGAATTTACAAAACCAATACCATTAGAGAGAAAGTGTGAACTGAACGGCTTAGCTTTTGTTTGCCAAAAACTTGACGAAACCCTAATCTACTACAGAAATTGACCGAAATCGCGTAGACTTTATTAGATAAATCCATTCTAACATTGTAGCAACAAATGCTATTCAATTTCATTCTGATATTAATCTATCTGTCGTAGGTTTATTATGAAATCAGGTTTTCGATCAAAAACCAAGCCTTTTGATCAAGATCCGTAAGAAGACAAAATCATTGCTTTGTTTTACCATAAACCTGAAAATATCCAGTTTATTCATCAATAACCTAGACTGGGTTAGTTTTATGATAAAATTTAAGATGGCCACAACGTGGAATCGTAAGAAAAATTCGCGCCTCACTTGCTTCTCTCGCTCGGCGGTGTTATGATCACAAGATAGCCATAACCTAACCCACCAATATTCAGACAGACATTGGTGGGTTAGGTCAGGGTTATCTTGTGATCATAACACCGCCGAGCGAGAGAAGCAAGTGAGGCGCGAATTTTACTTAAAAGGTTCAATCAACGCGTTGTCGCCTATTTTTCGCTTATCTATTTGAGTGAATAGTACTAGATTTTGTGGGTAATTCAGCGACTGACACCACGAAGGATTGGAACCATGGTGTCAATCGCGGAAGGACTCTTTTTGAATTGACTGATTGACACCATGGTGTCAATCGAGTAACATATAATTGGGACGTAGTCGATTGACACCATGGTGTCAATCACGGCACGCGTTTTTTGACTTGCTTGATTGGAACCACGATTTTTGATTTTTTTAAATAATGGGGTTTTTGTACAGTCGGGTAGAAAATACTTATTGAAATGGAACAAATTATTGGTATAGGTAAAATATTAATATTATTAAATTATGTACATACACATTGTACAATTTATTGTACAATAAATTTTGAGATTTATATTTACCAAAATGATTAAATATTGTTCAAACAAATTAAGTCATATACAGTCAATCAGGGGAAATAATCCGTGAAGTTTTGACACAGTTATACCTACGTGATCTGAACACCAATTTTCCAACCGTTTCCTTAAAACAAGTTTTGTAATATCGGAATTTCAGTACGAAAAAATAGAGTGAGACGAAAGATGTAATGAATAAGAGTTGAGGGAAGAGGGTTGCCTTTAAATGAATAAGAGACAATACCAATATTGCCATTTCCACCAATTTAACTTGACAAATAACAATATTTTGACTACTTACTGTCATTATCGATGAAATATGATTCAGTCCGCTTTGTAGTTCAAATTTTTGGCTGTTTCTCCGAGATCACGAACAGAATAGTACGATATTATGAAATCATTTGTTTGAATGTTCTCAATTTTTATAAAACTATTTGACACACTTGACGGATGTGCCAAAAAATAGATCAATCAAAAGCACCAAAGAGTATTGATATCAACTTTGAAGAAAATTACCCACACAATACCTTACTTTCGACAATTTTAATAAAATACGAAACGAAATACGGCGTCTTTCATCAATCTTCTTAAAGAATTTTTATGCATTTGAAGTAGATTGGACCAAGGAATCATGTTGTCCCATACAAACTTTGTCCCCCTTTTTACCCCCTAGAGGTAGAATTTCGGAAAAACCTTTTTTATCGGATGCCTACATCATAGAAAAAAACACACCTTCCAAGTTTCAGATTTTTACGATCAGCGATTTGGGCTGTTCGTTGATTCTCAGTCAGTAAGTCGTTCAGAAAAAAAAAACATAATTGGGTATTTCTTTGAAAATGTGCAAATCGCTGTTCCAGTTAAAAAGAACTTATTACATTACATATTTTTTTAACTTTTGGCCTGTATGGAGATGGACCAGTATCTGTTCTAACAGGAGCAGTTATCAGATTAATGTTAAATTCAATACAATCTGATATGAATTCAATCTTGTGTCGAAATTCACATTACCATTCGTGTCCCTCTCCCCAGATTTTAACACAAAATATTTTATTTCTCGACATGTACTAAGAAGAACGTAATAAAAGCAATAAATACCATAAATAGAATGTTGTTTTTAGTTTATAATACAATATAAATACTTAAAAGACTATTTTACAATGTTAAAAAAGTGAATCAACAAATGTTCCGGCGCTACACCCTCATTACCGTTCGAGAGTATTGTCGCCTTAATATCTTTGCTCCTAGTTGGCCTTGTGCGTTCGCCTTAACTGTGCGGGACAGTTCAGTCGTCGCTCGTCCGTTGCACGGAGGACACGTAGCGAGCGAGTATTTTTTCTACGGAAATATCGGTATTTAGTGCTCCGAACGGTTTTTGTTTCGTCAAAGTTCTCCATACAGTTTTTGTATTTAATGGTAAGTAGACGTGTGATATTTAATCATTTAGGGTCTTATCATCTTCATAAAAGGGCTTATTTTAAGTATTTACTTGTTTCAAAATGGTAAATGACATGAAAATTGTTCAAAATGTATAAAACTATGAATTTCTAATTACCAGTTTTTACCATTCCGAATATGAAGTGCAACGAGTACGGCATCGGGTGACTAGTCGCGGAGGGTAGCGGGATCCGAGGCACGGTTCATCGCTGGCCGACCGCAGGTAGTAGGGGACTCCTATACAGCCTATTGCGTGGACCTCTTGCTGACAACAGATCCAGACAGGTACTCGGTGACAATTTCTTCGCCATTGGGGCGCTCTGATCAATGTCTGATGAAATCGGTATCAGCCAACCACCCGCCCGATCCCAGCCTGAAAGGCAACCGGCGGCGGTTATGGCGATACAGATCAGCAGACTGGGATGAGATGCGGTCTTTCTATGCATCCTTCCCTTGGCAGTCTGTCTGCTTCTCTTCTAGTGACCCCAGCGTCTGTGAAGATGCCGTTACTGATGTGCTTCGTCAAGGGATGGAATACTTCATTTCCTTCTCCAACGTGCCATCTACTAGTAAAGCTCGCCCATGGTTTGGGCCTGAGTGCAGCCGTGCCGAGGCGCATAAGCATCAGGCATACCTGGACTGGGTTGCAGCTCGACAGCACAAGGCGTCTGATGTTCGCGAAAAGAAGAAGGCCTTTAACAAGGCTGCCAAGTCCTGCAAGATGGTTTTACAGAAGGCTCGATTTGATCATATTGGCCGAATAGGGAACAAATTGGATTCTTTCCCAGCGGGAAGTAAAGCGCTTTGGAATCTAGCGAAGGCGGTCGAATCGAACTTCTGCCGCCCCCCTCTCCACTGCAGAAACCTGACGGATCACTTGCTCACACCGCTGAAGAGAAAGCAAACCTGTTGGCGTCTCTGTTCGCGGAGTCTTCACGTCTTGATGCTGGTAGCGCGATACCTCCAGTTTACCTGGCAGCACGGTGGTAATGCCGGAAATCCGGTTGCGCCAGGCTGAGGTTCGCAAAACGCTGCGCAATCTTGACGTGAACAAGGCCAGTGATCGAGACGGTATCCGCTATTGTACAGAGGACATGTGCACCCGAATTGACACCTGTATTGACCCGCCTCTTTAGGCTCTGTCTAAAATCTGGGAAAGAACAGAGTTCCTGGAAGCTCGCTAACGTGCCCAAAAAGGGCAGCCGTGCCGACCCTGCCAACTACAGGCCCATTTCGATCACGTCCATACTCTGTAAGAATATGGAACGTGTTTTTGAACCGCAGGCACCTAGCGTACCTAGAATCGAATGACCTCCTCAGTGACCGACAATATGGCTTTCGCTAGAATCGGTCCACTGGGGATCTTCTAGTGTACGTCACCCACGTCTGGAATGAGGCTATTGAGGAATTCGGAGAAGCCCGCGGTTGGAAGCTTGCGGTTTCCCTCGATATTTCCAAAGCATTTGACGGTATGGCACGGTAGTCTTATTAGCAAGCTTCCTTTTTACGGCCTGATCTCTAATTTCTGTGCGTGGATTTCTGACTTTTTGGGGGATTGATCTATTCGGGTGGTCATTGATGGCTGCTCGTCTAAACGAAAGGCTTTTAATGCCGGTGTCCCTCAAGGATCGATTATTTAAAGCATTTGTTTTTTGTTGTTTGTGAAATCACATGCAGTGTTTTATAAAGTTCAAACTATGATTGTTATTAGTGTTTATGAAAGAAATTAATAACTAAGTATATATTTTTTATATTTAAATGTTTAAGAAACTAACATTGGGTCAGTTTGGTAAAGAAAATAATTATAGTCTTAACATGTTAGAAACTTTTAAATTGTGTTATTATGTCGAGTTGTCGTTGATTGACAGCTAAGTGCGAAAGTGTGAAGTTAATAAACGTTGATTTTTAATTATTTCTTTTATTTTTCTCTGTTATCTACTCACCATTTGAAATTCTTCTCTTTACCGTTTGTGAACCTCTTTACCATTTATGTAAATTACTCATTACCGTTTGCAAAAAAAAAAGAATGGCTCATATCTTTAATACTAAAAGACTTTTCTGAGTCCGGTTCAAAAAAATGTATATAACTCATACCAAAGAACGCGACTAACACTTTAAAGAACCGTTCTTCGAACAAAATTTATCAATCTCTTTTATTAGGCTAATGTGCGCATCCTCAAAGAATTACCAAATTATGTATAAATTTAAAAACGTAAGTAGGATTTAAATAATTTGTTTAGAAGTAAAACTATAAAAAAATGCATGCACTTTGACACTGACCGATTACTCAAAGAATGTCGCTACGGTATTGATGGGTTTGTTTAATTTTTTTTTTGGAGTTACCACTATTAGAAATAAATTATTTTTAAATTTAAAAAAGCATGTTAGCACTTTTTTACATAACTGTTTAGTTGCAATAAAATGTACTTGGTTCCAATCGAGTAAGTCAAAAAACGCCTGCCGTGATTGACACCATGGTGTCAATCGACTACGTCCCAATTATATGTTACTCGATTGACACCATGGTGTCAATCAGTCAATTCAAAAAGAGTCCTTCCGCGATTGACACCATGGTTCCAATCCTTCGTGGTGTCAGTCGCTGAATTACCCGATTTTGTACGTGCATTTTCTTTTAAAATATCAAAACAAAAAGCTAATCTATTTGAGTCTGACTCGTGACTCAATATAATAGAAATATAGTATAGTTAGTAGGTATCCCATAACACAAGGTTCGAACTTACTTTGGGGCTGGCTCAATCTGTGTGATTTGTCCCTATATTCATTTATTATTATTATTATTATCAAAACATAGCTCGCGTCGGTGTGAGCGCCGGCCATCCCCGACAGTGGCCCCGAGGCGTTTATAAAACAATTATTGTCGTTATTGCTGTAACAATTTGATATTTACACGAAAACAAAACAATATACTTAAATCCAAGTGGTATTTAGTGGATAAAAATGTAGCCAAATAACACTGGTCTCGGCCATGTTGTGTTCCTATGGTGTCCAGAGCTCCACTTTTTACTGGGTCGACAACGCGCGAGTGATACCCCTGGTGTTAAAAGCGTCCAAGGGCTACGTTGACGCTTACATAACATCGCTGTCCGTATGCTTGTTTGCTACCTTAGTGGAATAAAAAAATTAAAAAGGAATATGCTAATAACAATGAATATATTTCAAAGTAGGACAAAGAGCCCGTCCTAACTCCGTTTAACTTCGCTCAACTTCGATAACAACTTTAAACAAAATGGTAGACAAAATTCACCTGAAAACAGAGGGTATATTTTTATAAACTTTCGTGTTTTTGATTACATATTATCATAATTAAATAGGCATCACTGGATTTTACGGAATACATTATTAACTTAATAAATTATTGGAATACAAAGTAAGTTTTTTGTTTATGAAAACAATAATATATTTACAACCGGTTTCATGAAACGTGGGATGATTATGGGTAGATTTTCTATTTTTAATTTTTCTTTATTATGTATTTTTAAAATTTCAGTTTCAATGTTTACTTTTATTTATCGTAATTGTAACTTATGTCATTACCATTTTAAAAGAGCAAGTGCTAAGTTTCTTGCCGGTTCTTCTTAGCACAAATCTGCCGTCTGAACTGGTGATAGGAAAAATTGTGACGATTCGAAAAGGCCTGTTTGAATAAATATATTTTGATTTGATTTGATGTAAAAATAAATAAAAATATTATTAGACGAATCACACAACGCCATCTAGTCCCAAACTAAGTTTTATTTTACGACCTACGTGGCGTAATGGTTACCACGCCAGACCACCACTCAGGTGGTCCCGGGTTCGAATCCCGGTCGGGTCATGATGGAAAACGAACTTTTTCTGATTGGCCTCGGGTCTCGGATGTTTATCTATATATGTATTTGTTATAAAGTTCAGTATCGTTGAGTTAGTATCTCATAACACAAGTTTCGAACTTACTTTGGGGCTAGCTCAATCTGTGTGATTTGTCCCTATCATCATCTCAGCTACAAGAAGTCCATTGCTGGACATAGGCCTCCCCCAAACGTCTCCAGTGCGACCTGCTGGCAGCGGTCTACATCCAGAGGCTTCCTGCGACTTTCCGTAGGTCGTTTGACCACCTTGTAGGTGGGCGTCCTACGCTGCGCTTTCCGATACGTGGATATTAATAGTAGTCTATTTATTTATTTATTTTATTTAGAAGGAAAGAAGGTAATTGTTGTGTGGAAATGTTTTATGGTCAAGTGGCGAGTAGCGACACAATCTATAAATTGTTTAATTAAATCTGATGGCCACTGTTTATCAGTAATGCTTCAATTGGTACTGCAATAATTGTTTACTCGACTACACAAGCAGAGTTCTTTTTTATGTCATACAGCAGGCAAACAAGCAAGTGGGCCATGTTCAGTCAACAAACGTATCATGATTTTCACAACAGAAAGATATATTAAAACTTGTAAAATACTCACAACTTCGTCTGCGTATATCTCGCGTTTTCGTGGGAATTTTGAGTACACCCCTAGACGTCGTAAACGAACCTACTTACATTCCAAATTTGGAATCTCTAGACCCAGCGGTTTGGGCTGTGCGTTGATATATAGTTAAGTCAGTCAGTCAGGACTTTGAATTTTATATAAGGTCCTAATTTATTAATGAACTTCCTTTTAACACATGACTATAAAGGTTACATATGATCGTTTAAGCAAGGAAATAATGGTCTAGTATTCAGTAAAAAAAGGCATTAAATTTAGAAATACTCGGTAAAATGCGCCTCTCTTGTAGCAGCCATCAGTCAGTAGAAAAAAAAGGTTTAGGGGTGCGGTGCGAGGGGCGCGTCAACGCGTTTCACATTTCAAAATGTTTGAATATGGATGAATTTATGTAGTAAGCAAATTTTTCTAACTACTCACAATACAATCTATTTTTTTTTACTGAATACTAGACCATTATTACCTTGCTTAAGCGATCAAATGTAACCTATACTGTCATGTGTTAAAAGGAAATTCATTAATAAATTAGGACCTTATAATAGTTAAGTCAGTCAGTCAGGAATATACAGGGTGTGCCGTAAATAATGGTCCAAGCTTATGGGACAGATAGTCTACATAAGTACCTAAAACTAATTTGAATAAAAAAAAATTAAATCTTAGGGTTGCCAACAAGTTTTTTTATTTCGATTTTACCATTTTCACTGCCCTGATTCAGATTTTTTGAAGCTGTCGCTACAAATGTTAACATTACCAAAAATCAGACCTAAGAAATGAACCAGGGTAGTGAAAATGGTCGAAATCGAAAAAAAAAATTCTTGGCAATCTTACGATTTATTTATTTTTAATTCAAATTAGTTTTAGGTACTTATGTAGGCTATCTGCCCCTTAAGCTTGGACCATTATTTACGGGACACCAAGTAGATATAGATTTAGATCGCGAAAAAAATAAAAAAAATATCGATCAGTAGGTATAAAAAATATAATGATGTAGGTACATGTACTACGCATATAAATACCTAACTCAAGCTAATTGCTCTTGACATGAGCGATGCTGGATTATATTAGTGTTGAATACTCCCGGACGTATTCTAGCAATCATTCATAGTTATTTATATTTACCGGCTGGTGCTCGCAAGTTCGCTTTATCTCACCAAAATTGCAGATTTATTAAACATAATATCTCTCTAGCTAGTAGAATCTCCTAGCACCAGTGCTAGGAGATTCCAGCATAATAATACTTAAAAGGAGGCTTCAATCAACTGAAGAGTTTATGTACTGTAGAACTTTTGGAAAAAAGGTAGTAATTTTTCCTTATAGTTGTTTCTGCATTTTGTTCGTCGTAGGTGGTGGTAGTAAGCCAGCGTCATGTAATATGATAGTTTTTCATTAATATTATTAGGGTGGCCCACCAAAGTGCGAATTCTAGGGTCCATGTGTGTAGCATTTTTATTAGATTTAAGCTTTACAAGTGCAATTACTTAAATAAATAAATAGTACTTAAATCATTCAAAGCAGCGTATTCATGCAACTTAGAATTGACAGCGTAACTTAGTTTGCGTGTACATTGAGGGATTCAATTGGGAAAAAAAGTCGCCACGATCCATTGATGGATCCAACAATGGAGCCTAGTGGAATGAGGGATTTATGCACAGCAATAATATCCACTTTATGAAGCGCCATTGACTATTTAGTACGAGTTTTTTTGTTCACATTCGACCATGTCGACGTAAACAAACCGACCAAATAGAGAAGAACTCTCATGTTGCGAATTTATAAGACGCGTGCTGTCATATCAAAATTATGCGGCTTACTTGCTCACGTTTCGAAGTGAGTAACCCGGCTAATTTGGATATGTAAGACGCGTCTGATAAATTCACAATGTGAAACAGTTTTACATTTTGGTCGGCTTGTAAACGTTAACACGATCGAATGTGACCAAATAACTCGTAATACGCACTTGGACTTTAGACCAAATCCAATGAGAATCGTGTATATATCAGGATGTGTTAATCCAAGGTATACCAAATATGACAAAAATTGCCAAAAATTTGAAGAAATAACATATAAGCGACTCAAACTTTCGCCTTTTTAATATTAGTGGGATTCCTATAAATTTTAACATTTTTCTAAAGTTTTTTTTTATTTTTTTATAATAATAAACGTTAAACACAAAGGACATAAATGCTTAATTCTAGGTTACATACAACCAATGTGCAGGCTATATTTAAACATATTTATAATAAACATTGTCCCTGTGAGAGACTGGTGCCTGAAGAAGGTTCGAAAGAACCTGTGTTACAGGTCACCAGTGCCCCTCCTCGGATCTTTATTTATTAGGGTGAAAAAATATGCATGCGAAGGTTTGGTGAGGTGTATATATTATATTTACATAGTAGGTACTTATAAAATGATCTTTAAAACCACGTAACGCATTTTGAAGCGGTTTAATAGATAGAGTGCTTCAAGGGGGAGGTTTTATGTATATGGTATAATACATTACAAAATTCCGACGGGAAAGCGGGCTACACGCAAAGTTGCGCGGGTTTCGTTAGTTTCAAATAAAATACAAAATTGTCGAAATTGTTGCAAGGATTTCTCTTTGGTTAAATATATTTGTCACTCTATGGCAACACCTTTTTTGTCTCTGTGTGTAATCGAACATTAATGGCGGATTGTAAAGCAAGTGGTTTTTCTATAATAAATAAATACAAGTGATTTCATAAGAAGAGCGTCTAATTTTGAACCTGCAAACACAACAACAACATCATGGCGACCGTGACAGGACACGAACCTGCAATCTTCGGATGTGATAGAAGTGACACCTTCCGCTGACTCTCAACGACTTGATCAAGAAGACCTACCGCCGGTAGTTCCGGCTGCCTCTCCTCTGCCTAACAGTCAACCTTTAATTACAGAAAAGACTACCCGTTCCGGTCGAGTCGCTAAGATGCCCAGTCGGTATCTTATTTGAATATTATCTTTTTGTTGGGTAGGAGGACTGGTTATAATTTTTTATTTTATTTGTTTATATTTTCATTTTAACCTGTTATAAAGAGTAGTTTTTACATAATACATGACTACACACAACACATTTAACACAATTAATATTTAATTTAAAAGGACATGTCTATCCTATTGGCGGTTAAGTGAAATATTGAGATATTTATGTTTAGATTGTAACATGATGATGTACTAAAGATTGTGTGTTGCAGATTTATATAATTATGTTAAACAATGACTGATAAATAATAATAGTATCTAGTCTCATAAAGTGTAATATTATTATAATGATTAGGTATAGAATTCATAGATAAGAATGAATATCGCATAACAACAGAATGTATAACTCTTATAGTTTTTTGAATTAGTCATATTTAATTTAATCAGTACATTTTTGTTGTAATTCATTTTCCCTTTGAGTACATTAATTTATAATTGATAAATATTGTAGTTGCCACAGGTTTTAATGTTTTAAAGTTTAATTGAATTGTAAACAGAGCCATCTGTGATTTTTATTGTGAACTATTTGCAATAATCGAAATCCTGATAATTTTAGTAGTCATTTTTCTGGGTGTGGAAGATGTCGAAAAAATACTTTTCTAAATATAATAATGATTGATGCTAGTATTTAGAAAATGTCTTTTGCTTGTATATTTCCTACACTATTTTCTAGCCCTTTCAGTACCAAACCTTTTATATTCAAATAGCCATTTTACGCTGGTAAAGTGCAATTCTATCTTAAACCTTTTGAGTTTAAACTTACTTTACATTTTTATATCGTCAAATCGTATTTTTAAGATTGACTCTTAACTTGTTCTCTTCACTTTATTCTTAACTAGAGGACCACCCCGGCTTCGCACGGGTTTTACTTAGATCCCTAATTTGTTTTGAAAATATGACGGCACGGGTGGTGGAAAACAACACCGACCGATGAATCATTGGCAGCTGGCGGCGCAACGTCAAAACGCACGTGCGCCGTGAGTCATATCGGTTGCACCGGGCGGAGCGGTGACGCACTAGCCACAGTATAAAAGGCGTGGAACGCAAAGGGCATTTGACACTGTAAATTGTTTGACACTGTAAATTTTTGCGACACTGTAAATATTTGGCGGTGAGAGCCCTACGTTGCCGCAACAGTCCGGTGTCTCAGAAAAGGGTGTTAGTAGTAGACCCAGAGACTGTGTACTGAGTACAAGATAGCATGAATACGTTGCTTTGACTTACGTACATACAACAAGGTATAATAACTTGAAAATGGCACAATGGAATCTTCGTCTGAAGTCCGATTGCCAAATGAAAGAAAAAAAAACTTGTCGTGACATTGACAGCTGTCAGAATGTAACGCCAAAAAGCAACCAACAAACCAAAAGTTCTGTCAGTTAGGTATTCATTGTAGTAAAGTGTACCCATATTTTTTTTATCAATTCCTAATCTTCTAATAAAATGTGTATGTACTATTTCTGCATTCTCAATTTATTGTGTTAGTTAATATGTGAATCGACAATTTTACCTTATAATAATAATTGTTGTAAATAAGACGGGAGCATTTGCGAGTGTAATGTGTTCGCTTTTGTGGTTTTATAATGTACAACTGGACTATTGTTGTGTTTGATAAAATTAATGTTTAAATACAGGTACGTGGCTTATATTTATTATTCTTGCGACTCTCTGACCAATACTCGTCATACTGGAGAAATTATGACCACTGCCAAACTATAAAGCTGTTCTCAACTCGGTCACTCTTTTTACGATATCAGTCTTTTTTGTCCACTTAGCAACAATATAATGACGACCTCCGTGGCGTAATGGTTACCACGCCAGACCGCCACCCAGGAGGTCCCGGGTTCGCTCCCCGGTCGGGTCATGATGAAAAACGAACTTTTTCTGATTGGCCTCGGGTCTTGGATGTTTATCTATAAATGTATTTGTTATAAAATATAATATCGTTGAGTTAGTATCCCATAACACAAGTTTCGAACTTACTTTGGGGCTAGCTCAATCTGTATGAATTGTCCCTATATATTTATTTTATTATATTATAATATATAAATTATTTATTTATATAATATATAGATATGATATGTCCTGCTGTTTATTGTGTTTTGTTAGCCCTGCCCACTCCATTACAGAATTTCATTACTTTCCTAATGGCATTCCTATGGCATTCCTAAGGTTCCCTTGAAAAGATTGCTTTGAGCAATAAGGCCGCCTTGTTGCAAATACACTTGTGTTGTTTGTTATTTTTACTGTTTACTGTATCACTGTGTGATTTGCAAATAAAGCTTATTCTATCTATTTATTTATCTAATAATTTGATAGAATCATGTCAAAAATCACGCAAGTAGTCACAATCTTATCTGTGCCGATGGCGGGGGCGCTACAGTCTATGGTATTGAAGGTAATTGTCAAGGTATTCAAGGCATATTCATTAGTTCTCGTTTTGGCAAACGGCACAGATAAGTTTGTCTATCTTTTTACCCTTGGATTGGAAAAAACAAGTGGTAAGAGCAAGCGACAATGAACTTGAATAAATTTGTTGTAAGGTGCAAAATGGCTTACACGTTGGATTTATTGATCTTGAAGTGTTTACGCTTTTTGTTGTAAACAAGCCAATAAAAATGAGACAATGGGTATCTATCTATCTAGTAGTATTTAGGCATAGGTTTAGCTTTAGATTAAAGTAATATCTGATATATGCACTGTTGGACTTATAGTTGCAAAAATATAAAGTTGAAGTTTTTAAATAATTGATGTACTGCCAACTTGAATTGTAAAAACTTGTTATATAAGCCCGTTCATACACAAGGCGACGTAAGTCTCCGATACTCGGCGATTTTAGCATCCAACGACGCGAGTGTATATACGAACCTCAATGGACTTGTATGTCGGTAGTCGCTTGGATACTAAAATCGCCGAGTATCGGAGACTTGTGTCGCCTTGTGTACGAACAGGCTAAATATAAAAGTTGTCTCAAATTCTAATTGGCAGCTTATTATGTACGATGATCGAACTAGTTTTTTTTCTTGTATATTTCTGTGACATGGCGATCTGTCTTGCGACAATGAGCCATTTTTGTGTCCGTAGCCTAGATAGATGGTTTTGATGTCTCATTTCTTTGTATTGTATTTATCTGTTAGGTTGGGAACACTGTGCCTCTTGAGTCTTTTGTGTTTGTACTCCCCCGTCTCCCATCAATCAAAGGGCCAGCCTGTTGAGAGTCTGTCCTGATACTTCTTGCTATATCGTGTTATTTTATCTCTAACGCTGGGTAGTTTAAGGCAGAAATATATGTATTAATATGATGAGATTATTTTTCTCGTTTATTTGACCGTCGAATTTGTTCATTTGTACACACACTGCTCCAATTCGGATTGGCAGAAGCCGTGTTTTCAAGCCGCCTGGAGTTTGGAGGCCACTGGCTTAACTTAATGACTGTCATCCATCACCAACAGCCTAGACCGACGCTTAGTATGCCAAAACACGAAGAAGATCGAGAAAAGCGAAACCCATCCAAACACTGGCTAGAGTCGACGTTGCTTAACTTGCGTATTCGTTTAGACACAGCTCCGCATACATGTCTATTAACATTAATTAATTTCTAATTACAGATATGATCAACATGGATGCAACAGAATCTATTAAGGAATTTGAATTAAGATCTGATACCAAAACAGACCTACCAAAATCCCCAATAAAAATTGATCATAACTATTCAAAATCTCCATCCATGGATCAAAATTATCCTTCTATAGACAAAGAGACAAATCAAAGTAATAATGATCCAATGATGGGTTGTAATGATCTATCTTCAATAGAATCAAAAACAAATCAGGATGATAATGATCTAACATCTACAACAATAGATCAAAATTATCATTTTATAGACACAAAGACAAGTCATAGTCATGGACCAACAGTTTCAAGGATGGGGCAAAATGATCCACCTGCCATAGAACCAAAGACAAGTAAGGGTCATAATGATCCAGCAGTTCCAACAATGAATTGTAATGATCCACCTTCTATAGAACCAAAGACAAATCAGGAACATGATTCATCAGGTTCAAGAATTGAGCAAAATGATCCAACTTCTGCAGAATCCAAGACAATAAATCATGATTCAAAGTCGTCAGATTCTGAAATAAAGTCACCAGAAACTGTATCAAGTGAAAATAAACCGATAGGTGTTCTAAGAGTAAAAAATATTGAATTATTAAAAAAATCAACCAGCACTAATAAAAATTCTGAAATCACTTCATCAACTGAACCAAAGTTAGACGCTGCTGAATCAGAGTCAACAATCAATGACCCAAAGTCGTCAATTTCTGAAAAGTCACCGGATACCGCAATAAAGTCATTTGATTCAAATTCATCAAATTCTGAGATAAAGTCACCAGAATCAAGTGAAAATAAACCAATGGGTGTTTTAAGATTAAAAAATATTGAATTATTAAAAGATCCAACCAATCATTATAAATTATTAAAAAGTCCGACCTATCAAAATTCTGTCAGAAGTCAATCTGAACTAGACGTTTTAAGAGTAGAACCAGGGGCTTTAGATACTCCATCATCTAGTAACATAGAAATGAATGAAAAACAGAATTTTAATGCAACAAAGGAAAGACGGAGAGAAACTACAGGAAATAGCGTTCCCGTAGCAGCACTTACATTAGAAGCTGAATATATTTCAGATCGTAATGGAGGCCTAATCGTCTTGAAAGTTAACACTACATCAAATTTTGTTAACACTGACTCAAATTCAAACTCAAATTATGTAGAAAATGAAAACTCCGTTAACTTAATTGATAATTCAAATTCTAAGTTTGGTAAAGTTACCGCTGAATTAGAGAAAGACCAAATTGATGATATATTAGAAATAAGTGATTCAGATGATGAAGCAACCGCAAAGTCAAAGTCAACTTCCGACAAAGTCATCGACTTAGACAAGGAAGAATCAGAAATAACATCAGATGTAATTACTACAGTCAACATAGACGCAGCTAAAGAGAAAAATCGACAAGATGAATGTCAAAGTTTGTTTTTGAAAGAAGTGACTTCTGAAGATAGTCAAAAAGCAGATGAAGAAAGTCGATTGAATTCTGATAAAACTGTACAAAGTCTACAAGAATTTTATGAAAGTCAAAGTTTGTTACTGAAAGAAGTGACTTCTGAAGATAGTCAAGCAGTTGATAATAATGAAGAAAGTCAATTAAATTCTGATAAAGATGTACAAAGTCAACTAAACACATGTAATAATGCACGACAACAAAATATACAAGCTTCTAATAGCAAAGGAGAGGCTTATAGATGCGGTATATTAGATTATTACGGCAGATTCGCAAAAGAATTTTTAAAGAGACCAATATTACACAAAAAAACATGGAGGAAGTGGGAATTGGTAAGTAATAATAATAAATTCTACACAATTTACAGCTTCACCTGCTAGGCTACTCTTGGAACTAATCCTGGGGCCCAAGTCGGCTATTTTAAATTAGGCGACCAACTATTGCCATACCATCACCACCCTATTGTCATTATATTTCAATAGTGCCAAATTTGGTATTCTGCTAAAAGTTAACTAGTATCTCAATGTATTGTCTATAGAGTGTCAGTGGAATATGAACGGAACGGTCGACAGTTAAAATCTACCATGAATAATTTCAGTTAAATCGCTTTTATGTGAAAGATACTACCGAAAAGATCAATAGTAGTTCGTTCGATAGTGTGTCAATGAAATGACCTCGGATTTAAACAAATATGAGAATAGCAAATGTCAGAAACTATTCAAGTGACACAATATCGGCACTCTATTGGTGCATTTGTATTTAGCAGACTTGGGCCTCTGAGGTATCGGATTGTTAACGCTTAGGTACCCTTGACAGACTTACTAGCTTTAACTAAATATTAAACTTAAATCTAATTGTACACTAACAAGGTAAGTATAAAATTTCAAGCGAACGAATTAGGATTTGCTGTTAATTTTAAATTGTAATTATACAGAATTGAATTTAAAAGCGGGCTCTTATGTGAATTATTTAAGAAGAATTTTTATTATTTATTTCATTTAATTTATTCATTTAATACAGGGTGACTTTTCAAGGAGTTGCCATTTTTTAATCTTAATCTATTAGGCGTAAAAAGCAAAAAAAAAAATGTTTATATTATGTTGCGTATTTTAGTAGGGCAAGCCCGGCTTTTCGGCTTTATTGGAAGTACCGCCACTGTATATTATATTGTGTATTAGTAGGGCAAGCCCGGCTTTTCGGCTTTATTGGAAGTACCGCCACTGTTTTCAAGTTAATGTTTTTAAAAAAATACTACGAAGTATAATTGCGATAAAGTCATATTTTTATATTGTTCTATAGAGCTTATTTTTTTAAAATGGCAAACCCTTGAAAAGTCACCTGTATACACAGTATTACAGTAAGTACAGTCACCTCCATAAATATGTAGTCACTTTAGAACCTTGTCACTATAACATTGTTGACATGTTCATTCAAATGTCTTAAGTGATTACATATTTATGGAGGTGACTGTACATACTAAGGCTCCGTGATATTCAACTTTATAGATATTTATTTTATTACAGCCAGATCGAGACAAAGAACTTTTGGAACTGGGTAAATCTCTAATCGGGAGTTGTACACCCAAGCTAGTTCAAAAACGAATATGTTCGTTTCGACGCTTTTGCGTATCCAAGGTAAGATTCGTTTTATGTCATCATCTATCTATACATATAATAAAACAGTAGACCCCGATATGTCTGTACATTGTACATATTTGGCAAAAATAGAGAGGGAACAGTTAGAGTAAGGTAATAAAAGCAAAAAAAAATTTTTTTGATTTTTTTGTCTGTCTGTCCGTCTGTTTGAACGCGCACATCTTCTAAGTTACTGAACGGATTTTAATGCTGTTTTCACAGGAAGATAGAGCTCGTGATGGAGCAGATTATTAGGCTTTGTTTCATTTAAATCGCATGTCAGGAAAATGAGTTATCCTTATTTTAACATTTCACGCGGACGAAGTCGCGGGTAACAGCTCGTCATAAATAGTCATACTTAGCTTCTACTATCGCGAAAGGTGATGATCTAATTAAATATACAATAGATTTAGAAAATCCTAAAGCCAGTTATTCCTACATTGTAAAATCTTTTCCCTTTTGTAATTTTTTGTATCATTTGAAAAATAAATAATAATAATAATTAAGTTTTGTTTTATGGTAGTGTTTTGTTGTGATCTAATGTAAATTAATAATTCATGGGACTTTAAGTCTATAAGTGTTATCTCACATGCATAGATTCATTATAACTTACTAGCGTAAGAAGATTGGCAATGCAAAAGAGATAGATCATAGTATACGCGTTTGTTAGAGCGAGATAGATAGACGAGACCATTTTTCCTATACACGCTATGGGCTTGTATCGCCCTAACGTCAGTCATGTTAAAACAAATCCCACTTATATATTAATCCGCATTGGAGAAGCGTGGCGGAGTACGCTCTAATCACCTTCGATTGTAGGGAGACCCGTATCCCAGCAGTGGGATGATTTATGGGTTGATATGATGATTATTTAACTTTGATACCCAGGTACGAAGATATCTGCATGCAAATTTGCATGAGGAGAACCCGATGCCGTTAGAACCAGAATGGTTGAGAGAAATCGAGAAGAAATGGTACTTAGTGAATATTGATGTAAGTAATTTTATACCAAAATACACAATAGGTGGGTCAAACTAATAGATCACATAACTACTTATGTCAGTCTTACTCTTAAGGCGTGTACGCACGACCGAACACGAACATGGTGAACATCGAACACGAACACTTGTTCGCACTTGCGTACCACTAACGAACATCAAACAATTTGTTTGTCAAAAGTGTTCGTGTCGATCTAATTTTGTTGTTCTGTGTGGACGATGTTCTCAGCACGACCGAACAAGAACATTGTTAACACGAACATCGAACCAATAGAGTAAGGCTTGGTAGCCTCTTTTGTTCGACACTATGTTCTTGTTCGGTCGTAAGTGGTTGCGCGCGAACACAAGTAGAACTATGTTTGTAGGTGTTCATGTTCGCTTTGCTAATTTACGTCCACACGTGCGAACCACATGTTCCGTGTTCGTGTTCGATGTTCACCATGTTCCTGTTCGGTCGTGCGTACACGCCTTTACACATCATAGCGTCAAATCAATTTTTTTGATGTGAAAACTTCTTTAGCTGATCTTGGCACTTTTTTTGATGGGTAAAAAATGTTAAACTCGCGTCAGATCCGTAGCCTGATCGAAGAAGCGTAAGATTCCCTAACCATCCCAAAATATTCAAAAATGCACAACGTTGATGTTTAAGTGTTCACTTCTGCCGGCACTCCCGGAGTGCGACTCGTCTTTTTTTTTTCTTCAAGTTTTGGCTTTAGCATTCTTGTTCATTGCAATTAACCAGTGTTATATAATATGATAATAGGCGTGACGAAAGATTTTGAAAACCTCTACCGTAATGTGGGTACACATTTACTATTTACGAAAAAAACTTTATTTCGGTAATAAACCTAAGTTTAACGAAGTTTAAAACCATTTTTCTAATATTATTCAAATAGTGCGCCAAAACAGGGGCAGGTGTCATGGCGTCGGCTCTGACGTCACTCTTTGGTAAAAATGTCATTGTGTCTATGGCGTAACGAAGAAAATGTTGTAATGTTTACCGAAGTGTGACGTCAGAGCCGACGCCATGACACCTGCTAGTGTTTCAATCAAAATGGCCGATTGAGGTATTTTAATGTTTTATTTTATTGAAAATCTTAACAATCTGATTTTTTTAAACAAAACTAAAGCAATGTTTTATTTTTGTTTAATATGAATGTTCACCTAAAAACATTAAATTGTCGATTTTTTGATACTGTCGTCATGCCTATTATATCATTCAATTCGTATTCATACTGTCTCCACTCAGTATACAGTCTTTGAGTCAAGACGCCCCGAAGAAAGATGATAGCGAAACATTAATGAAAGCGGATTTTGAACTGTGGCGTTAAAGACGGGAGCGCCGCTCGACCGCGCGATTGGGCGGTGTACGTGTGTTAGGCATCAACGCATTTAATAGAGGCCAATACAGACATGAGGTCTTCACCGCGCACGTGTGTTAAGCGCCTTATTGTTTTGTGTGCAATTTTATGAAATAAAAAAATAAAAAAAGTATAGATGATATCATACTAGTAAATCCCTCGCAACTTCGTTTGCGTATATCTCGCTTTCCCGTGGGAATTTTGAAAATCCTTTCTTAGTGCTCCCCTACGTTATAAAAGGAACCCCTGTGCAAAATTTCAAGTTTCTAACCCTTATATTTTAGGCCCTGCGTTGATATGTCAGTCAGTCAGCTTCTCCTTTTATTTATATTGTATACTAGCGAAACCCGCGCAACTTCGTTTGCGTGTATCCCGCTTTCCCGTGGGAATTTTTAAATTTTTCTCTCCGTAAGAACCATCCTCGTACTTCAAGGAATATTCTAAAAAAAAAATCAGCCAAATCGGTCAAGCCGTTTTCATGTTATGTCGTGACAACGGAAAACGGGTTTCATTTTTATATATATATAGATATATATATATATAGACTAGCTTTTTTTTGCCCGCGACTTCGTCCGCGTGAAGTTCCGGACCCGTTCCCGTGGGAACCACATTGAATTTCGAGAAAAGCTATAGCCTATGTCACTCCCTGATAATGTAGCTTTCTACTGGTGAAAGAATTTTTGAAATCGGTCCAGTAGTTTCGGAGTCTATTCAATTCAAACAAATCTTTCCACTTTATAATTGTAGTATATTGAACTTTACATTCTTTGTGTCATTGCAAAACACTTTACTTATTAATTGAAACACCGGCGCGTGTAGCATGAAATGAAGCGTATGCAATAATGTCTTAGCAATTAATTTATTAGTTTTAATCATTCATTCTAAATCTGTAATTTCAACAATAAACATCTTTTTGGGATATGTGATCTTTATCTCAACCCCACACTTCATAATATTAGTATACATAGATTAATATTTTTTTATCTATCCACAAGAATGAACTGAAGGGATTTCCAAAGAAGACACCGTATAAGGACTATCGTGTGGTACGCACCGTAAATACTTCAAATGTCAAATTGTGTGAACTGATACCCAAAATAATAAAATTGGCGCACGAAAGAAAAAAAATACCAGATTCTGAGATCTTCAGTAGTTTCTCCACAATGTACAAGATGACACCTAATGCTATGCAGGAGATGTGGTAAGTATTTTTTTTATGTAATAGGACTAGCAAACAAGCGTAACCCATCCACTACCATAAAATAAAATAAATAAATATATAGGGACAATTCATACGGATTGAGCTAGCCCCAAAGTAAGTTCGAAACTTGTGTTATGGGATACTAACTCAACGATATTATATTTTATAACAAATACATATATAGATAAACATCCAAGACCCGAGGCCAATCAGAAAAAGTTGTTGAAAAAATTGGGCAATTGTTTTGTATGTAACGTGCCAAAACTTGGGATGAAACCCCCACCCCCCAACCCCCCACTCCTTCGTTACAACAAGTCACACTTTGTAGACACTCCTCTGTGTTCGCGAAAAAACCGAGAAATGGTTGAGCGCGGTGCGCACGAGTTGAAATGCTATGCATTATGTAATTACTGTTACGTGATACATTGCGATAATGTAAACGGAAAATTATTAAATTGCGTGTTACGTTGCCTGTTACATATATAACAAATTTTTCTTAACTTGACCAATGTAGTAAACAATCTTAGCGTGTCTTTTTATTCAATTATCCACGTGTAAAATCGATAAATCGCCAGAATAATAAGAGTGTTGTGTTAAATGCCATTTCCAACTATATTATTATTACTAGCATTTCCCCGCGGCTTCGCTCGCGTTAATTTTATTACATAGATCTCGTTTGACAACAAAACGACCCATAGCGCGACTTGTGGCGCCATCTGTTGGCCGATTGCATTCCGAACAGCGCCCTCTATAGTAGAAAAAATATTTTCCCATCGGAACGACATACTTTCACGGGATAAAAAGTAGCCTATGTGGGACTCCCCCTAACAATATGTATGCAAATTTTCATAATGATCGGCTGCTTAGTCAAGCCGTGAAGGAATAACAAACAAACAAACTCACTTTCTCATTTATAATATTAGTAAGGATTTGGGTGTGAATGATAATTTTAATTGCCCATTTTCGTTAAAAAGTGCTAAGATTGTTTACTACATTGGTCAATTTAAGAAAAACTGGGTTTAAGTCGTTTGAAATTCGTTTTTCTTTCAGGGATCAAGCGGTATGTGTAGCAAAACAACGGTTAGCAATGTATTGTAGGAATAATGATGGAAAGCCAAAGAACAGGATGGCGAAATACCATTGGGATGTCATTGATTTGTTGTTACTGTACAACAGTAATACAGTCATAATGATTCAAGTATGTACCAATATTTATTTTTAACTACCTCTTGCTTCGGCTTCGCTCGCGTTAAATTCGGGGTAACACGGTTCCCCTTTCCCAGGTATTTTTTGTTGGTAACAAAGTGTCTGTGTAACGATTTTTAGCTTCCTACCTCGAAAACTGCGAAAGGTCCCATATAAAATTTCGCCCCCTCTTTTAAGGGGTTGGGGGCAGATTTCCAAAAAAAAAATGATGCACGATTTTTTTTGTTAGTCACAAATAGTCCGCATACCAATTTTTAGCTTTCTACCTTGAAAATTGCGGAATGCTCCATACAAACTTCCACCCCCCCCTTTTAAGGGAAGTGGGGGGTTAGAAAGAGACAAAAAGTAGCCTATGTCACTCTCCGTCTCTTCAACTATCTCCACTTAAAAAATCACGTCAATTCGTCGCTCCGTTTTGCCGTGAAAGACAGACAAACAAACAGACACACACACTTTCACATTTATAATATTAGTATGGCATACGGCCCGCCTGATGGTAAGCAGTCACCATGGACGCTTGCAACACTGGGAGTATCACTCGCACATTGCCGACCCTGTAAAAATCTTTTAATGTCCCTTTTGAAGAACCCAATGTCATTGTCCAAAGAAAAGACCTCTAATTATGAGACAAAAAAAAACATTATTCAGATTAATTATTGTATAAACTTAAACAATTTAGGTATAGTAAAGTTAAAAAAGGAGTATAATTTATACTCAATAAATAAATAAATATACTAGGGACAAATTACCATATTAAGCTAGCCCCAAAGTAAGTTCGAGACTTGTGTTATGGGATACTAACTCAACGATACTATATTTTATAACAAATACATATAATAAACATCCAAGACCCGAGGCCAATCAGAAAAAGTTAGTTTTTCATCATGACCCGACCGGGATTCGAACCCGGGACCTCCTGGGTCGGCATGGTGGCTATTACGCCACGGAGGTCGTCAGAGTTTATTTAATATGTTGTTTTCTGTGCAGCCCTTCTATAACATGAAACCGCTAAGATGGTTGGTGGAAAATGCACCTAAATATGAAGTTGACAGCAAGCACCTGACTCCCGAAGAGCTCAAACAACGGTGGACTAAACTGTACAACAAATATCTTGAGTAAGTATTAAGTAATGTTGTATTTTTATAAAGAAAAGTACGATATATTCTTAAATGACAAAAAGGCCGTAACTGGTTTTCTTTCGCCATTTCTTTTTACCAGTGGTCATTTTGCTTTTGTTTCCGAAATGGTAGTAGTTTATAGAGTAGATTAACTTATACAAATCATTTATTACTGTATACTCTGACAAGAGAACGTGTTTGTGAAAACCTATTCTCTGAATAAAAGTTTTGAATTTTGAATTTTTTTTTTTACTAAGGTGGCAAACAAGCATACGGGCCGCCTGATGGTAAGCAACGCATTGGTAGTGACCCCGGTTGTTGCTGATGTCCATAGGCGACGGTGACCACTTTGCGTCAAGTGGCCCGCTTGCTTGTTTGTCTGCCGTATTAAAAAAAAATAAACTAAGAAAGAGACTGGTTACCCACACAGGGAATACTAGTGTGGGGACCAAGGCTATTACCAAATAAAATAAATATTTTTGGACGAATCATACAACGCCATCTAGTCCCAAACTAAGCTTGTACTTTGGGTATTAGATTTAAATAAATACTTATTATACATAGAAAACATCCAGACCAAGGCAAACAGACATGTTCATGCACACAAATGTTTGCCTTGCGCAGGATTCGAACCCGCGGCCTTTGGGATAAAGTGACCATTGCTAGCCACTCGGCCACCGGGCCTGTCAATAACTTTGTAACACTTTGACGACCTCCGTGGCGTAATGGTTACCACGCCAGACCGCCACCCAGGAGGTCCCGGGTTCGATCCCCGGTCGGGTCATGATGAAAAACGAACTTTTTCTGATTGGCCTCGGGTCTTGGATGTTTATCTATATATGTATTTGTTATAAAATATAATATCGTTGAGTTAGTATCCCATAACACAAGTTTCCATACTTCGGGGCTAGCTCAATCTGTATGAATTGTCCATCTATTTATAAATTTATATTTATTTTACTTACTTTTGATTTTTTTTATATGAATTGAATGACAAAATTGGCCTGAACTTTTTTAGACTTGGCAAAGTGTACTTGTCGCCTCTGTGCCTCCAGCGGCGATGGTATGAGTTTAAAAGGAATGCATCTCAAACAGCAGGTATTAAAAGCAAAAAAACAAAAAAATCGCTCACTGATTTGTATAAGGAACTTATCAAAGCCTGCCCCTATATTATCACAGAGAGACAAATGTCCTGGGAGTCAATGTTAGAAAATGATAAAGTTTTCATGGTATGTATTTTTCTATTATTATTATTTTTTGATCATAACACAAGGTGATTTTTTAGTCACCAGCCATATTGAAGGAGGTCGGAGTGTCCATGATAATGATCAACTTTTACTATAGGAGCACATGTCATATCGCGAAAAAAAATCAGCTGATTCATACATTTTGATCGAATAGATATGAACATTTTGTATGAAACAGCTGATTTTTTTCGCGATTTGGCATGTGCCCCCATAGTAAAAGTTGATCATTATCATGGGCACTCTGATATCTTTCAATATGGCTGGTGACTAAAAAATCACCTTGTATAATGCTAAGGTTCATGTCAGCTTTTTCAAGTTACTAGCGAAACCCGCGCAACTTCGTTTGCGTGTATCCCGCTTTCCCGTGGGAAAATCGGAATGTATTATACATATAAACCTCTTGAATCACTTAAAAAAAACACATCTTAATCCGTTGCGTAGTTTTAAAGATTTAAGCGTACACAGAGACAGACAGACAGACTTTTTATATCATAAAAATTCTTAGAGCATTAAACCAGACCGGAGGCGACACGCGCAACAATTCCTACGCAAAAAATTCTGCCTCTTTCAGCGGGGGGTGAGGTAACACACACATAGATTTTCTATCACGTCGCTATAAACGCACACAATATTATTATCGCACACAATCTTAAACTACACGCACACAATCGCATCGCGGCAACTAGTTTTATTTAACGGGTATGACCGCCACTCTCGTACCTTTGGCAGAGGGGTACGCCTATGAGTGTCGCCTCCGGTCTGGTTTAATGCTCTAAGTAAAAATTGGTCCAGCCATTTGAAGAAGAACCGTGAAGAAGTAACAAACATTTAAAATTTTATTAGGATGTACAGACAGCCACCAGTTACGATTTAATTATATGTATTGACTTGCTTTTCCCCGCGGCTTCGCTCGCGTTAATTTTATGACATACATCTCGTTTGACAACAAAACAACCCATAGCGCGACTTGTGGCGCCATCTGTTGGCCGATACAGCGCCCTCTATAGTAGAAAAATTATTTTCCCATTGGAACGACATACTTGCACGGGATAAAAAGTAGCCTATGTTGGGCTCTGTACCCCTAGCAATATGTATGCAAATTTTCATAATGATCGGCTGCTTAGTCAAGCCGTGAAGGAATAACAAACAAACTCACTTTCTCATTTATGAATATTAGTAAGGATTGATATATATTTTTTTTTATTACAGATCAATAAAAATAGTCTCAATCCAGATTATGCTGGTGAGTTACAACATTTTTAGTTTTCATTTGACGACCTCCGGACCCAGGAGGTCCCGGGTTCTTCGAATCCCGGTCGGGTCATGAAAAACGAACTTTTACTGATTGGCCTCGGGTCGGCCTCGGGAAAAATTTCACCTCCTCCCCCCAGGTGGGATTCGAATATGAATGGCTAGTTGCCTAACAACTATAAATAAATATCATAAATTGTATAGTGACCGTTATCTAAAAATAATAGAATCTGGTTGTAAAACTATCAGGTAGATGGCGTGCTCTGCGACTCACGCAGTATAAAAGGAATGAGACCATTACTAACCTTTAATGTTGCATGCCTGATAGGGTAAACTGTTGAAACCATCACCTTTATGTAAAGATCTTCTATGTACACACAGTTGGCAATAAATAAAATTCTATTCTATTCTATTCTATTCTTCCCGGTAACTCAGTGATTAGAGCACTCGGCCGGATATATCGAGGGGTCCGTGGGTCCGAATCCCACCTGGGTGGAGGAGGTGAAATTTTTCTTACAAAAAATCAATTTCAAAAATATGAAGTGCACAAATTCACGAATGCGGTATTATGATAAATATACATACATACATACTATCGTAACTATATCTATAAGCCATTAGCCAATACAAAAAGGTCGCACCTCAGTGTGTAAAAATTGCCCAGGAACAAAACACTGGTTATCAATTGCAACTTGCAAACCTTTATGGTTTTTTAATGTGAATGAATTATTTCTTTTTGTAACAATTGTTTAAACGGTAATAAATAAAAAAATTGCAACCCGAGGCCAGTGGTTCAGGTTTGAACCGATGAGACGCATACAGACAGCTGTAAACATGCAATGTGACGTGACGGGAGCATTTTTTTTATAACACTAAGGTAGCATACGGCTCTCCTGATGGTAAATAGCCACCGTAGCCTATTCACGCTTGCAACACCGGGGGTATCACTCGCAAGTTGCCGACCCTGTAAAAAGTGGAGCTCTGGAGAAAATATCCTGACTTCATAATAATGTACGAAGCGTTGTTCGTACAATCACTTTAATTTTATTCCAGTTGGCGTATTGCCAAGAGATGATGATGATGATGAACCGAAACTTGTCATTGATGAGGAAGTGGATCACGAACAAAATTTTGATAATAAAAATATTGACGACGCAAATACTACTGGTAAGTTACAACTTTAAAGCCCATTTAGACCATACCAATTTATTGCCCGTGGCATTCAATAATTGACATGCATCGTCAAATTAAACGACAGTTGCTTACAATTTTTTGAAGGACAAATTATTGCTCCCACGATTTTGCATGCATTGCTCTTGAATGTGCAAGAAACATGCATCGTCTAAATGAGGCCTTAATCAACACTTTTTTATTGTTTCTGAACGATCCACAAGTACTTGTCAAGTGGAACTGTTTCGAAAATGTTTTACCACAAAAAACAATAACTGTTCGGGTTTGAACCGATAAGCCAGGTAATGTTACATAAAAGGAGCATTTCCTAAGTGTGCACGCAGTACGGGAATACTATGGGAATTCTGTAACATTGTGTTTAAGACCAACCCCATAATATTATGTATTGATTTAGTTATGTTTTAAGTTAAAAGATGGCGCGGTTCAGATTTTGACCATTCCTGAATCGCGCTATGGTTTCGTTTTTGGCAATTTTATATCATATTTTAATTTTGTCAAATAAATCAGTTCACTCAGTTCAACCAGCTCATCAGTTCAAAGGTGTAGTTTGATTTACGACCTTACTACACCCTCAATAAGGGTCAAGCACCAGCTACGGCGGTGTTAATCACATTTTGTGATAAATTGCGACAATATGGACGGCATATTATTTCATTACGTGGTACATTGCATGTGACATTTCGATGATTAACTATTAACGACGCAATTATTACCAAAGCTATTAATTCTCAAAAGAAGGACGCCAACCACATTGTATGATCTTTTGGGTTTAATGTGAACATGAAAATGTTGGATTATTATTGATTGTTATGGATCATCTATAATATGCAGATAATAAATGTGCAAGAATTTTACTATCAAGCTCACTCAATACAAAAAAATATAATAAAGTAGTAAGTTTGTACAAGTTTGAAACGTGCGCAGCTAGCACGAGCGAAGAGTGCTGCCAGCCAATGCCAGTGTGACAACTTTTTGATTTGATCACTGCGATCGCCAGATACTATAAATCGTTGACCATCCTATTAAAATTCATTTTTAATTATTTATTTTCATAGTCCATATCACTGATTAAAATTCATTATATTTTATTAGAAAACTTTATATAAATTATATTTTGTTCCTTGTTTTTGTTCACGACAAGCCTATTTAGCTGAGTTTGGTTGATGTCCTTTATAAAGGGTTATCAAGTTTTTTTATTAGTTTATAATTTTTCAGGAAAAAAAGTATTAAAAGGGAATAATAAAGAAAAGAAAAGAAAAATGAGGAGAAAAAAAACAGTAAAGCAACTAGAAGAAATCACACCCTCGTACAACATAACCAACTTTAAAACATGTAATAAAAATAAAAAATCAACAAATAGTAAAATTGATGATAGTAAATCTGGAAAAGAAATAATGGAAACGAATAACACTGTCGATTTGTGTCTCGGTGACGATGAGTCACAATTAGTGATTGATGATCAAGTAAGTGATGGTAAAACGCCAGTGATTGAAGTTAAAGGTGACATTGAATTATTGAGTGCTGACAAAGTAAAAGATGATGAGACATCATTAGTCATTGATGAAAAAACAGTTAGTGTTGAGGAAGCGTCATTAGTTGGTGAGAAAGCTTCAGTGGTTCCTGATAAAATTGGTATTTCTACATATTTTGGCTTTGATGATGATGAAGATGATGAAGACAATACTCCTTTAGTCTATGATAGTGATGACGAAACGTCATTAGTGATTGATGATAAAAGAAGTGATGATGAGACTCCATTAGTAATTGATGAGGAAAAGTCAGTGATTAATGATAAAATAGTTCCAAATGA
Source organism: Endotricha flammealis (assembly GCA_905163395.2). Taxonomy (NCBI): domain Eukaryota; kingdom Metazoa; phylum Arthropoda; class Insecta; order Lepidoptera; family Pyralidae; genus Endotricha; species Endotricha flammealis. Next base: position 7,602,005 of record LR990883.1, read on the forward strand.
ACCTACATCTGGCCTTGATGACGATGTAGAACACAATTATACTTCATCAATCCATAATGATAAAATGCATGGTGATGACCAAGCGTCATTAGTGATTTATGAGAAAGTACAAGATAGTAACACACCAGATACTCCCTTAGTCTATGATGATAAAACAGATAGTAAAGTTCAAGCGTCCTTAGTGATTGATGATAAGAAAAGTGATGACAAGACTTCGTTAGTAATTGATGAGGAATCGTCAGTGATTAATGATAAAATAATTCCAAATGAAACTACACTTGGACTTTCAGACGACGTCGAACACAATTATACTTCATTAAGCCATAATGATAAAATATCGGATGATAAAGTGTCATCAATTATTGATGAGAAAGTAGAAGATAATGATACACCATTAGTGATTGATGACAAAATAAGTAATGACAAAACTGTAGTAACTAATGATATAATATCTGATGATGAAGTGTCATTAGTTATTGATAAAAAAGTAGAAGATAATGATACACCATTAGTGTTTGCTGATAACATAGAAAGTGATGAGCAAGCGTCATTAGTGATTGATGACTTAACAAGTAATGATAAAACTCTAGTATTAGATGATAAATTTTCTGATGATGAAGTATCATTAGTGATTGATGATAAAAGTGAAAATTACTCTGAAATGATTAAAGATAAAATAGAAGATGATAAAACAAATTTAGTCACTGATGACGAATGTAGTGACGAAACTCCTTTAGTTATTGATGATAAAAATGAAACTGATGAGATAAAGTCAGATATTGAAAGTAAGAAACTTTTAAAAGTCAATATACATACAGACCGTAGTACTATTGATGATATAAAAGAAAGGAGTTTAAAAAATAAAGTTATGGAAAGAGAAAAAGTTGGAATAATCAGTAATATTGAAGTAGAAAAGAAAAAAAATGCATGTGAAAAACTAGATGATGAATTAAATAAACTGTTATATGACAAAGATGAGTCAAAGCAACGTATTGTAGACAAAAAACCTGGTTATGGTTTGAATAAATCTGCTAAATTAAAGATATTTGAAAAAAGAAATGAAAAGATATACATGAATGATGGCGTGACTTCACGTAGATCAAGGGTAAGAAAGAAACCTGTGAAGGTAAATGAGATCAGATCACATAGATCAGGCGTAAGACTGGAACCTGTGAAGCTAAATGATGAGGTCACAATACTTAGACCAGGCGTAAGAGAGAAACCTGCTAGGGTAAACGATGAAGTCACATTACATAGATCCGGAGAGAAACCAGTAAGGCTAACTGATGTTTCATTAGGTGGTGATGATGACTTTATTTGTGAAGGTAATGATAATATTGGGAGTGTTGAGAAGGATAATGTCATTACCAATTTAAATAGTGATGTAAGTGAAAGTAATATGAAATTAAGTCCTTGTATAGAAATTAATGAGAATACCAGACCATTGAGCGTTTCATTAGCTGATGATAATGACTTTATTTGTGAAAGTAATGATAATATTGAGAGTGTTGAGAAGGATAATGACATTATCAATTTAAATAGTGAGGTGAGTGAAAGTAATATGAAATTAAGTACTTGTATAGAAATCAATCACAATACCGAACCATTGCGTGTTTTACAAAACTTAGACCCAAGTCAAGTTGAAGCAACAATTTTGTTTGATGATTCTGATGATGAGCAGGTTGTTGATACATGTCATGGAATCACATCTCAAGAATATAGCAAGAAAAATAATAATAATAGCAACATTAATATTACAACTAGTAATAATTCACAATATAATACAATAGAGGAACGGGTTGGGGATATTGAGGAATCAGATCAAAATTATATAAATGAAAGAAAAAGTGTTGATAATAACGAAAGAAATGACACGCGGGAAAGTTCTAAAAGTTGTGATGGTAGTACGAGTAGTCCTAGTGATAATGATGATGATATACAAATTGCTAATATAAAAAAAGAAATGGTGAACAGTCTTAATAGCGAAAATACTAAAGATGATGATACAATATTGGCTGCTAAAGTAAAACAAGAAATTGATGAAGAAAACAGTTACTACTCAAATGATAAAAGTAATACTAACACAGTTTTGAAAATTAATAATAAAATTACTGAAAATGATGATTATTTAAATATAAAACAAGAAGACGTGAACAATTCAAACAATGAAAATTTAAATACAGAAAATTTGGAAACTGCAAATACCTTAAATAATGTAAATAAAGTATATTTAGAACCAAGAGATTTTCAGGGTTTAAATGTTAATGAAAATAAAACTGTTATTAAGAATGAATTAAATGATATAAATAGCAATGAAAGTAATGAGAATTTAGATGTAAATTATGCAACATTAAAAGATTTTTTGAATAAAAACGACACGGACAAAGTATTGGACTTTATACATAAAGGAAAAGAAATTACATACGACAATCATTTAGAATTATTCAAAAGTATTGATGAACGTGAAAATAATGAGAAATCCAACACAGACCCACAAAATTTGATTAAAATCAAAGATTTTATTAGTAAAAGTGATATAGATGTTTTACTTGATGTTATTTATGCAACAAAGAATAAAAGTCCGAAGAAAGCTTCTAATTTAAACGTAAATATAAATGAAATTAAAGAAGAATGTAATAAAATAGATACAAACGTAAAAAGTGAAATTATTGAATCAAAAGATGAATCTAATGAGATAAATGCAAGAAGTAACTCTCCGATAGTAATTGATGATGAAATACCAAATTCTATAACACCTAAAACTTTAAGAGAATGCCTGAGATTCGACACTGATCACTTATTAGATATGATAGATAAAAAGAAATCTATAAAACAATATGGGAATATTAAGAGATCATTATTAAAAGAATTACTGGAGAAACCAATACGTTATCCATGTTTACCTAAAGATTTAGTTGTGACTTCGAATAGTGGAAGTAATAAAAAATCTGGATATTTCAATGATAAAAATACGAAAAGAATTAAAAAGAAAATACAAAAACGGAAAGAATATGGAATTTTTTGTGATCTACCTGAAGATTCTGCTGATTTTAGTGAAACTGAGAGTTCTACTGATGAAGACTATATGGATACAAGTTATTCTGAGGACTCCGATCAGTCTGGAACTATTGAAATTGGTAAGTTGATAATTTAAATAACTTTTTATACCACTAAGTTAGCAAACAAGCATACGGCCAGGCTGATGGTAAGCAGTCACCGTAGTCTATGGACGCTTCCAACACCGGGGGTAAAAAAATATTTAAATTTTTTATGCTAATAATATAAGCATCGTTTTGAAACAGTTCCATGATACAATATGAATACAATTGATAAAAAAATCAAGTTAGTCGAATAATAATAGTAGTACATACAACCAAAGATTTATTATAACTTACTAGCGTAAGAAGATTGGCAATGCAAAAGAGATAGATCATAGCATACGCGTTTGTTAGAGCGAGATAGATAGACGAGACCATTTTTCCTATACACGCTATGGGCTTGTATCGCCCTAACGTCAGTCATGTTAAAACAAATCCCCCTTATTTTTACAAAATTTATGGTTTTAAGTGTAGTTTCGGTGTTAATTCGACGTGATTAAATATGGTTACCTGTGCAGTGCCTGGATGTAAATCAAACTAAAAGGAAAATCCACAAAATTATATATCTTGCTTGCACACATGCACATTCCACGCACACTAGTGTATTTGTTTTTGGTCTCGCCTCAATCAAACAAAGCCGATCTATAGGTACGCTAGTATATACTAAAGCTATGCATACAACCTAGATTTAAAAAACTTTATTGATTCGTAAAGAATACAATTAATTCACTTACATTGAGTCTAAAACTAATATTTCTCAACCTTCACACATTGACGACCTCCGTGGCGTAATGGTTACCATGCCGGACCGCCACCCAGGTGATCCCGGGCTCGAATCCCGGTCGGGTCATAATGAAAAACGAACTTTTTCTGATTGGCCTGGGTCTAAGATGTTTATTTATATATGTATTTGTTATTTTTAAATAATAAAAAATAAATTTCTTTATTGTTTTCTCTTATAAACTAAACTAATCAATTACAAATATATTTATAAAATATATATAACGATACTGTTACTGATACGAGTTAGTGTCCCGTAACACAAGTCTCGAACTTACTTCGGGGCTAGCTCAATCTGTGTGATCCCTTATATATTTATTTATTTTCAGATCAAAAATTATTACAAACTACATCAGTTTATTTAAAGAGAATCGATGATTCACCTACATGGAAAGCACATTCCAAATTGGACTCTATAGACATAAATAAATTCGAACAAAACGAATTGAAACCTAAAAACCGTAAGATACAAAATGCTAAACGCAGAAATCCTGATTATGAGGTTATAAACAGTGGTATAATACTTAAAACGCGAAAAAGACGACGTAATATGCTATATAAATTTTCTGATGACCCTGTTGACCCTGATGACCTTGAAAAGCCTGTTAACGAAGATCCTTTTAGAACTGATGACTCTGAAACAGAATATTTTCCCTCAAAGAAAACAAGAGATCGCTTAAACAAAATCAGAATGGAAAAAGAATGTAAAGAACTTAACGAAAATAGAAAAAGATTGACCTATAAAATTTGTGAGGTAACAGATGGTACTGTTGAAATGAGAATGGAAGAGAAGATACCAGTAAAAGAGACAGAGAATGACCATAATGAAGTATATGATGGACAAGAAAGAGATAATGTGAGAAACGAGAAACAAACGCCCATTTGCGGAAAAGTAAAAGATATGATGAAGCATTGTAAGGATTTAAAAGTTGTTTTAAATAAAATACAATCGCCTGATGACAAACAGGGCAATCAGGAGCTCATCAGAAAAGTACAGTTGCCTGATAAAACGAGCATGATGAAAAAGAAAACGCCGACTGCTCATGTTGTGCCGATAACTCAGAGGAGACAAAGTGCTCATGCGCGAAAGACTGCTGGTGAGTTTCCTACTTTTATCAAAGTCAACATTAAGCTTTCGATCAATTAACTATTTGAATAGGATCTTTTTTATTATACAACTAAAGTGGCAAACAAGCATACGTCCCGCCTGATGGTAAGCAATCACCGCAGCCTATAGATCCTTGCAATACCGAGGTATCGCGTAGTCGCGCGTTGCTGACCCTGTAAAAAATGGAGCTCTGGAGACCTTACTCGCCGCGCCGTAGGAACACAGCATGGCCGAGACCAATGATTTTGGCTACGATCTTCTTTAATTTATTCCAAATAAGAGTAGAAATGAGAAAAACAAGTGTCTAAGTAACTATTCATAAAGAAGTTAGTAGACAGGCCTGGTGGTCTGGAGGCAATGGTCACTTTAACCCAAAGGTCGCAGGTTCGAATCCTATTACAACACAATATTTATTATTGTAATTTTTTTTCACAGGTAACAAAGGAATAGGTTCTGTACAACAGCCTAGTAAAATACTACAAGATTCTAGGGTGAGTATTTCAAGGGATTTTTAGCTTACTCTGAGACCATCTAGGTCACTCTGCAACAAAATCGCTATTTAAAACTGTTGTTTCGTGCCGCACTTCTCAACAGTACCGTAAAGAGGGGATTGGGAAGGAGTTGGGCTTCCGGATCTCTCACCGGACGAAACGCATTGCTGCTTCACGTCGATATTCTGTGAGAGGGTGGTACTTCCCCGGTCGAGCCAGCCCATTTCGTAATAATTGCTCTACCACTCCAAAAAATTGTACTTAATACGTATATTACGTCACAATAATTATATTATGTCCCTATAATTAGTTCAATTCAAATCTTTATTACTCCTCAAATTACATGCAGATTACTTAAACACCATACAGTAATATAATATGATACAGCAATTCTACACTCATTTAAGGGCCCTGTTGGGCGCTGCAAAAGCAGAGAGGAGGAATTTCGTCATATTAATTATAATACTCAGTTACATTGTTACAATTTTATTTATTAGATTATATTAATGCAATGTCAATTAATTGATTATTATTATATTAAATTAATTAGTTCAATTGATTAAATTTATCGTTACTTTTATTACTTTGTAGATAAGCAGTAAATGATTGAGTATTGTAAATTTTCAGACATCTACAGAACAATTGTCAACAACAAACAACGGTTACGATGAATGGATAAGACAGAAGAATATAACAAAAAGATTCTTTAACTTCACCGAAGACGACGCGGAACGATCGAAAATATATAAAAACAATCAAAAATCTAGCGCAAAAGCACCACCATCATTATTACTTAAATTAAACGAATCGACGAAACCGAATTCACCAAATATTCTGCATTTGATAGCAGTAACTAACACACAAAATCCTAGCCCAAACACAACACTAAATTCGACAACATCTAGCCCAAATGTAAAACCACCAAATATAAAACTAAATGCGTCACAATCTAGCCCAAATATATTACCGTCAATGCAAATTAACTCAAATGTTATATGCTCAGTAAATACACAAGGAAGTTCTAGCCCAAATGTGTCACCAATATGTAATAACTCAAATATACAGTCAAATGTTAGTAACACGATTCCTAACACAAATTTAAAACCAACACAAGACGTATCTAACACAAAAACAACTTCTGGCACAAAATTAAAACCAACTACACAAATTTCTAACACAACAACAAATTCTAAATCAATTATACAACTAAATACACTACTTGATCACCACGGCCTTGAAATAATAGAAAAAGATACGAGTAACAATAAATGTATCAAACTAATACCAAGAAATAAAAGCACAGATTCAATTAACAAAAAGAAAGAAGTTGAAAATGTTGAAGGAAAAACTGATAATGCAATTAAAAATGTGAGACACATTGATAAGAATAGGAGCGTAAGTGATGAAACTACTACAGCACATTGCAATCGGAATCATAAAAAAATTGAAGTACGTAATAAAGATAAAAAAGATTGTACTGGTTTAAAAATGGAAGTTGGTCCAATAAAAAAAGAAAATAATATGACATATAAAGTTGTATATCGAAAAATTGCACCCAAAACTAATACAGATGATTCGGGCTATAATAACCAAGGGGATAAGCAAGCTATTAAAACTGAAGCTATGAAAACTGAAGACAACAGTAATATAGTAAAGAATGAAGTTAGAAAGAAGCATATAAATAAAGTTAATTCAACGAATGAAAGTCAAGAAATACAAGGTACTTATTTTTTTACTTTTTTTAAATTGTAAAACTATGTTTTTTATACCAAAATTATTAATCTATCGGTGAATTCAATCTCGGATACTTACGTATAAAAATGACACTTTAATGACACTTGTCAAAAAATGTATTGAATTTTTAATCTTATGGCGTGTGCGCACGACCGGACACGAACATGGTGAACATCGAACACGAACTTTGTTCGCACGTGCGTACCACTAACGAACATCAAACAATTTGTTCGTCAAAAGTGTTCGTGTCGATCCAATTTGGTTGTTCTGTGTGGACGATGTTCTCAGCACGACCGAACAAGAACATTGTTAACACGAACATCGAACCAAAAGAGTAAGGCTTGGTAGCCTCTTTTGTTCGACGCCATGTTCTTGTTCGGTTGTGGGTGGTTGCGCGTGAACACAAGTAGAACTATGTTTGTAGGTGTTCATGTTCGCTTTGCTAATTTACGTCCACACGTACGAACCACATGTTCCGTGTTCGTGTTCGATGTGCGCCATGTTCGTGTTCGGTCGTGCGTACACGCCTTTAGATAACAAAAAGTCTGTCCGGATCGATTATTAATTTTGGCCGTAAGTTAGCAAACAAGCATACGATGGTAAGCACACACCGTAGCCTATGGACGCTTGCAATACCGGGGGTATCACTCGCGCTTTGCCGACCCTGTAGAAAGTGAAACTCTGGAGACCTCCGTAGGAACACAACACGGCCGAGACCAATGCTATTTGGCTACGAATTGTGCAGAATTTTATTTATCACTTAAATAATATGTAATTTTGACGACCTCCGTGGCGTAATGGTTAACACGCCAGACCGCCACGCAGGAGGTCCCGGGTTCGAATCCCGGTCGGGTCATGATGAAAAACGAACTTTTTCTGATTGACTTCGGGTCTTGGATGTTTATCTATATATGTATTTGTTATATAAAGTATAATATCGTTGAGTTAGTATCCCATAACACAAGTTTCGAACTTACTTTGGGGCTAGCTCAATCTGTGTAAATTGTCAAAAAAAAATAATAGTATATTTCATTACGAGTGCGGAAAGCCTGTCATTGCAAAGAGTTCCGACAAATGTCTACCCTCACCTTCGGCTGACAAGTTGCAATGACGGTTCTGTGTACTGAACAACTTGTTTTAACACAGTTGCGAAAAAAATAAGCAATTTAATTACTAATTTTGTGCAACAAACAACTAAACTCGCAAAGAAGATTTTTGGAAAGTGGCGCCAACCGTAAAAGAATATAAGCAGAGATTTTTTTTGTTTTCTTCACCCATTCTGGGTAGGCAAAGGGAACTATACAGTCAAGTCTTCAATAGAATTTTTTATTGATATGAAATAAAAATGAAATTTAATGAGATGAAATGAAATGAAACCTAACCTAACTCATTGAAAAAAATCATTAAATCTGATATTGAAACAAATTAGTAGCTTCTTTTTTCTCACTTTTTGAGGCAACTAGGTATATTAAAATATAATATTGATAACGTGTCTTTCTTTCAAGGAGATGATAATATCATCAAAGATCATAACGTTAATTCTGAAACAATCGAAGTTCAACCCAAGGACATCAACAACCGTAGAAAAATCGTAGATACTATGAAAGTGCCGGTAAATAATTTAACACCAGTTAAACTCATGAAATTCGAGAAGGGAGACGGTAGAATCGACGTGGAAATACCTCAAAAACATATGACAAAAAATGTTTTGTCAATGGCCAAAGTGAGTATTCATTTATTTATTTGCGAAACTTTCTTTGCGTATATTCATGCACAGCAGCGCCATCTACTTTTCAATCTATGTACCTTTAACTATCAGACTTTTGTCCAAATCCTACGAGAAGAATATTTTTTCAGGATATAAAGTACCCTATATATCAATCCAAGGTATCAACTACCTAATGAAATGAAATGAAATGAAATCGTTTATTTCAGAAATTTGACCTTCACAGGCACTTTTTCTTGTCATTTACAATTTGTATATATGTATAAAGAAAATAAACTACGTTATATACTACCACCATTTCGGACACAAGCAAAATGGCCACCGGTAAAAGAAATGGCGAAAGAAAACCGGTTACGGCCTTTTTTGTCATTTAGCAATTTTTTTCTTTCACTCGTTTGTTACAGTTACAATGTATGTGTACATTTATAAGAATAAATAAAATACAGATCCAGGTACATACAGAAATCCTACATAATTAAATATCATAAAAATTGGTCTAGCCATTAAGCGGGTTGCGGACCGAGAGCTAAGTCAAGTCATTGCTAACTTAGTTCAGCTTAGTCTGCATATCTGATATGATTTTTCAAACTTGGGTGCAGACCACAACGTGCAATGTATGTTACACTAACTCGAAACTAACTAAAGCCCACCATTCACACGCAGATGGGTCTGGCGGATTGGTCGGCCATCGGACTAATCCGCCTGTGTATGGAAGCGACGAACCGGTTCGCCAGACTGTCGTCAAATGGGTTGGCGTCGGGCTCGCAGGTCCGCGCGAGCGCCTGTCGAACCCCATATGCCATACTTCGAGTGGAGGGTTCGTGCAGTGTATGGGCAACGCCGGATTGATCCGCGGTCGGGTCCGGGTTGCGAGTCGGGTCCGGGTTCGTGTAGTGAATGGTGGGCTTTAGCTTTTGCTCTTGGTCTCCAACCCGCTTTAGAGCGTGAAGAATTAATATAATATTAGTGACATAATATAGGCGTATGTCACCCGGGTATAGAGTAGCTTCCCGACGATTTAAATCGCTCCTTTAATTTCGGAGCTTATTCAATGCAAAATCGTTCCTCTTTATAATATTAGTATATTTAAGGTGTATACATAACGTGTTTTATCCCGGACGGCACGGGACGGGACGGGAAGTTAAATATAGTTCCATACAAAATGTATGTGAATATGTATAATGTCGCGGATACACGGACGGGACGGGAACGTGGCCGTTTCGAACAAAATGTCACGTCCCCGTCCCGTCCGAGGTATTATCCCGTTGCGTATACAGAGACCTTTACTCAAATTTTCGTTCCACAGAGTAATAATGATATATCTACTACGATTGGTAATAGTGATTCTACTAAATCACAAGCACCAGTCCAGCGAGAGGTTATTGAAAAATCTACGACTAATGACAATATAGTGAATAAACCCATTAATAAACATATTACTAAAACTAATTCTAAAACAGTTAAACAACACATACCTAAAATAAATAATGAGAAACCTAATGTAACAGATACATTAAATACTAAAAAGGTTGAATTAGAAAATAATGATATAAAAGCGAAGACGGAAGAATTGAATATTATCGATATAACGGTTGATGATGATGAACCAGTTCCAGTCAAGAATCAAAAAGAAGTAGAAGAAAGGAGAACAACAAAACGGAAGCTAAACGAAGAAGAGAAAGGAGAAGAAAAGAAACAGAGACCAGGTAATGTACTATGTAAGGTAATATATATTATATATACGGATTATCCGCTGAAATCGGAGCAGCGCGTCTTGGGAAGGACCTCCACCTTACAGAAGATCGTAGCCAAATAGCATTGGTCTCGGCCATGCTGTGTTCCTACGGTGAGTAAGGTCTCCAGAATTCTACTTGGGGGGGGGTTGGGAGGGTTGGCAACGCGTGAGTGATACCCCAGGTATTGCAAGCGTCTATAGGCTACGGTGATGCTTACCATGAGGCGGGCCGTAAGCTTGTTTGCCACCTTTGTGGCATAAAATATACTGTAACACAGGGTGTCCTAGTACAGGTTCCGATCCCTCACAATATAGTTAAACCACTGTTTTATGCCTTTTATTCATGTTGATTTTTATATATTGTGTGGGAATAATAAATGTATTTATTTATATTTTTATTTTATAAATACCAGTCAAAATAAAATTGGGACCACAAAAGTAATAAGAATCATTTTTGGTGAATCCTGTTCAATCTAGAGCAAAAATTTGGAAGTTTTTCTCGACGTTCTCAGTTTCCACAGATTATTTGAAGTTGCAAATATGAAATCACACTACCGTTATATTAAAAAAATACTTCATACGTTGAGTTCAGTTGGATGCATATGGGATGATATTATGATGAATGTTAATTATATCTAATTTCTCTTCAACAGCCAATCGAGATATGAAAACACCAGTAAATATAACATGGTCTAAAATAAAAGCAGAAACATATGTAAAGGAACGTAACACAGCTGAAATAGTTTTGATATGTTTTGATGCTGTAAAATCATTAATTAAATTCAGTCATAACAAAGTCATATTAACGGAAAAAAATATAGTGTCGCTGTTTAAGATGCCTGTATACCTTACTGTGGCTCCATTAGCCGAAGCAAAGGTTATTGAAATAGCAGATAATGTTGAATCAAACGCAATCAATATATCTAATAGATGGTATAAGAAAATCTCTTTGAAACCTTTGTGTTACGCTAGGGTAAGTAATTTTTTAGATACACGGTAAAGTAACACTCAAATGGTCTAAATTGAAGCTACAGTTACACATTCTCCTTTCAATCATGAAAGCATGCTTCTATTGAGCAGTTGCTACTTAGTAGCATGTGTTGGAATGTTGCTAAAAATTAGCATGCTCATTTCGATCGAAAAATCGACAGGCGTGCGATTTTGGAGCATGCCACCTGCGGCGCGGGTGGAAGGGGGTGTGCTTTAAGCGTGTCTAAACAGATTTGCTTTAAATTAGCAAGCTTATTGCTAACAAATGTGAAGGTGTATGATTAAAACTAGCATGCCTATTGCTAGCAAATGTAAACTGCTCATAAGCATGCTCGTATTGAGCATACTCGTTTTTAGCATGCTATTTTAGAGCATATGTAACAGTAGCTTAACGTATAAACATGCTCTGTAATAGCACGCTGGTGTGCATACTATGATTATGCTTAAAAGTAGCAATCTCTGCAGCTGTTCACATTTGCCTGTAATTATAATGCTAGTTTTAAACATACACCTTCACATTTGTTAACATTAAGCAAGCTAGTTTGAAGCAAATCTGTTCAGACGTGCTCAAAGCACGCCCACTCCTTACCTCCACCTTACAGAAGATCGTAGCCAAATAGCATTGGTCTCGGCCATGCTGTGTTCCTACGGTGAGTAAGGTCTCCAGAGCTCCACTTGGGGGGGTGTGTGATACCCCCGGTATTGCAAGCGTCTACAGGCCATGGTGATGCTTACCATCAGGCGGGCCGTATGCTTGTTTGCCAACTTTGTGGTATAATTCTTTTTAATAATTCTTTTTTTTTTAGATATTCTACGCAGTATCATATTATGAGCTCATAAAGAAAATGTCCACTTCTGATTGCCATATTTACTTTACTTATGATATACAAACAGGGAAGATAGATGCGGCCAAAATAAACCTGAATAGATTAACGAAAGAAGATAGGACAGACAACATAATACAACCTGATTTAATAACACATCCAAATAGCCTATTTAGAGTTAATAATTTTAATAAAAACCCAAAAGATATTGAAATTAAGGACACCACTTCAAACATATCGAATGTATCCCAAATAATCCCTGAATCGACACAAAATGTATCCCAAATTAACCCTAATCCTTTATCCCTATTAGCCCCTAACGCTACACAAAATATATCCCAAATAAACTCTAATCCTTTATACCAAATAACCCCTAACGCACAAAACATGGCCTATATTGTAACGCCCATTTTATCTTCTGACGCGACAAATATATCCCAAATAGACCCTACAATACAAAATGTATGCCCTAACCCTTTATCCCTATTAGCCCCTAACACGTCACAGAATACATCCCACAACATAACCTTATTGACCCCTAACGCGATACAAAGTATATCCCCACCAAAAGCGCATATAGATTTGTCAAACATAAACCTCAACAGTTTAAATACTAATTTGGATACGAACAATTTAATAGGCCTTAAAATAACGAAGAATTATGAAAAAAATGACCATTTGATTGGCCTTGGAAAAACGAAAAATGATAACACGAATCAAAAAACAAAAAAATATGACGAAAGTGTGAACCTTTTAAGAGGGCAAAAAATAGTAATTTCATCTGATGATGATGATGACTCGACACATTTAGAACAAAATGGAGTAAAGTCGACGTTGAGTAATTTTGCCCGCGCATTGGTTCCGAAAAAATTGAGAGCCAATGTTGGAAGCCAACCTGAAAGTGGACCAAGTAAAGTACGAGAAAGTGATTCAAGTAAGTTTAATAGCTTGTTTTTTTATACCACTATGGTGGCAAACAAGCATACGGCCCACCTGATGGTAAGCAGTCACCGTAGCGACGGCGTTGCGAGCGTATGGACGCTTGCAACGCCGGGAGTACTTGCGCGTAGCCGACCCTTGTTGATGTCGAATGAAATTTGCAACATATTGTATCCTATAAAGTTTAATTGGATTCTCTGCCTGGTGGTGCGTTGGTAGTTGGTATCTTATGACACCAGAGGGCGCTATTTCAAACATTAATGTGATGGCATTTGAGTTTGTTCTCGAGTCTGGGTTTTCTATGTATTATAAGTATATATTTACAATAAATATAGTCTGGTACTTATAACACAAGCAGGGTAAGAGTAACTTTTGGTATCTGGTGACGATGTGTAAATTGTTAAGAATTTATTATTATTTATAAATAAATAATATATAGGGACAAATCACACAGATTGAACTAGCCCCAAAGTAAGTTCGAAACTTGTGTTATGGGATACTAACTCAACGAAACGATACTATATTTTATAACAAATACATAATATAGATAAACATCCAACACCCAAGCCAACCAGAAAAAGTTCGTTTTTCATCATGACCCGACCGGGATTCGGAGCCGGGACCTCCTGCGTGGCGTGGTAACCACTACGCCACGGAGGTCGTCAATATTAAATAAGCTAATTTCTCTTCAACAGCCCATCAAGATCTGCGGAAATTGACAACCATATTCCCAACTCTCACAGTGAAAGCCGAGACATTTGTTGGACAATATGATAGATACCAAATAAGTTTGATATGCTTTGATGCAATAAGACCACTATTAACTTTGGGTGAAAATATAGTGTTAGTAACAGAAAGGAGTCATGTGCCAGTTGTCAGGGTACCTGTATATCTTTCTATAGCACCACTGAACGAATCAAGAGTGATAGAATTATCCGAGGATTACGACTTGCCAGAATTCAAACTAAATGATTATTGGTACAAGAAACTTTGTCCGAAACCACTCTGTTATGCTCGGGTGAGTGTTTTTTTTATACTAACTGATGTTCAAATACTCACAGCCTTTAGTATTAGTGGGATTTATAATTGTGTATTCATAACTTGTATTATTATGTCTTTTTTAGGTATTCTTCGCGGTATCTTTGAAAAGCACCATGAAAAAATTGTCAAAACCAAACTACAAAATATATACTTATAATATAAAAACAGGATATATAGGTGCGGCTAGATTAAACGATTATAAAGTGCAGTTAGTTAGTAACACGCAAAACATACTAAAACAAGACATCGCAACACATCCAAATATATTATATGACAATGATATATGTCCATTAATGGCCATTGACAGCTCACAAAATGTATCCTATTTATTCCCTAACACTTCATCTTTGTTAGCCCCTAACGCGACGCAAAATGTATCCCACGTAGCCCCTAACGCGACACAAAATATATCCCACGTCGCCCCCAACCATCTATCTTTATTAGCCCCTAACACAACACATAATGACCCTAACCTGTTATCCTTATCAGCCCCTAACGCGACACAAAATGTATCCCACGGAGCCCCCAACCCTCTACCTTTTTTAGCTCCTAACGCAACACAAAATGACCCTAACACGTCACAATCAACACCAGTAGCACATATAGATCTGTCAAATCTTAATTTGGTTAATCCTAACATAAATATTAACTCTCAGTCAACTAATGGTAGTTACATAGGTGTTAACTTAAGTGGAGTCAACGTAGCTGGTCCATTTTATGTAGTAGATCGTAATATGAAACCTATTGATCCAAAGAGTATAAGTTGTTTGTTAATGAATAAAGATGGCGACACAGGTACTGTATTAGCGGGCATTATGAACCAGCCAGAAAGTCCATGCAACTCTTTGTTGGTGCCAAATGTTGGTAACGCATTGGATCCTAAAATTGTGAAAGTTGAAAGTCAGTGTATGGCAAGCAATGTTGGTAACCAACATGGAGGGCCAAGTAACTCTTTGTTGGTGCCAAATGTTGGTGACACATTACATTCTAGAGCATTGACAGGCAATGTTGGTAACCAACGTGGAAGTCCAACTAACTCTTTGTCGGTGCCAAACATTGCATTGGATCCTAAAATTGTAAAAGTTGAAAGTTGTAATAATGAAGTAATTATTTTGGATAGCGATGACGACTGATTATTTATTTTTTAAAGTAATTCTTACATAGGCCTTATCGAGACTAGCTACTTTGTCCGTCTTAATTTAAATTGTTTCTGCGTCATTGCCAAGAGATGGCGCTGTTCCATTGTATCGCGTTTCTGAATCTCACACTCGTTTGCCTTAAGTTCTTCGATTCTATCTTGTTTTTTTCTATGCATTTAACTATCAAATATGGCAAAATCGCCATAAAATATGTATTCTATTTTTTGTTTTTTTAAAGAAACCTGTTTTTTTTTGTATAATGCAGGCAAACGAGCACCCGTAAAGATTCAATGAAAAGATTATAATATATTATCTTAGAGTATAGATAAGCAAGCTATAGAGCGCGCTTGAGCAAGTATGAACGGTAAGCACGAGGTAACTCAAAACAGTAACAACGAAGCTAGCAACGAACGAAGCTATTAGTCACGCACGCTGATTATTTTATTATTTATTATTATCCAAAAAGTACATAATTAAACGATACACAGTTTATCGCCAAACTGTTTAGACAGTTTGTTGGCGAATAGAGCACTCTTACAAACTAATTTTATGTACTTACAGTATTACTTAACTATCCTATTATTATTTACCCAATACCATACAGGCCACCCCTTACGCGGGCGAAGCCGCGGGCAACAATAGCAGCTATTATTAATATATTATAATTTTATTGTGTAGTGTAATATGAAAAACAGTTCACGTAATCCCGCTATGGTATGTATCAAGTTACAAAACCTTTAATTTATTTTTGAAAATATTTTTGGAGTGACACTCATTCTCAGGGAAAATTTCGTTAAATAACCTTGGAACTAAGTAAGTTAATGTTCTTTCCCCGAAATAATTTTTTGCAGATGGTTCCTTAAATCTCTTTACATGTTTATTTCTAAGCTTCTCGTAAGGTTTTACTACCTGTTTATATTTTGTACAATTATATTGATCCAAACATATTACATATTTAACTTTTTCTTTAACTGGCAATATATTACATTTCTTAAAAAGCAACT
The DNA here is from genome assembly GCA_905163395.2 of Endotricha flammealis. Classification (NCBI taxonomy): domain Eukaryota; kingdom Metazoa; phylum Arthropoda; class Insecta; order Lepidoptera; family Pyralidae; genus Endotricha; species Endotricha flammealis. The sequence goes on from LR990883.1 coordinate 7,618,614, forward strand.
GATAATTTTTATTACAATTTTGTTTTGTTTCTTTATTCACCAATAGTTTAATTAATCTTAATTGTATGTTTGTAATTTTTTCTAAATATGTGGGAAAGGTACGTCCATATGCACACAATCCATAGCTTAAAATAGCATCTGCAAGGGAATGATACAGCATATACATGATTGGCTTACTCATTACAGCATTAAGATGTACAAATTTACACAGAACTGTTCTTAATCTGTTACATACTAGATCGATATGCATTTTCCAACTGAATTTACAATCTATTGTTAGACCTAAGTATTTATAATGCGAAACAAATTCGAGTTTTTCACAATTACAGTCAATTTCATTACCATGCAGACACTCGTAAGTATGACCAATTATGCTTACAGCATCATTGGGTTTTGACATATACGGAGAATATATTAACATACATTTTGTTTTCCCTATGTTTAGTATAATACCGTTGTCGTGCGACCATTTTAATATATTATTGAAGTCGTACTGGATATTACTCTGTAATAAATTGATATCCCTATCGGCATATATCAGGCATGTGTCATCCGCATTGTTTCTCTCAATGTTATTTATTCGGATTTTAAGGAATCATGGTGAAATGTGCAGTGCAGAGCTGTAAAAACGAAATGGAAGCTAACTAAAAATTAGCACTATAGAACATCTGCTTACGCTTTGCACAATGTTCAAAGAGAAGAGCGATGCGCGCCCTCTATTACTTGCTTCTATACTCTAAGTATATTATGATGATATCAAGAGCCGGACTGCTCGAGCAGCCATTGATCACACGCACATACACGTTCCGCTGTAGCAGTTATAGTCAACAGCTTGAAGCTTTGATCGCACCACCGCCCGAAGCAGTTGCATCTGCTCGAGCGGTCCGTGTCGCAGCTTGAAGTAGTTCATTCTGACAGCTACAAGCAGTCCGTGTACAGTCCTAATAAAAAAAATACGTGTGGCCCACGGAGATTGCCGCGGTAAAGCTATTGCATAGCATTTTTTATCAACTTATGCAATTATAATTATTAAAATAAAAATTGTTAAATATAACACTGGTCAACAGAGTCTTCTATGAGTGAAGAGCGGTAACAGTTGACTTTAAATGGTTTGCGTATTGAATTTTAAAATATAACACTTGGTTAACAGAGTCCTCTATGAGGGAATAGTGGTAAACTTTATCGGTTATATTTTGTATGCATTAAATTGCGTATTGAATTTTGAGTCTTATTTCGTTCGATTAAGGTTGAATTCTGTTTATTAATTTTATCGGTGTTATGTCAGGTTTTTTTCGTTACGTAATTTCTTGATTCGGTCGCCGCGCTCAAAGCCCGCGATAAAAGCTATGCAATTGCTTAAAAGTTGTATAAGTAAGCTTACTTCGGTCGGTTAAGAGACCGTGAAGAAGTAACAGTAATAAGTAACTTTTATGTATAGTATTAAAATTTTTGGTATTAAGTTTCTGCCTCATAGCTATATATGCTTGTTTTTCTTAACTTGACCCATATAGTAATCTTAGCCTGTCTTTTTATTCAATTATCCACGTGTAAAATCGACAAATCGCCAGAATAATAAGTGTTGTGTTAAATGCCATTTCTAACTATATTATTATTATTTGGGTGCGAATGATAATTTTAATTGACTATTTTCGTTAAAAAGCGTGCTAAGATTGTTTACTATTTGGGTCAAGTTAAGAAAAACAGGGTTTACATAAGATATTTAGTTAAATATAGGTTTAGTTATATATTTTGAATATATCTAAATTAAGTATGTTAAGTAATAATTATGTGTTTCGTTATTATGTGAAATAAATATTAATTGATGTATCGTTTTGTTTATTTTTTTACACCGTTGTTACCTTTCACGAAAGCCATTGTTAGACTGCCCGTGACCAAAATGTGGTTCTTCAAAAGGGGCAATAAGGTTGCGCTAGCCGAGTTTTTCTCCATACAAATGCTGTGGGGTGATTACTCTGTTGTTTGACATCGTTCGTTTAAAGTTGTTAATAATATCGATTTGTCTTGTCGTTATCCATGCTTGTATTAAAACAGAATTGTAAAATGATAGGTAATTTAAAAGTTATGAGCCTCAAAACATTCCGTTTCAACACGTAATTGTAACGCAACTTTGGGCACAATTAAATACTGGAAGCAGTGTGAAATCTCTAAAACAAAATTAATACAAGCATAGTTTGGTTATTCAAAAATTTATACTTTATTTTAATTAAAACATTCAGCTGTTTTATCACAAGAACACTTCTCTCAAAAGCCTACTCGTCAATTTTTAGACGCCCGTTTCAACAATATTTGTGTTTGCATATAATATTTATTTATTTCAACAATATTTGTGTGTAAATCGGTGTAAACAGTTCCGCACTGTTCATAACCGAGTCTATCCCTTTCTCAGCGAAATAGCATGCAAATTAGCTACGCCCACCAACGAGTTCGAGTCTTCGACTAGTGCACTCTTAAAAGATTTTTACAGGGTCGGCAACGCGCGACTAATACTCGCGGCGTTGCAAGCGTCCATAGGCTACGGTGACAGGCAGCATCTGGCAGGCCGCATGCTTCTTTGCCAGTGGTATAAAAAAAAATGTTTTATAACGAGGTTTGTATAGATATAGGCCTAATAGGAATGAAATAAAACAAAAACTCAATAAATAATACAAGTTTAATTGTACAATATTATGGCTTCGCGCTGAATTTGTACAATTCGCTCTCTATATTATAAAATAATAATAATAATTTTATTACCATCCACAAACAATTTTTCAATTAAATTATTTTTTGTTTTATTAAATAAACCAGTCTACTTGGTGGGACGAACGGGCCACCAATCCCGCGCATAAAGAAGTAGGAATTAGAAACATCGGATACGGGTCGAGAACTCCAATTAGGGCCCGCCCGACCCGGTCACTCGTTCGGGAGCGGGTCGAGAGCGCCAATCATGACCCACCCGACCCGCTCACACGTTCTGGAGCGGGTCGAGAAATACAATTATGACCCACCCGACCCGCTCGCACGTCACACTTAATAACCAAACGGAATAGAATTATATTAAATTACAGGCGGCCGCGAAAACACAGTAATCATCAAATCAGTCTAATTTCTTTACTTAACAACTAATAAAATACAATTAAAATTATACGACCATCTTTTTATACGACTTCTCTGTAATGATTCTATTTTACTAACTTTTGAATTTAATAAGTTAACTTTAAAGATTGTTACTAACAATTAATCAAATTGAATAAATAAACAGTGAAATAACTTTTGAGTTATATAAAATGTAAATACATATGAAATAATTAGTGTATTTGTAGTCAAATAAAGTATATTTGTAAATAAACACCGTTTCAATAAACAGTAATAAATTAAGCAGAACGTTGATTTGAGCAAATATTTTTATATTTCGTTTTTAAATACTTGTCCATTTTTATAAAAGAACTTGCTTTTTGTCGTGGCATTTTTTTTATAACACTAAGGTGGCATACAAGCATACGGCCCGCCCGATGGTAAGTATGGTGTTCCTACGGTGACCCGTTGCCTATAAACACTTGCAATACCGGGGGTATCACACGCGCGTTGCCGACCCTGTAGAAAGTTGAGCTCTGGAGACCTTACTCGCCGTAGGAACACAACATGGCCGAGACCAATGCTATTTGGCTACGATCTTCTGTAAGGTGGAGGTCCTTCCCCAGACGGGCTGCTCCGATTTGAGCGAATTATCCGCTGTTTGAGAAAAACCATAGGGTTGTAGGATGTAATCTACTGAACCGATTTTGAAAATTCTTTCACCAACACAAAAGCCACGTTACTTGTGAGAGCCTTGAGCATGGGCTATATAGCCCACGTAGAAATATATGGTTGGTTGATACAAAAGGACAAGTATGGAAAAACAGATAACACATTGATAAGTACAATAAAAATAAGTAAACATAATGTTATTTAAAAGTTCTAGATTTAACATAACATTCTTCACAAAATGGCAATCACACATCAAAATTTCGTGTCACCTTTATGTTGGAACATTAAACTGAAGGCCCATTTAGACGACGCAGTTCCTTGTATATCAAGCAATCTAGTGTTAGCAATAATTTGTCCTTCAAAAATTGTAAGCAACTGTAGTTTAGTTAGACGATGCATGCCAATTATTGCTATAACATTATTGTATGCCACATGCAATTAACTGGCATCGTATAAATGGGCCTTAAAGAAAATAGTAATTAATTTCATCACTAGATGGAGTTGTTTTTAAATCGATTTCTCGCAAAATAATTAACCAGTGGTGTCACCTGTATGTTGGAACAATAAACCAAAGAAAATAGTTATTTATTTCATCAACAGATGGCGTTGTTTTTGATCTATACCTCTGAATTCATGCGATCCTTTTTACAATGGAAGTATCCTATATTGGAAGTACAAACATACAAATCACGCGCAATTCCTCGTTACTTTGAGATTACAATAACCTTTTTTTATATAATAAAAAGTTCTACACAATTCGCATAGCGCCAACTGGTCCCAAAGTAAGCCAGGCTTAATCCTTGTGTTATGGGTACCAGACGACGGATATATTGTAAATATATACTTACGATACATAGAAAAACAAACAGAAATGCACAAAGGTGTTTGTCCCGTGCGGAATTTCTAATAGCATTACAGGCCTACGCCGAATGTCAGTCGCGTATATTTGGTATGTGTTTATGCTTTTTTTTTAAGAATAAGGTTATTGTAATCTTATTGATTATGTTAATAAACAGATACTATCTACTTATAAATTAAAATACAAGGTATATATTTACACGGAGTCCGGGTCATGGATGGACTGACGATGATGATTGATTAGAGAAATTAAAATTAACCATTTTAATCGAAATCTTGTATCGGAAGTCGGATCCGATGGTATGTTTTTTTATACCATTTAGGTGGCAAACAAGCTTACGTATAATACACTGGGCGTCAAAAATAAATAGTACAGTTTTAAAATCGCAATATCTCCTAAACTACAGAAGCTAGACCTTTGAAATAAAAAAAGTTAAAAGACCATTTCATTTGATAAAAACTTCATGCATAATGTCGTCTTTTAAATTGATTTTTATTTCAAAACTCTAACTTCTATAGTTTAAGAGTAATTGCAATTTTAAAACTGTACTACTTATTTTTGACGCCCAGTGTATTATGTCGAGAAGATCGAGTTATTCAAATCCATCCAAATACTTACTGGGGTTACCTTTGCTCAACTTGCTTGGTACAGTTTAATGCAACATCATCCAGTCTAAGAACACTACCTCACGAACCTGTGTACAGTGTGGCGGAGTATACCCATCCGATTTTAGAGAGATCCATATCCCAGTCGGATTGCAAGAAAAAAAGGGCGTTACTAATTTTATTTCGCCAATTTTGCTATTATTTCAGAAATAATGGTTTATTTTATTTTAAAAGAATATTTAATATTTATATTTTGTGTCAAAATTATTTTCTCTAATCACACATCGACCGTACGTTATCAAAATTGTAATGTATACTTATACAATTTAAAATCAAATTATTTACATGTTTAGTGCAAATTAGATCGGTTATAAAAGTCGCATTTTTAATTAAAAACAATGTCACAATTTAAAAAACAATATTTATGTATGTCAAAATTATGAAAGAAGAACCTGGTACAACTGTCAAAAATTGTAACAATGTACTTTTATCAAAATTGTGACAGAAGAACCTAGAACAACTGTCAAAAATTTTAACAATGTACTTCTATCACAATTCTGACAGGAAAACCCTAGAATAACTGTCAAAAATTGTTTTTAACGTCTTTCTTATAACGAGGTTCTCCTGTCAAGCATTTTATCATACTTTTTTACAATTTTAATTGAAAGTACTGTCAAATATTGCAAAACATTATGTCGAAATCTTTGACAGAGGAACATCGTACTTGACGACGAATATCTTGACAATAACTTTAAACCTAAACGTGTCAATCTTTATAATATTTTTAACCGTGTACCGCAGGTTTTACAAATTTTATAAATAAAATTTAAAAAATCTAGAAATAATTAAATAAAATTACCGACATTTTAAAGTGTTGCTACTTTGTACAAATATTATAAACAGTATCAAAAAGTTTATACAACGCCTAATAGAAAATACTACGAAAAAATGTTCAAAAATGACGGCCGAAGACACGCGGCGAATACTAGCTATGGCGGTACCTAACTACACGGGCTTCTTTAGATGGGCTTAAATAAAATTAACTACATTCTGTCTTTTTAAGAAGACCTATCACTCGAAAAATGCATTCTTAAACACCTGTGGCCGAATTATGCTTACAAAAGATGATGTTGTTTTGATGTCAATATGATGTAGACCACAAGTTGACATGTTTTTTAAATGGTATTATGCTATATAAATTCTGTATCTCATTTTTGACATTTACATGATACTGTTTTATGTCAAAAAGTGGAGTGTAATACGCGTATAAGTTGCTGTCAAGTTGATATCGTTTTGATATCGCACATTTCGGAGCATAATACTAAATTGTCTGTTATGTCAACTTGACATCAAAATGTCATCTAAATTTGTAAGCATAATTGCACCACTGCTGCACTGTTAATATTAAAACTTTAACCATGTATTTTTTATCTAAGATATTTAAGGATTTTGCTCTTTGGGAAATCCGGCTTACATTTTTAAGTTTCTTTTTGTTTGAATTATTATAAGGAAAATACTAAATTGACGTGGTTTTCGACCATCCTAACTTAAGCAGCCAACTTTCTCCCTTGTCTGCTTCCTTTTAAAATGACCATTTGGTCCATTTTCATATTAATGTCAATATTTTTTAATTGAGAATTCATATTACTTGTCTAATTACGTCAATTAAACTATGATTCTTTCTTAAATATTTTATGCCTATAACGTTAGTTTTGTTTGTAATATATTTCTCAGAGGCCCATCTAAAAACACCAGCCCGTATAAGGGCCAGAACAGACGGCGAAACCCAAATATGACGAAGCTGCAACTTCTAGTTACTTCGAGTTGCATTTGAGTTTCTGTCAGACTCCTTTGACGGACCACACATGACACAACCTTTTTGAGATCAGTTTGAAATGCGTTGCAAACTAGTTTCATTGAAATGGGGTTAAAAACTCAAAGCTCATCGTAGGTGGCGGCACTGTCTGACTGTTTTATAAACCCGCCATATTGGTCTATTGTATAAGTTTATAATAGTATGGAAAATGACAGATAGCTGTCAAATGTAAGAAACAATAGACAAAAGCGACATCCTAGTGAGCAGAAGGCAGTTTTCAACCCCATTGGCATGCAGGAGGATTCCAGATCGCCGCCTTGTCAACGAAGGTCGTCAAGATGGCGACCTCGGATCCTCACCGTAGCACGTTGCTTTTTTAAAGTGTACTTTTTTGTTAAAAAAGTGTTCATTTAGATACTCGACATTGGCGAAATTGTCGATGTGTCGTTAAAGACACGACAGAAACGCCATTAATTATGGAAAGATTAAGATTAAGAAGGCATGCAGGAAACTCGCGATTGGTTTTCATCGATTTCATTTGTTTTTCAGTACTTATTCGATGATTTCATCACGTGTTAGTATGATTTAGGTTGCGTCGTGTGTGGAAAACGATTGAAACTGGTTTCAAAATGGTTTCGTTGCAGTTGCGTTTCGCCGTCTGCTGTTGGCCTAAAGGAAAGTTTATGACTAGCTTTTTACATATTACGTGTCAGTTCGTTAGGAATATACAAAAAAAAGTATTTAAAAATATATGTACTAAATCTAGGTAATAGTCAGTTTACTAACAAAAAACTAATTTTGATTATAGGAGGATATATAAGTGTAATATATAAAATTGAGATATTAAATAAAGAAAAAATAAAGAAAAAAAAAAATCTTATGTAACATTAGTTTTTGACTTAAAATTAATAAAAATATAAATAGAATGTTATTTCGCGAAGTATTTTATGTTATTTATTTTGTTATTATTTCTTTTATTTCTCTGTACAGTTGTTTTTTTTTAAACATTCAAGCGATTGAGATCATTAAATAAAACGTAAAAAAATCTAATTTGTCATAATGTAATATAAAAGTTTACTGACAGTCTCATAGGATTTGAGCTTGTTGAAATGTAAAAAAAACCAACTTATTATTCCATTTCAATATACTGGGCACAAGATTTCTACTTGGCCACCGTCACCGGGACGTCACCGAGAACGAGTTTTTTTCTAGCCGAGATTGAAGTTGACGTGACGGAGATCGTTTGTCCACCGCGACGATCTCGCCGTCACGTCAACTTCATCTCGGCCAGATATAATCTCGTTCTCGGTGACGTCCCGGTGACGGTGGTGGTGGACAAAAGGCCAAGTATTTTGTATTGCCGCCACTTCGGCCCGTCAAAATCTCGGACCGACTTTATCGCAATAATATGATTTATATTCGATTCATGTTTATCACATATCGATTTATATACTTGAAATCAGACGTTTGTTTGTGATTTTGTGCATATTACATTGAAATGGATAAAAATATAAAAAAGTTTTTTTTTGTAATACTGAAACAAAAAGGGCATTTTTTGATATCAAAAAATCCTGGACAAAAAGTCTTTTTTAATAAAGACATTAATTACAATAAGTAATTTCTTCTAAATCGGAATTAAATTTAAGTTAATGCGAATTTATAAAAACTTGTAAATGTATAATTTACAAATATTCTATACAATTCATTGGACTTTATTATAAATGCAAAAAGAATACAACATTTCATTTTTATTTTTGAAAGAATTTTTTAAAAGATTGAAGCCCACCGTGCATTATAGAGATCGTTATGAACTAGCCATCAGGCCGGGAAGCGAATACTTTTTGTTAATATTATTTTTTATAATTTTTTATCTGTCCATTTTGTGTACTACAATGATATTGAACGTACCTATGTGACGTTTGTAGGAGGGCGTTACTGTGGCATATTTTCATACATTTTGTCAAAGGCGAACTGTCGAAAGTGACATACAATATGAACGGGAGTTGTAGTTCCAATTTCGGACACGTTCATAAATATCATTGTAGCACTGTACTTTTCTAACTACTTTACTTTTTTTAATTTTATTTTGAGCTCCTTTGTTTCCACTTGTCTCTCTTACCTTCATCCTTAACAGAAGCTTAAAAAGCTTTACACGCCCTTGGGCGGAAGTCTGTAAGTTGTATTCTTTTTGCCCAAAATCCAAATAGTAACACTTAAAAGTTTAAAATACTCGCTTATTTTTAAGAAATAATTCAAAATTAATGATTAATTAATTTTGTGCGGTATATACACTGTGGCGTTAATTAGAAAAATCGGAAAATTCGATTCGATTAGTCGATGAATCGATAAAAAACGTTTGGTCTAGTTAAATCGAGTTACAACTATTAGATTCAGAAAACTCAGAAATTGACAGATGCGTCCTTTTTAGGGTTATATACTCAAAGGGTGTCAACGGGACCCTATTACCAAATACTATAGAAACTCTACCGAGTTAATACGCACAGCTCTTGACGTTTCTCATACAATGACTTGGCAACCTCCGAAATAGCGACATCTGTCGGCACGAGGTGAACATTTTGCATACAAAACGCACAAAAGTTTTGAAATCGTTCACCTCATGCCGCCCTCATGCCGTAGGGGCGCTAGTGTCGCGTCTTGCCCGAATTCTTCCGAAGCTGTGCGTATTAACTCGGTAGAGTTTCTATAGTATTTGCTATTACTAAGCCTCCGCTGTTAGTCTGTCTGTCTTTCCGTCTGTCACCAGCCGGGCTAACATGACAAACGCGACAAAATTTTCTCGCTCCACTCTTTCAATAACGTATCTCGGTTATGTCTACAGTAGACAAAACAGGCATTGCTATTGACGAAGAAGCTTTGTCGCGTACGAGAAACTATCTCGAATGTAAGCATGTTAGACTGGCAGGCTGTAAATTTGACTTATTTAAGGTGGTCTTCCATACAACAAACGTGATTATTAGCCATTTTTTTCTCGGTATTAATAACGGCAACAGACGCTTGAAACATTCACAGAATATTTAGTTGTATATTGATTTTAAAAATAAATAATTAAAAAATATTTAAGGGCGGCTCCCATTCAACTAATGTTGTTCAGATTATGGTACGGGACCATTTGAGTAAAAGATTTGGTACAGGGGGGAGTACATATTTGTATTTCTATTTGAGAATAGTAAAAATATTCTCAGAATAGTCTAATGCCCGTTTTAACCAACAATTTCAAAATTTAAAAATATCCTAACAGTTTTCTCTATGTCCAAATCCTTGGTTATGGTACGTATCGGTTTTTAAAAATCGATCATTTGTATATGTCATACACGTACCAAAAACAAGGATTTGGTCATAGATAAAGCTGTTTCGAAAGTTTTAAATTAGAAATTGTGGGTATTAGTCAATTCTTCTGACAATAGTCTGAGTATTCTAAACCTATCTTAAGTTACACTAGCAATGGAACTGTTGCTGGGTTATAGCTGATAAATCCTTCATCAGACCCTCGAGGTTCTGCATCTCGCGGTGCAGGCGTTCGGTCGATCGTGACGGAGTCAAAGGTTCCAATTCTTCAGCGCAGTGGGGGACACTCCCACCTGTGGTATCGAGAAAAAATATAATAAATAATCTATAATATAAAATAATCGCCAAATCTGTTGCTAAGCACAAATCTCGAGAACGGCTAGACCGATTTCGCTAATTCTTTTTTTAGAATATTCCTTGAAGTACGAGGATGGGTCTTACGGAGAGAAAAAATAAGGACTCCCACGGGGTAGGGGTAGGGTAGGGTAGGGTAGGGTAGGGTAGGATAGGATAGGGGTAGGATAGGGGTAGGCTAGGGTAGTACCTCTAAGGCAAAACAAAGTTTGCCGGGTCAGCTAGGAATATTATAAAGAGGAAATATTTGTTTGTTTGTCTGCATTGAATAGGCTCCGAAACTACTGGACCGCTTTCAAAAATTATTTCACCAGTAGAAAGCTACATTATCAGGGAGTGACATAGGTTATAGCTTTTCCCGAAATTCAATGTGGTTCCCCCGGGAACGGGTCCGGAACTTCACGCGGACGAAGTCGCGGGCAAAAAAATCTAATAATAAATAAAAGTAAGTACAGACATATTATTAGACATTGACAGTCCAGTCACACCTCGGACATTCCCGACAAAACGTATGAAACAAACGCGCTCTAATAACCTACTACGCAGTCATGACCTCGTGCAGGTGAACGCGCATCATGCTTGTGTGAGTGAGATATGACCAATAAGACACTACGCACCGCGTCCTCGGTAACTGCAAGCAAATACTATAGAAGACTAATACGCACAGCTCTTGACGTTTCTCATACAATGACTTGGCAACCTCCGTTCACCTCATGCCGCTAGGGGCGCTATGACATTTTGCATACAAAACGCACAAAAGTTTTGAAATCGTTCACCTCATGCCTCCCTCATGCCGTAGGGGCGCTAGTGTCGCGTCTTGCCCGAATTCTTCCGAAGCTATGCGTATTAGTCTTCTATAGTATTTGCTGCAAGGTAACCGAACGTTGGTGGCGGCGCATTTAGCGGGAGGCAGGGAGTGTCCATACTGTACGTAGTACCATTTATTATACTGTGGTCCAGTGGTGCATTGGCAGTGATTCTACATTCGGCACCAGCGCACCAGGCAAACACGTGGTGACATTTGTGTTTGCTCACGAGCCTCGGTGTTTTCTATGTAAGTATTATGAGTATGCTTTACAATTTTATATACGGTTAAAGAAATTTATTCTCATAAAAGAATCTACAAAAATTCACTTACAATGAGACTTTAAAACTTTTAAAATGTAATGGACGCGTACAAAAGGTCGGTAGATGAAAAGTAAATAACACTGGTACCGTGCTGGCCCTGCGCGGAAACTCGCATATCTGCATCTTCGATGCACAAGACTGTACTGTCCATCATGGGACGGAAATAAGCGCCACTGGATGTGGCTTGCATTGCCAAGAAATAATCATCTTGTTAAGTATTTTTATTTTATTTATTTATTAATATTATGTACCTATTAATTTTTTATTTGAAATAAAAAAATTCTTCAGTGAATAAGTCCTCACGACTTTCTCTTATCTGTTGTCTGGTACCCATAATACAAGTAGGTTAAATCTAGCTTACTTTGGGACCAGGTGGCGCTGTGCGAATTGTGTAGAATTTATTTATTAACTAGCTTTTTCCCGCGGCTTTGATCCGCGTTAATTTTATGACATAGATCTCGTTTGACAACAAAACAACCCATATCGCGACTTGTGGCGCCATCTGTTGGCCGATACAGCGCCCTCTATAGTAGTAAAATTCTCTGTTGTTGTTGTCTCTATAGTAGTAATGTTCTCGTTTTGCCCATTTACCACCCCCAACACGATCCCAACGCTCTTGTCACATAAAAACTTTAGACTTTCCTTTAGCCAACACTAAATTCTTTTTTAAATCTTTTACTGTACGGGCGGCTCAACTTTGGAACAAGCTACCAACTCAGATTCGTGACAGTACTTCCTCTTTCACCTTTAAGAAGAAACTTAAGGAACACTACTTAAAAATATTGTCATCGAGTGAAACTTAATATTTATTTTTATTAAGTATATATTATTATTGTCATATATTTATATGTGTATATATGGTGTCTATATATATATATGTATATATTTAATTGTTGTCTATTTTGTTAAATTATTGCTGTCAGTAATTATTTGCAATGAACCTCTGCACATTTTGTATTTTTTAATTATTGCATACCGCCCTTGTACAATAGTTTATTACTCCAGTTAGGGTTGGCTGGAAGAGATCTCTTAAAGAGATAAGCTCACCTTTGTACACTAAAACTCTCACTGTAATTAGATTTAATTTATGTGCAATAAGTTGGCAGTTGGAGGGCCCGAAAGAATGTGGAACTGGAAGACCTCACGGGAATACCCAATATAATTGGGGAAATTAAAGCCAACCGACTCCGTTGGCTCGGCCACGTGGAAAGAATGGGGGAGGATCGAGCAGTGAAAAGGGCATATCTGGGTCACCCAATCGGCCGCCGGCCAATTGGACGGCCTAAGTACCGCTGGAGAGATGAGGTGGAGCGTGACCTGCGCGAACTTCAAGTCGAAGATTGGCGAGGGGTCGCGCAATGCCGGAACCAGTGGCGTCTCTTAGTGTCGGAGGCCAAGACTCACTTCGGGTCGCTGAGCCATCGGAGTAAGTAAGTAAGTATGTGCAATAAAGAATATATATATTTAAAATTATTTTCCCATTGGAACGACATACTTTCACGGGATAAAAAAGTAGCCTATGTTGGGCTCTGTACCCCTAACAATATGTTTGCAAATTTTCATAATGATCGGCTGCTTAGTCAAGCCGTGAAGGAATAACAAACAAACAAACTCACTTTCACATTTATAATATTAGTATGGATATGGATTTCGGTTGAGTTACGCTTACCGAGTTGCAGTCTGTTTGGGAGGTGTCCAGGCGACGAGCTGGCACTCTTCTTGTATGGCGAGGTTTCTCTTACGCTACCTATAATAAATCAAGAATACTTTTAGTTCTAAAAAAATAACTAAGGTGGCAGCTGCAAATGACTGCTCCTCTCGAGCGAAATTTGTTGAACTGTAAGGTAGTTCTCCCAAGACGTAATTCACAAGCGAGTGGAGTATCATACTAGTCGGTCGAGAATAGTTTTTATACAAATTTTTGGCGAGAGCGTTCTCTTTTTCTCTTGGATCCATATAAATATTTTGTATATCTTAGAAATAAATATTTTTTATTTTATTTATCTATGGATTATAAAGAAATGAACGAACAATCGGACTTACCCCTCGAATGTGAGGGCGTGGAGTGGTCCGAGGCGGCGTCGGGCAGCGTGAAGCTGTGCAGCCCCCCCACGCCGGGGGGCGCGCAGGCCCCCCGCGCGCCCCTCTGCAGCGAGCCCCCCGGGCCCCCCAGGCTGCCCCCCATGCCCCCCATCGGGCCCAGCCCTCCGCCCGCTTCGCTGCTGAGAGAGTCTCGGCTGAAAGTTACACACATGATTGTTTATTTGACCCAAAGGGTCAACTCATACTTGTGCAGACTCGCAACGTCAATCTGGTCGTCGAAACGTCCTATTGTTGTGATTTGCAAATAAAGCATATCCTATATGTCTATATATCTATGTTTTACTAACTGCGTGTAGTGTCCCAGCGGCTCGTAGGCGACGTAGTGCCCGCGCTCGCGCGCCGCGCAGGCGTAGATGTCGGCGCCGGGCGTCGCCGCGGGCGCGCACGAGGCGCCCAAGGGACACGCGCCGGACACACCTGCACAACATACATTATAAGTTCACTAATGGACTGATTCGTGGGTACAGACTGCTGTAACGTTTGTCGGCGATTACAGACGATTACGCGCGAGCACGATCGTGTAGAGGGCATAATCGACTGTAATCGGCAGTACTCGCCTATCACCGTCTGTGATCGCCTGGGAATCGCCCCCGAGTGGTCGATACATACGTTATACAGATGATGCAAGATGATTGTGCCGATTATAGACTATCACATGATCAACGATAATCGCCAATAATGTATAGGAGGCATAATGTAACGCAATGAAATAATTTCCCTTACATATAAAGCTTTTCAATTCCAGCAATTCCTTTCAATACTATGTTTCAGTACTAGTTCCGGAACTGAGCTGGTGGTAAGCGAGGCCGCTGGGGCGGAGTCCCCTCCCCGGTTTATTGCCACCCCGCACCCCCTCACCGTAATGGAAGGTAAATGAAAATATATCTATTGTTTAGTTTAAATTCAAATTGTTGACTCTTACGTAGTTGCTAATAAAGGAAATTCTTTCATTACATGCTACTCCGACTATCTTCTTTCTGAATAAATTCGTTGTGGTTCCAAGACAGCTGTAGTTTCTCCCCCGGGACGTCAATAAGCTTCATCGCTTATTGTCAATTTGAGGTCGCCGCTGTTGATCCTGGCTACACAGGGGACACATCGGTGGGAATGTGTGGTGGGCTTGTCCCGATTACATATAATGCTCTGTTCGTGCGCGTAGCGTGCACGGTTCGTGCGCACAAGGCGTCCACGCTATGGGAATTTTGTAACATTACATGACACAACAGTACGCACCATAAAACGAACACGCAAGTAAGCGTGCGTCTGAATTGGTGGTAGAAAAAAAATGTGACTATTCGAAAGAGATTGTTTAAGCAATATCGACCGTTTTTTTTATCTCGAGCATCTCCGTGCTTCGGAGGCACGTTAAGTAGGGAGGTAGTCGCAAGAGTATCTTGCATGCGATAGCGGACAGGTTTGACAGCCCGCTCATGTGGGGCTCATAAGTCGTACCCGATCGCTATTTATTGTAGAATACTACGGTTGTTTTAAGGCAATTGTTACTAACACCACAGAATAGATAATAGTACTACGTACAGAAGTTCCACTCCGAAAAATCAATTAAAGAAATAGGGACTCTCGCTACGATACAATAAGGTGCAATTCAGCTCGCACAGCGCACACAACTACAGTTATATTTGCCTCTCTTTCTATCGCTAGCGGCGCTCGTGCCGGTTGCTTGAGACGAAGATACCCGCCGGGCAGGTCAGTGGGACCCCCCTGCTAACACTAAATAAGTACGGTGGCCTCGAAGATAGGAGGACCATTTTAGAAAGAAATCGCTTGCACATCTTGTAAGCGGATTTTTTGTCAGCTCCATCCTTTTTTTTGTTACCAAACAGGGTTTTTGTTTATTAGAGCCACATGTGTCCACTAGGATGTTGGATGTTGCAACCAAAAATCATCCTAAAGATGGTCCTGCTATCCTCGAGGCGACTGTACGTATACTGGTTGACTTACACAGTTTTTTAAGCAACTCTTGTAAGTAACTAACAAACATGGACCCTTGTTTATTTAAGACAATAAAGGATAATTTAAATTTAAGCCGACGACGGTTCCGGCTGATCTCGATGGATGACCATTCAAGCGGTTTGAAAACAGACCGCCAATCTGCATAGGAGCAGCTGGTTAGAGTACGCTTAAATCTCCTTCGATTGAAAGGAGACCCGTATCCCAGTGGGATGATTATGGGTTGATATGATGAGATGACTATAATCAAATACTATAGAAGACTAATACCCACAGCTTCGGAAGAATTCGGGCAAGACGCGACACTAGCGCCCCTACGGCATGAGGGCGGCATGAGGTGAACGATTTCAAAATTTTTGTATGCAAAATGTTATAGCGCCCCTAGCGGCATGAGGTGAAACGGAGGTTGCCAAGTCATTGTATGAGAAACGTCAAGAGCTGTGCGTATTAGCAAATACTATAGACGAGTAATACCCACAGCTTCGGAAGAATTCGGGCAAGACGCGACACTAGCGCCCCTACGGCATGAGGGCGGCATGAGGTGAACGATTTCAAAACTTTTGTATGCAAAATGTTATAGCGCCCTCTAGCGGTATGAGGTGAACTGTGCGTTTTGTATGCAAAATGTTATAGCGCCCCTAGCGGCATGAGGTGAACGGAGGTTGCCAAGTCATTGTATGAGAAACGTCAAGAGCTGTGGGTATTGGTCTTCTATAGTATTTGCTATAATGTACTTGGTATAGTGCACTGACATGGCGCGGGCTGTTGGTGCGGCGGATGCAGCGACGCGAGCGAAGACTGAGGCGAACCCACGCCCGCCAACAGCGGCGTGCTCTGTGGAAAACAATTATAAATTAATATTTTTACTATGTTTTTATTACAATATCACTGCATTCCTTGCAATCATTTGTGGTCTAAGTCATAATAAACATAAATTAAGACCGTTCTCTCACGAATCTACCCAAATGAAGCGACTCGACTGGGACGCATCTCTCATCGACACAGCGCTATTCACATACGACTACATTCGTTCATTTTTTCATGTCGACAGCCATTTTGATACGATTCGTATGCCACCACTGGTATCCGACGGGTAGTAGACGTGTTTTGTCGTGTGGAGATAGGCGAATTAGTATGAAAGCTACTCTCGAGAGACTAGTATGATACGCGTATGCTACTCGAGTTGTTTGTGAATTGCGTCATGAGCTAACGGGCATATAGTCACAGATTTTGTATCCAGTCTGCGTACAGAGGTTCAAATATTAAATTAAGTTGTAGAAATAAAACTCACTTGGTCAGGATGTGGCAGACGATGTTGTCTCCTCTCACATGTGGACGCGCACCCTACTCCGCCCATGCCCACGCCCACCCCCACTCCCGTCATGGCTGAAAATTATCATAGTTTATGACATTGTTGAATTAATGTTTTTTTTGTGGTACCTATACAAAAATACAGCAGAAAAAAAAACAATCAAAAATTTTCGTCGATATTTTGATGAAAGAAAATAAAAACAGCAAAAAGAAATTACAGAAAAAAAAATACATCAAAACACAATCAAACATTTTTGTCGATATTTAAGAAAAAAAATAAAAAAAAACAGCAAAAAAAAAAAACCTCACGTTTATAATCACATCTGTCGCATCTGTATCTATCGTATGCTTGCGGGGAAGAGCGGGGCGCCGTCTCGTCACTGCTGCCCGTGCAAGATGGCGACCGACGGGACTCTTTCCAAGCGAAATATAATAAAACAAAATCAACGAAAATAATAATAAAAAAGATGAACACTAGCTTATTTTTACCAAATTATTAAATCATCTGTTAACGATGAACTCAAAAAAACTACTCGACCGATAAACGTTTGAATTCTTGAATTCAATCGATTGAAACCGGGCAATATTTTGTTGATGATGCCGTTAAAAATAAGCATGGAACACGTTGCTAAAATGAAATATAAAATCCCTCCCCCTACCGCCAGACCACGAGGAGAGCGGGGCAAATTGGATCACTGGTCAGTTACGTTGACCAAGTTTCCCGTTCTCCTTGCTGTCCCTTTACAACAAAATACACTGTGCGTCAAAAATAAGTAGTACAGTTTTAAAATTGCAATATCCCCTAAACTAAGGGAGCTAGACCTTTGAAAAAAAAAAGTTAAAAAAGACAATTTCATTTCATTTAATAAAAACTTTATGCATAATATCGTCTTTTAAAGATTGATTTTTATTTCAACACTCTAACTTCTATAGTTTAAGAGTAATTGCAATTTTAAAACTGTACTACTTATTTTTGAGGCCCAGTGTAGGAAACACAGTGTGTTGAAAGTGACGAAATGAACGGATGGCCTCGTTGTGCGTGCCAAAGTGGAACGAACACGCAAGTTAGGCATCGACAACCTTAGTCAGTACTTAGATGGGTTGGGGAAAAAAATATTTTAAGCGGTCGGTCCCGCCAGTGTTGTTAATAGGTAACCCTTTCTCCTTTCTCCTTCACATACTCATTTTTGGTTGTAAATTTACTCCATTTTATATTTTTCGCTTTAAAAATTTGGATTTTTGTTTTGTTTAGTGAGTTAGTGACAGTTTTACAAGGTAGATTAATTTAAATAGATATGGAAGAGCGGAGTCTACTGGTACAAGTATTTTATTACTTAAAAGTAGGCTCCAATACCTGTTATGTTAAATGTAACGCAATTTACCTGAATAAACTATTTTGTATTTTTGTATTTGTAACAGGCGTCAAAGATCGTTAGGTGATATGAAAACACTCGCAGTTGACACTAATTGCGGGAAGTACACGAAAAGGGGAAGTCGGCCTCGGCGCGGCTTGTTTGTAATGTATGCTTACCGACGTAGGTGGGCACGTAGTGTCGCCGGTCGAGCGAGGCGGGCGGCGGCGCGTGTCTCGCCGGTTCGTAGTCGGCGTTGGCCCTCCCCAGCGTCAGCGTCGACGCCACTAGGGCGCTGCCCTCCGCGCTGCCCGCCGATACTGCAAACAATTATATTTTCGTTCAAGGCATCTTTCAGATTAAATTTTGAAGTGATAGACCTGTAGGTTGGTGATAGAATAAATGAATGCACTTTGTCCTATATTTTATTAATAACAAGTTTATACGTACAGTTTCTTAGGCCAAAACACAGGTACACAAACACTAGATCTCACTGTAACGTCTATCGCATTAGCAAGCGTCAGTTTTAGCACTTATAATAATTGTAAACAAAAGGCGTCGAGTAACACGCACTTTGCACTGTGAATCTCTGTCGACTGTATCTGGCTGCCGTCGCGCGTATATCGATGCAGGCGGCGGTGCACGGCGAAAACATATTTTCGAGCTACCGTACGTTTCCAACCTTCACGCCGCTGTCGCCCGTCATAGATTTAAATAGTGAACTAATGAAATAAAATATGCTTGAGCACCTAACGTATTGCATGAGATAAAGTTAATGTTATGTTATTAAGTAATTATTTAATTGTGGTATTTTGTCCACAAATATTTTATTTTGATGGAAGTTGCCACAGACCATATCTTTCCACCTCTTAGTTATTTGAACCTACAACGAAATGTTCGAATTAAACGTTTTATTTCTCCCCCCCCCCCTCTCTTCAATCCTATTCTTCTTTTGAGCCTTTATCCACTCTGTGGTGGATTTAAGTGGAAAAAAAATAGTATCCTATGATCAACTGCGGAATTCGGGGGGACTGGATCCACTCGATCCTTCAATGGATCTTAGGCGACTTTTTTAATTCAATCCCTAAATTATTAACGTTATAGACAAAAAGTTGTTTAAGCTACAAATAAATTTTCGTACTCTTACTGGCGGAGCTGTGCAGGCTTTTGTCCATGTGCTTCAGCTCCATCTGGTCGTGGTGGATCCAGAGGTCGGGCGGCTTGATGGCCGCCGAAGCCGAAGACTTTTGGTAAGTGCTGTGAAACAAAAAATAAGTTACAATTGATGGATAAGAAATTATAGGCAAATTGTACGCTCAACAACTTATGGTTAACATTTTAGTATCATGTTATTCCGAAGATCGCAAAACTAAATGGTACTGAAATGTTGGCTACATGCGGCTTTTTCACCGTAAAATCTGGCAGGCGGTGACGTCACATGCCGTGTCCCAATTTAAAAAAAAACTATGGCGAATTAACCGTAGATTTTTCACGTCACGGACAGTTCTCTGTGCAGAGCATGCATGGAGACTGAAGAAACGGTGGCACACGTGCTCCTTGAGTGCACAGGCGTCACCCAAATCCGGAAAGAGACACTTGGGTCACCAATGTCTCTTGCGGACACACTGAGCAGTTTGGGAGGACTAATTCGCTTCTGGAGGGAGGTGGGTGGATGGAATAACAGCCCCACAGCATCACGTACAATGGTCCAGAACAGGACTAAGTGCGGAAACCACACCCACTAGAGGGTTTATGATGATGATGAACCGTAGATTTTTACGGCGACAAAACCGTGTATGTGCGTTTTTACGGCGAGAAAACCGTGTTACTGCCGTACTAACTCAGACGTAAGTCGAAGACGAAGTCACTTTCCGTTTTCTGTGTGTCCCTATGTATTTTTAAAACTACGCAATGGATTTTGATTCGGTTTTAGACAGATAGAATGATTCAAGAATTTATTCTATTTTTCGAAATTCCCACGAGAGAGTTACACGCAAACGAGTTGCGCGGGTTTCGCATTTATAAGATGGTTACCTAGTGTCCGGCGAGAGGGGCGGCGCCGGCCTCCGGCAGCACAGCGACAGCGCCAGCGCCGCCGCCAGCGCCAGCACCGCGCAGGCGCCGCCCGCGCTGGCCCACAGCCAGGCCGACGTCGCGCCCGCCAGCCCGCCGCCTTCGCCAGACTCTGCAATTGTACTTGATTATTATACTCCCTCGTCAATATTTCTTTTCAAATTCCTTTTCTGTTGCAACATAAATTAAGCAACATTCATTACATACAACAGTGCGCTGCCCTGCCGTCAGTGCTTCCAATCGGAGTGCCCATTCCCGGACGAGTGGTAGAGTGGTTCTTGGAGTGGTAGAGCAATTATAATTAAATGGGCTAGCTCGACCGGGGAAGTACCACCCTCTCACAGAATATCGACGTGAAGCAGCAATGCGTTTCGTTCGGTGAGTAAAAGATCCGGAAGCCCAACTCCTTCCCTATCCCTTCTTTTCCCCTCCTTCTTTCCCTTCCCTTCCGCCAACGCAGCAGCAACGCATTGGTAGCGCCCCTGGTGTTACTGATGTCCATAGGCGGCGGTGACCGCTTTCCATCAGGGGGCCCGCTTGCTTGTTTGTCTACTGCATGACATAAAAAAAAACAACGAGGGACCTATGGGCATTCTCCTTCCAACGTACAACCCCGTCCGGTAACGAGTTACCGCGTACGAAGTTGCAGTTAGCCTATCAGTCAGTTAAATTGTCGAACTTACCTAACGCAGTGGTGTAGGTCACGGGCGGGGAGAAGGGACCTAGACCTTTGGAGTTCTTGGCTTGAACCTTGAAGAGGTACGTCGTTCTCGGCCTTAGACGGTCCACTCTCGCTCTGGAATACATTACAAATAGGAATCCTTACTTCCTTACTAATATTATAAATGAGAAAGTGACTTTGTTTGTTTGTTTGTTATTCCTTCACGGCTTGACTAATTAGCCGATCATTATGAAAACTTGCATAGACATTGTTAGGGGTACAGAGCCCAACATAGGCTTTTTATCCCGTGAAAGTATGTCGTTCCAATGGGAAAATATTTTTTCTACTATAGAGGGCGCTGTATCGGCCAACGGATGGCGCTACAAGTCGCGCTATGGGTTGTTTTGTTGTCAAACGCGATCTATGTCATAAAATTAACGCGAGCGAAGCCGCGGGGAGAAGCTAGTAAATAATAAAGCCAAAAAAAAGAAAAAAAAAAAGAAAATATTGTTTTTTAATCAAATTATTTTGTTTGTCAAAAAGAAACAATTTTACTGCCGCTCGGCACACGAAATTAATTTTCTTACATTTTTAACAAATTGCATTCACCCTTTCATTGCACATTCATAAGAATGCAATTCCCAAATATAAACACAATTTATCTACTGAATAATCATCATGTAATTTATAAATAGTAGCCTTACTTTATTATATTGCATTCCTATGTTGTCTCTGCATACAATAAAGACGTCGAGACAACGCTAGGCGTGCGTCGAGTTCATCTTTATACGGCGTCTGCGCTGCGTATACGTTCATCGAACATCTATGCGACGCCTAAGCAATATGTGAAGGGGTTTCTAACGTACCCACCGAAGCACGGTGAAGCTTGAGATCGTTCTGTATAAACCTACTTGTGTCATAATCCCGGCTGTTTCCATTTTTAATTAAGATATAATGACTTCTCGGCTAGTACACACCTGTTCCGGTCCCCGGGCACGGCGACGGCGGTCCACTCGTCCGGCTGTCCGGCCCTCTGCGCGGCGTACATGACCACGTGTCCGGTGAGGCGGCCGTGCGGGCGCAGGGGGGGCGCCCAGGAGACGTCGGCGGCGCGGGCGGGGGGCGCGGCGGGGGCGACGCGCAGGTCGCGCGGGGGGGACGCGGGCGCCGCCTCCAGGGACGTGTTGCTGGCCAGCATCGACCAGGGGGACTCGCGACCGCCTGCACATTGCACATTGCCGATCGTATACTCATACTAATATTGTAAATGACAAAGTGAGTTTGTTTGTTTGATATTCCTTCACGGCTTGACTAATCAGCCGATCATTATGAAAATTTGTATATAATATATTGGTACAGAGCCCAACATAGGCTACTTTTTATCCCGTGAAAGTATGTCATACCAATGGGAAGATATTTTTTCTACTATAGGGGCGCTGTATGGAATGAGCACAAGTCGCGTGGGTTGTTTTGTTGTCAAACAAGATCTATGTCATAAAATTAACCGCGAGCGAAGCCGCGGGGAAAAGCTAGTAACAAATAAATATCTTTATGCTTAAAGCCTGTGCTATAAGGTTTAAATTAAAACATTGGTTTGGAGACAGTGTAACGTCTCTTGGTACGCTTAACCAAACGCCCTTAGACGCAGCGTTTATACATATTGAAGTTTGGAGTTAGTCTATTCGCTGGGTGCAAAGCGGGGAGTGGGGACAGACGAATCGATCGCAGCGCCCGCCGTGGCTAAAAAAGGAACTCGCGGCGGATGTCATCCTTGCGTATACATAGTGGAGTGTTGTTGTTTATTGTATTTCGTTAAAAATAAAGAAATATGGGTCACGATACCTGCTGTGTTGATAACTGTAAAAACACTGGCGTAAACAGTGCTTGTAAATTCTACAAATTTCCACAAGCACGTTGGAAACAAGAAAAACGAATGAAATGGATAACAGCCGTCAAGAAGAAAAAGTAAGTTAACCTATAAAATAACACTTTTATTGTTTAATTATCCATGTAGTATGAGAATGTTAAGTTAAGTTTACAATAAACGATTTTAAATACGACGTTTCATTGAAAATATTTCTTTGTTTATTTTACTATACGTAATGACAACTCGCCATTTGACACTTCAGAGTCCGCCTAAAGTTCATCCGCTAGTTGGAGCTGCCGTCGCGCACCCAGCGAATAGGCATCTCATAAGAATTGATTTTCAGAAATTTCCATGAGAAAACGAGGTACACGCAACGCTGTTGCACGGGTTTCGCTAATCTTACATCAAAATGCAAACCACCATACTTATTATACATTCTTAAGCTATCTCTTTCCTTCTTTAGTCTGAGACAGTGACAGCTATATTTTAATGTTATTAACTTTAAAAAAGCGGTTCTTAAACTGGCTGAAAATTATTTTGATTGTGTATTACAAACACAACGTATTCTATCTATACAGAACCCAAAAATGTATACCTTTGATGAGCTTGACGGCAAACTCGTAAGTGGTGAAGGGCCTCAGGTCGTCCAACATGCAGTTGAGGTCGGTGGCGTTGAAGGTCTTGGGCCGGCCGCCCGCCGCCGCCCAGCGGACGACGTAGCGGCGGCCGTCCGTCACCGCCTGGGGATTGGACGTCATGTATTGTCTTTTTTTATACCACTAAGATGGCTACGGCCCGCCTGATGGTAAGCGGTCGTAGCCTATGGACGCTTGCAACACCGGAGGAGCTAATTGCCCGATTGCAAATCATTTCGTGACAAAGTGCCTTCACAGGCACTTTCGTCATGTAATACATAATATTATTCTGTACCATAATTTCAGAAACAAAATCAAAATGACCACTGGTAAAAGAAATGGCAAAATAAAACCAGCCTTTTTGTCCTCTATCTATACTAATATAATAAAATAAATAAAATAAATAAAAAAAATAGAAAGCTACATTATCAGGGAGTGACATAGGCTATAGTTTTTCCCGAAATTCAATGTGGTTCCCACGGGAACGGGTCCGGAACTTCACGCGGACGAAGTCGCGGGCAAAAAAGCTAGTTTAAAATATATATCGTACATTTGTAAAATATTTTTTTACAATAAATAACCAGGTTCTATATTGTTTATTACCTGTCCTTTGGAGAGCGTAGGATCCGTCCAATACACAACAGCCGTAGTACCGCTCAACATTATGGCCTGAAAGATGAAATAATTATAATAATATATTATTAATAATAATTATAATAATATAATTATATATTATTTTTTAATTTATGTGCAATAAAGAATAAATAAATAAATAATAATTAATGTTCAAAATAATATATTCTTATATTAAGTTCTTAGGTAACCAGATATTTCCCTTCAATTTTTGTCCCGCCAACAATGTTTCTGCATTACCCGATGGTTGACTAATTGTACTCTCAATCGTGCAATAAAGAATAAATAAATAAATATATTTATCGTTATTCAAAATTAGTTCAATTTATGTATCACGTAACAAATGTTGTTTGTCAGATTCTTGTCTTGCTTGCCCTGCCCGTTTCTTTCAATAATTCGTTATGAAAAGATTGCTATTAGAAATAAGGCCGCCTTGTTGCTAATACACTAGTAAGTAAGATTGTAATGTAATATTTCTTCCTGTTGTTCAAATTCAAATTCAAAACTTTTATTCAGAGAATAGGTTTTCACAAACACGTTCTCTTGTCAAGAGTATTCAGTAATAAATGATTTGTATAAATTAATCTACTCTATAAACTACTACCATTTCGGAAACAAAAGCAAAATGACCACTGGTAAAAGAAATGGCGAAAGAAAACCAGTTACGGCCTTTTTTGTCATTTATAAATATAACGTGTTTATGTGTTGTATGTGTATTGCAAATAAAGTCTATTATATCTTTCTATCTACGTAAATTTAAGAAATCCTTGGTAAACATGTTTGTGGTCCAAAAAATAAAAAAATCGTATCCGTATTCAGATCCGAAAAATATCCAGAACCAATATCACAAGCAGTGGCACAATGGTTCTCATAATTGGGCGTCTCACTCTAGTAATATTACTAACCTTAAGTCCGACAGGCGGTATCAGCGGCGGCGCCTCCTCCTCATCGTCATCGGCGTCCTCATCGTCGTTTTCGTCATCGATGTCGTCCGCGTCGTCGCCCTCACTGGCCGGTGGTTTCGTTCGTACTGTCGCGTATACAGGTGGTCCCGGCCCCAGCGAATTACTCGCGCGGAGTGATATCACGTATTCTGAATTCGGTTCTGTGGTGAAAGTATTTTTATTTTTTTTCATTTTTTATTGGTTTTATTTTTAACCTCATACACAACGACATCTACACTAATATCTATCTATAATATAATAAAAGTGTAAAAAAAGTTTGTCTGTACATTGAATATATTTCCAAAAAAATTGTTTAGGGCGATGAAGAATAAGCAATAGAACAAGAATTTCGTAAAATTTTGTCCGTCTGTTTGTATGTTTGTATGTATGTATGTTTGTATGTATGTTTGTACACGCTAATCTCAGAAACGGCTGAACCGATTTGGATGCGGTTTTCACTAATATGTGGCGATTTGCTCAACTTAACATTTAGTGTATGTTTCTTTTCAAAATTCCCACGGGAATCCGAGATATACGCAAACGAAGTTGCGAGGGTATATCAACGCACAGCCCAAACCGCTGGGTCTAGAGATTCCAAATTTGGCATGTAGGTTACTTACGACGTCTAAGGATATACAAATAAAGGATTTTTCAAAATTCCCACGGGAAAGCGAGATATACGCAAACGAAGTTGCAAGAGGACGCACAGACCAAACCGTTGGGTCTAGAGATGCCAAATTTGGCATGTAGGGTCCTTATATGGTCCGGACCGACCAGACCGGACCGGACCGGACCGGACCGGACCGGAACGGACCGGACCGGAACGGATCAGACCTGATCGGTCCGGAAGGAACCGCACCTTACCGAGTCCGTGCCGGACCGGACCGTTTTTTTTTGTCCGTCTGTTTGTATGTTTATATGTTTGTATGTATGTTTGCACACGCTAATCTCAGAAACGGCTGAACCGATTTGGATGCGGTTTTCACTAATATGTGGCGATTTGCTCAACTTAACATTAAGTGTATGTTTCTTTTCAAAATTCTCACGGGAATCCGAGATATACGCAAACGAAGTTGCTAGGGTATATCAACGCACAGCCCAAACCGCTGGGTCTAGAGATTCCAAATTTGGCATGTAGTTCCTTACGATGTCTAGGGATGTACTAAGAAAGGATTTTTCAAAATCCCACGGGAAAGCGAGATATGCGCAAACGTAGTTGCGAGAGGACGCACAGCCCAAACCGCTGGGTCTAGAGATGCCAAATTTGTCATGTAGGGTCCATATAAGGACCGGACCGGACCGAAACGGATCAGACCTGATCGGTCCGGAAGGAACCGCACCGTACCGGGCCGTGCCGGACCGGACCGGTTTTTTTTTTTTTCTGTAGAAAAATATGCTAATTGGCATGTAGGTTCCATATCAGGACCGGACCGACCAGACCGGCCCGGACTGACCGGACCGACCAGACCGGATGGAACCGTACCGTACCGGGCCGTGCAGGACCGGAATTTATTTCTGAAGAAAAATATGCTAATTGTTACTAGGCCACGCGGGCGAAGCCGCGGGCAGAAGCTAGTTAATATATAAAGCTTAAGAGTTTGTTTGTTTGTTTGAACGCGCTAATCTCAGGAACTTCTGGTTCGAATTGAAAAATTCTTTTTGTGTTGGATAATCTATTTATGGCTTTAAGTTATATAACATTACGCTGCGACCAATCAGTGAAAAATGTTGCAAAAACGAGGAAAATTATTCATAGCGCGACGGTGTTTTCGACAACCACGCGAACAAAGTTGGGCAAAGGGCACAGCTAGTATTTATAGATAGCTGAAGAGTAGATATAAATTTTTCGTTGTCAGCACTTAATTCGCCATACTTATTTTTATATATATTTTGAACCCAAAAATAATACAATCGAAAATAGGATAATTCTACCATTAAAAAAGATATTTTATTTAAGATTTCAAATGAAGATTTCGAGAATTAAAATTGGTCGACCAGCACCACTTCGCTCCTGTGCGTAACTATTCTTCTTCATCATCATTATCTCAGTCACAAGAAGTCTACTGGACATAGGCCTTCCCCAAACTATCTTTATCCCCCACTCCCGCTCAATCTCATGAAAGGACTTACCCAACCCCCTGATAACGTGCGAATGATGTACAGGCTCCAATTGTCGTGAATGCTCATCTGGTACACCAAGCCCCCACCCCAGAAGATAGTTACGAATCAACACATCATCAGTTCCACCTTCGTCCGACCACCACACCGAGATCCAGTCGCGGCCGGCGCGGGCTGAAAAAAAATTGGTATAATAAAGAAAGGTATATTTTGTGTCATCGTGGTTACCATGCCGCCGGTCCGCCACCAAGAAGGTCTCGGGTCATGATTAAAAACGTACTTTTTCTGATTGGCCTGGATCTTGGATGATTATATAAGTGAACACTTTAACACATGACTATTTAGGTTACATATGATCGTTTAAGCAAGGAAATAACGGTCTAATATTCAGTAAAAAAGGGCATTAAATTTAGAAATATTTGGTAAAATGCGCCTCTCTTGTAGCAGCCATCCGTTAATAGAAAAAAAGGTTTAGGGGCGCAGTGCGAAGGGCGCGTCAACGCGTCTCACATACCAAAATGGTTGAATATGGATGAATTTATGTAGTAATCAAATTTTTCTAACTACTTACAATACAATCTAATTTTTTTTACTGAATACTTGACCATTATTTCCTTGCTTAAACGATTAAATTAGTCATGTGTTAAAAGGAAGTTCATTAATAAATTAGGACCTTATATATTTTTTATAAAGTATAGTATCGTTGAGTTAGTATCCCATAATTTCGTACATAAGTTTCGAACTTACTTTGGGGCTAGCTCAATGTGTGTTTTGGCCCTATATATTTATTTGTGATACATTTACCTGTCTCTCTCTTTCTGAAACCTCTCTTTCATAGCTTGGTGGCACCAGCGTTGGAAACAGATTAGTTTTTATTCAGAAAAGTAAAAGAGAAATCTCCAAAGAATTGAAAAAATTCGGATAGCACATTTACGTATAGATTGTTAAAAAAAAATATTTAATAATCATTCCCCGTTTTAGGAGGTTATTTTTTTTATTTTAAAATATGAGGAACTCGTGGAACAGTTCTTGTGATCCTACTAATAGGACAAAGGAGTAGGACCATGAAAAAACGGAGTAATCATCTCAATTTCTTGTAATTTGTGATGAGTAAAAGACGAAATTCTCATGCAAATAAAATAATCACAACAACGATAAAAAAGACTGCCATTATAAAACACATCGACAAGGTTTTAAGTTTTTGATATAAAATGCATGATTTTTCATTAAACAGTAAGTATATAGTAGATATGTCAGTTCCATCCAGCATTACATTGATTGTGTGGAAGAGAATGATCAGCAGGTTTCTCATAACAAAATCAGTTTCGATCTCGACAACTCAAACGCTATCTCACTCGATTCCCATTTTGTATGAGTGAGAGGCATGAGATTGACACGAGATTTCAACTACTGTCCGTTAACGGTTGTGTTATCCTCTGACAGATGTAAAAACAGGTAAAATAAGTGTCACAGGAATGATTTCTGTAAAAGAAATAATGTGTGAGCAGACATATACGGACCGCTCATATTTTGAGTGTTTTAAACATAGATTTATTATATACTAGCGTTAGATTGGCAATGCAAAAGAGATAGATCATAGCATACGCGTTTGTTAGAGCGAGATAGGCGAGACCATTCTTCCTATACATGCTATCGGTCTGTATCGGTCTGACGTCAGTCGTGTTACAAACAAATCCCACTTATTTTTACTAAATTTATGGTTTTTAAGTGTAGTTTTGGTGTTATTTAGACGTGATATTACCTGTGCAGTGCCTGGATATAACTCAAACAATAAGGAAAATCCACAAAATTATATATCTTGTTTGCACACATGAACATTACACGCACACTAGTGTATTTTGTTTATGGTCTCGCCTTAATCAAACCATTGCCGATCTATACGCTGGTATATACTAAATCTATGGTTTTAAACCTGTTTTTACATCTGTCAGAGGTAAAAATAACTGTGGACGGTCAATATTTTTGTTAAGAAAATAGACTATCAGAGAATGATGTAATGATTATAGTTTAAAATAGGGCTGTGCTATTAACATTGAAAAAATATATGGAAAAATTTGGAAAAAATATCTATCGTACTATTAAACTGCTGGGGTTCGGACGGCACCCTCCTCTCTGTTAACCAGTCGGGATTACCCGTTCCGTTTATGTAACTGTGCCGTACCACCCCTGAAAGTTAGCACCCTAATGTAATTTTGAGATCTTTAAAATTCTGTATTCCTAGTATCCGTTGGCTGATTTGCCATCTCTCTAGGGTATAATGCCCTTGGTTGCAAATTGCTGTCTCTCTGCGTGAGAGACAGTCCTTTCAATAGTGCCTACTCCGTCTATTTTCTTTCTGATTAAATTCTCGAGGGGTAAAGCATAGCGGATAATCCGCTCCGCATCTTTCTTGCCCGTCTGGGCAACCTCCACCTTACAGAAGATCGTAGCCAAATAGCATTGGTCTCGCCCATGTTGTGTTCGTGGTGAGTAAGGTCTCCAGAGCTCCATTTGGGGGGTTGGGAGGATTGGCAACGCGTGAGTGATACCTCCGGTATTGCAAGCGTGTATAGGCTACGGTGACGGCTTACCATCAGGGCGACCGTATGCGTGTTTGCCACATTTGTGGTATAAAAATTGTGGTGGACCTAAACTTCCTATAAACATGAATGAATGTATAAATGTTGTATGCTTACTGGTGAGTGGTGGCGGCTTGACGGGCACCTTGCTCTCATCGAGCTGCTGCTGCTGCGTGGAGGCCGTCACCCACTCGCTGAAGGGACCAGAGCCGTTGGCGTTGATTGCGCATACTCGGATCTGGTTCAATATTGCAATATTTACTATGGCAAATGAAACACGAAGTTTCGGGTGTCATTCTGAATTTCGAAAATTAATTATCCCGACAGAGTTTTAATTTCGAAACCCAGTAGTTCTAAACTCATTGTTTCATATACTCTGTGGACAATTAATTATTCTAGTTTTTAATTTTTTGTTTGGATTTAATTGAAACTTTCGTGTGTCACTCGGAATTTTGACAATTAGTTGACACCCGCAAGTTTCAGCCAGCCTCTGACATGACCATGGAAGTAATAAGTACTACGTGGACATGACACATTAAATTTTAGCTGTCAATTATTAAACTAAAGGTGAAAAAAAGAGATAGCATGGATTCGAGATCGCCGCCTTGTCAGCGAATGTCGTCAAGATGGCGACCTCAGATCCCCACAGTGCAACTCACACTACAAATAATTTATTAAGCGACCTTTGTCGAAGTGTACAAATATTATTGAACTGTATAAAAAAAAAACTTTTTTTAATTTATTTATTTCCAAAAACACATTACATAAGATTTTGTATGATATTGCCAAACTATCACTAGTTTATTGGCAGCAGTTCCAACGCCACCGCGGCTCAACATTAACAAACTATTAGATTATAAAACTTATATTCACATGTTTACTCATTTAAAAAATATATATATGTAAGTTATTCGCTGGGTGCGAAGTATTAGTAGGTATAAACAGATTTACACTCTGAAACTATTGCGCAACCAGCGAACATCACTCCACGCACCTCATTCTAGTCACTGCTATGGACATAAGTATAGATAATGTTATATTAATACATTTTTTCTTCTCTATAAACTACCAAGATTTCGGAAACCAATTTTTTAAGCTGCCGAATTCCCCACCTGATATGTAGTAGCGGTGTCAAGCTGCCGCAGTTCCGCTTTGCGCGCATCCGCGGGCGTAGTGAGCGAGTCGGCCTTCCTGCGCGGCGTACCGGCCGCTGCGCCCGGCGTACTCAAGGCCCGATAGCGTAGTTTGTAGCCAGTTAGCGTACCGCGATGGCTACGCGCCGGTGGCGCCTCCCAGCGGACTAGAATCGTCTGAGGATAGATATTTAGATTGAAATGCAATGGTTATTTGACTACTACAAGTGACTCTTAAGTCAATGTAGTAAAGTCTAAATTTGAATACTCATACCACAGAACTGAGAACTGGGAGTTTTACTCCCCGGTAGATATGCTACATATTGTATGCGAACTATATCTGTAAGTTTATCGTCAGTTAAACGTCAAAGAACCACGCATTCAAAAGAACCGAATCCTTTTATGGGTGTATTAAAAAAAATACATACAATAAAACATAGAACCTCCTCCTTTTTAAGTCGGTTAATAAGCACGAATTCGTGAAGTCAACGTGACGGTTTTCAAATATGGCGATGAGATGTACCTACAAATTCGTCGATATTATGACCCGACATATCACGTCCACATTGCCAATCTATTAGTTTATTTTATTATGGTGGGTACTGCAGGTGATGTAACAAAATTATTTTAATGTGGACACCTTTTGCGTACGAACCGTGCACACTACGCGCACGTACAGAGTACTATTTGTACGGGAAATCCTTTCAATGCGTGTTACATTAGATGGTATGTTATGCAAATGTGTACCTACCGTTCTGCAATTACACAATAGGCTAGTTGCCGTAAAAAATGTAATTAGTCCGTCTTTTAGATTATTCAAAAATAATTTAACTCATTTTTTCTTTTGTAAATTAAGACCAAAAATGACAAAGATATAGCCCATTCAAGTTACGTGTGACGTCTCGCCGTGACATATTTTCGCACGGAGTGACGTCAAAGGCGGGCACTCCTAAATTTTTATGCCTAGTATCTTTGTTATTTTTTGCTTAATCAAAAAAAGAAAAAATATGTGTCCAATATATTTATGAAACAACCCTATTACCGTGGGTCCGGTGGGCGTGGCGCTGACGTTGGCGGGCGGCGCGGCGGGCGCGTCGCTGGGCGTGCGCGCGCGCAGCACGTCGCTGGCGGCGCCGCCCTCCGCCGCCACGCGCACGCCGTACAGAGACGCCGCGCGCAGCCCCGATATTGTGGCCGTTAGCGAGTCCTCCACTAGTTGCACTTGCTCGCGGTTCGATTCCACCTGCAATTTAGTACAAAGTATATCCGGCTCGAAGGACCAACAGGTGTATAATAATGATGGTTTAGAAAATTCAAGTTCCATTCAAGTTAAGCCCCTTCGTACAGAAGGCTACTCAAATCTTCGATAAGTGACGATTTTAGTCTCCAAGCTTCTACCGCCAAACAAATCCATTGAGGTTCGTATGCGACTCGTGTACGAAACTCAATGGATTTGAAAAGGGCTAAAAGTGGACAGTCCAATTGTGAGACTAACTAATTTTGGCAGAACTAAAATGACTCCTGTTGGCACAACTACGCACGCTTTATCAAAGCCTCACCTCAGTGCAATAAAGCCGGTACTTGGTCGGCGCCGGCGCAGCCCCCCTCGGCGCCTGCCAGAGCACGCGCAGTGCGTGCGGGCCGACGGGCTCAGCGCGCACATTCTGCGGCGGACCGTGCGAGAGCTCTTCTATGGGCGTCGTTACTTCTATAGTCTGCAAGAAAAAGTTTCTTGTTGAAGTGTACGATTAAAAAAAACATTCAAGCCATTTGAGCGTGAAGAAGTTACAAACGTATCACAACTTTCGCCTTTACTAATATTATATCAAGATAATCAATCATCCCACTGCAGGGATACTGGTCTCCCTTCAATCGAAGGTGATTAGAGCGTACTCTGCCACGCTGCTCGGCCGATGTATTCAAGCCGCCCAAAGGCCACCGACTTGGCTTAACGACTGTCATTTTTATTTATTTATTTAACTTTATTGACCACAATACATAAGTACTGATACAATAGGCGGACTTAATGCTAAATTGCATTCTCTACCAGTCAACCATTGGGAAGTGCAGAGATTCACGAATGCGGTTTACTTGTTACTACTAATAACATTACTCAAAATTAATACATAAGTAGGCAATACAATAGACATACATACATATATATAAATATACATAAATATACATGAATATATATAAATATACATAAATATATATAAATAAACGTAATATATACAAATATTAATACCGTTGATGATAGATAGACTAAAGAAAAATGTACCTAGTGATGATAATAATGAGTTGGTCATTTTGGCAAGCCGTCTAGTAGATGTGAACGCACTTTCTTTTTAAAGATGAAACAACTGTGGGTATCTCTGATAGGATACGGCAGCGCATTCCAGAGTCGTAAAGCTTGGAGAGTAAAAGAATCAGACATGAAACCAGAACGAAAGAGAGGAGTAAAGAGTTTAAGAGAACTATCTGATCGAAGTTGACGGTCGTGAGAGTGACATAGATACTGAAATTTGCATTTCAGATAATCTGGAGATTTAGGGTTGGAAAGAATAGAGAAAAGTGTGCACAATAGCCTCTGCTGTCTACGCTGTCGAATAGGTAGCCATCCGAGTTTTGACCGAAAAGAGGAAATATGGTCAAATTTGCGCAGGCAGAAAATAAATCGAATGGCATTGTTAATAAGCCGGTCCAGTTTATTAAGGAGATCTTCGTTAAGATCAGGATAACACACATCACCATAATCAATAAGAGGAAGAACGAGAGATTGGACTAGAGTAACCTTGGTAGAAGTGGGAAGAAAGTGCCTGTACCGATTAAGAGAACGTAGCGTTGATATAACTGACCGGCTAACCTCAGCAATCTGTGTACACCAACTAAGAGTGCTGTCAATATGTAGCCCTAAATTTTTTACACTACAGCTAAACGGAATAATTTTGGAATCAAGCGTGAGAGGCAGAGTAGTGGTGTAATCAATCTGAGCAATTTGCTTTGAACTCCCAACAATTATTGCTTGACACTTGGTCGGGTTCACTGGTATCCCGAACGTCATCTATCGACAACAGCCGGGACCCGCTTAACGTGCCCTCCGAAGCACGGAAAACTCCATCTTGTTTTCTACTAATTGTTTTTCTTCCTTTCTAGAAAATGATTGGCTACCACACACAGGTCATAGGTCACACTTACCTCAGTAGGCGGTGACAGTGCATCCGCAGTGTACGCCAACACTTTAAACAAATACGTTGTGTTCGGTAATGATGGCACGTTCAGCTCGTGCCGTTGAGCACTGCTACGGGACACTCTCTCTCTGTAAAAAAATGTTTGAAAAGTTTAAAATATCATCATCATAGCCACAAGATAGGCCTGGTGGTCGAGTGGCTAGCAATGGTCACTTTATCCGAAGAGTCGTGGGTTCGAATGCTGCAAGGCAAAGATTTATGTGCATGCACATGTCTGTTTGCTTTGGTCTGGGTGTTTTCTATTTATAATAAGTATTTATTTACAAAAAAAAGTATTGATATATGCTCTCTCTTTCTTTCTTCCTCTCTCTCCTTCTCCGTTACCTCTCCCTGTCATTCTATACGAATTAATCAGGTAGCACTGTGCGAATTGTGTACAATCTACTTATCAATAAATTATCTTCGTGGCGTAATGGTTACCACGCCAGACCGCCACCCAGGAGGTCCCGGGTTCGATCCCCGGTCGGGTCATGATGAAAACCGAACTTTTTCTGATTGGCCTCGGGTCTTGGATGTTTATCTATATATGTATTTGTTATAAAAATATAATATCGTTGAGTTAGTATCCCATAACACAAGTTTCGAACTTACTTTGGGGCTATCTCAATCTGTATGAATTGTCCCTATATATTTATTATTATTTATTATCTTCTCTATTTTTTCTCCCTCTCTTTCATTCTCACTTACTCCCTCTCTGTCTATACAAATGACAACTTACCTATCACTCCCTTTAACTCTATAAACAATAGCGTATCCAGTCAAATCTTCTCCCTTGTCTGGCGCCTCCCAAGCCAAAGTCACGAACCAGTGCTTCACCAGCACAGCTCTTAGGTTCTTCGGTGGTGATACTAAGGTCTCGTTAGTCTTCAATTCATCTAAATCCAGGTCTTGAGTAGCGTGGAAGAAAATATCAGGTATCGAGGTATAAGCAGAAGAAGTCTCGCCTAGGAAGTCTGAGTGGTCTAGATTATCTGTTGTATCTTGGAAATCGGTGGATATTAGGGTTTTTAGGATGTCGTGGTGGTTTGGGGGTTCTGTAAGGTGAGGGAGAAAAAGAAAAAAAAAAGAAAAATTAAAAAAAAATTTACATAGACTGCGGTGACCGCTTACCATCAGGTTTTGGTATGTTTGCCTTATTCGTGATATAAAAAAAATAGCAAAAGTCTTTGTTCTTAGTTCTGAACCCTGGTTGCCATATTATAATTATCAATTTAGTTTTTACCATCATTAGGCGGTTTGACCAGCAGCCGCGCGGCGCCGACGGCGGTCCCGGCCGGCGACCTGGCCGCGCACGAGAACATGCCGCCGTCCATGCGCAGCACGCCTTGGATGCGCAACGAAGACCTGACACACACATGCACAAGACTATAGGAAAATTCTTCATTGCACCAAAAAAAATTACAATAAACACGGACAATTAATATTCTAAAAAATCCTAATAATAATAATCAAGAAATTACCCGATCGAAACGTCAAAAACAAATCCTTACTAATATTATAAATGAGAAAGTGAGTTTGTTTGTTTGTTATTCCTTCACGGCTTGACTAAGCAGCCGATCATTATGAAAATTTGCATACATATTGTTAGGGGTACAGAGCCCAATATAGGCTACTTTTTATCCCGTGAAAGTATGTCGTGTGTCGGAAAATAATTTTTGTACTATAGAGGGCGGTGTATCGGCCAACAGATAGCGCCACAAGTCGCGCTATGGATTGTTTTGTTGTCAAACGAGATCTATGTCATAAAATTAACGCGAGCGATGCCGCGAGGTAAAGCTAGTTGATTATAAAAGTATATCGATTAAGTAACAAATTCCGGTCCGGTCCGGTAGGTCCGGTCCTTATAAGCCTACCTTAAATGCCAAATTTGGAATCTCTAGACCCAGCGGATCAGTAAAACCCTCGCAACTTCGTTTGCGTATATCTCGCTTTCCCGTGGGAATTTTGAAAAATTATTTCTTAGTACACCCCTAGACGTCGTAAGAAACCTACAATCCAAATTTGGAATCTCTAGACCCTGCGGTTTGGGCTGTGCATTGATATATAGTTTAGTCAGTCAGTCAGGACTTTGAATTTTATATATTTAGATTATTATTACCAAGCAGGCATTGTTTAAACACGGTATATTTAAAATTTCGTTCATCGGTTATGCGTTCTCTTTCTTACATAGAACGCCACCGTATTTCGCTTTTTCTCTTTATCCGTCTATTCACGGTAGAGCGCGTATGCTAGGTCTATGGGTCTTTATGAATTGAAATTCAACATACCCATCAACAATAGCGATATCGTGATTGTTAGGTGTTAATGGCTCGCCGTCCTTCAGCCACGTCACAGTCGGCTGCGGCCGGCCTCGAACCTCGCACCGCAGGGTCACGTCGCCGCGCGTGTGCGCCACAACCACCGGGCCGGAGGGGAGAGACACTCGTGGCGGGGTCTGGAATAAAAAGTGTGACAGAATGACAGACAAGTGATTCTATTAGAACTATTTCTCTTCACACGAGCTTTTTCCCAATTTCTTGGTGACCCCACTTTTTTGTATTAGTGGGACCACGAGAGGGGGAATAATCATTATTTTGATGGATGAAATTAACAGCCCATTTTTGAAACGCATTTTAATTTTAATTCCACATTAAGTCCCAAATTTTTTAACACAAATCTGCCGTCTTACTGGGTGTTAGGAAAAAAATATGACGATTCGAAAGTGCTTGTAATATGCCTGTTTGAATAAAAATATTTGACTTTGAATATGTAATGGTGCGTACAGACTGGTGTAACGTGACATGCAGTGTAACCAAATTGACATAGTGTGGACGCCATATGCGCACAACCAGTGCACAGTACGCGCACAAGCAGATCAGTTCATGTACGGGAAATTCTTTTGTTACGTGTTACATTAAATGTTGTTACACACAGACAGCTGTAACGTACCCACCATGTTGAGTAAGTATTTGTAAATGAATAAGAAACAAAGGTAACAAAACATTCAACCAATGAGAGATAGGCCGTAATATGGTTCAAGTTTTCTAAATATTGCATTAATAGATTTACTCGAATTTTAATTTATCTATTGTATTCATAACGAAAGAAACTTTATTATTATATGTCTTTATTAAAAGTTAAACCCCCTCCCCCCCCCTTAAATTTCTGATGCAATACATACCAACACGTGCAACTGCGTGCCAAAATCAGCCGAGTCGAGGCGGTTGTGCGCGCGGCACGTGTAAGTGCCGGCGTCGAGCGCGCGCGCGGACTGCACGCGCAGGGAACCCGACCCGGCCAAGTAGAAGCGGGAGTCGAGGTCGCTGCACAAATATCATTCAATTTAGGAATAACTGGCGAATCCCGCGCAACTTTGTTTGCGAGTATTCCGTTTTCCCGGGCAATTTTTTTATTTTTCTGTCCGTTAGAACCATTCTCGTACTTCAGGGAATATTCTAAAAGAACAATTAGCGAAATCGGTTCAGGTGTTCTCGAGATTTGAGCTCAGCAACATTTTTTTTTTTAATTGACGTACAAAAGTAATTCCTACATGCAATTTTTATTTTTAAAATAGCAACGGAGTAAAAATTGACAGTATATATTTGTTTGCTAAAATAAATAGAATAACTACTTATAGTATATTCTTTGAGAACTTTTAGGGACTGTGCGATGCGAATCCGCGATGACGGTCAATCCGCGACGGATTGTCAGCATTCCGCGACGCACTGAACGCAGATCACGGATTTAATAAATTTTTTTTGATAATCCGTCGCGGACTGTCCGTCGAACTGGATAGGCATGTTTGCTTACTCTTCAATCCGCTTGGAAACATAATAATATATCTTGGATATTAATCCTCACCTTAAATCTATCGCGATTCCGTTGTTCAGCCAAGTGATTTCCGGCTTTGGGTTGCCAGCAGCGACGCAATCAAAAGTCGCAGACGCTCCTAAAAAATTTACATACATAAATTAATAATAAAACAAGTGCTAAGTTTCTTACCAGTTCTTATTATTTAAAACTTGCCGACTGAAATGGTGGTAGAATAAGAAAAGAATATTCGAAAGAGCTTGTAATATACCTATTTGAATAAAAATATTTTGTACTAGCTTTTCCCCACGGCTTCGCTCGCGTTAATATTATGACATAGATCTCGTTTGACAACAAAACAACCCATAGCGCGACTTGTGGCGCCATCTGTTGATATAGCGCCCTCTATAGTAGAAAAATTATTTTCCCATTGGAACGACATACTTTCACGGGATAAAAAGTAGCCTATGTTGGGCTCTGTACCCCTAACAATATGTATGCAAATTTTCATAATGATCGGCTGCTTAGTCAAGCCGTGAAGGAATAACAAACAAACAAACTCACTTTCTCATTTATAATATTAGTAAGGAAGTAAGGATTTGTAAGAAATGTCAATGACGTGTCAGTGTCCGCGAGGGCCCCCAGAATAAAATATTTTTGACTTTGTAACTTTGATAATTTTTTCACACTTGCTAGAGCCTTACTATAAAGAAATAAACATTGTTTCGAACCCTTTTTTACATAATTGTAAAACATACGATACATATAAGAAATGCATCCACATACAACAGATGGAGCAAGCCCACCACACATACCCACCATTGTATCTCCTGTAAAGCCAGGTTCAACAACGGCGACCTCAGATCGACAATAAGCAATGAAGCTTATTGACGTCCCGGGGGAGAAACTACAGCTGTCTTGGAACTCACAACGAATTTAATCAGAAAGAAAATAGACGGAGTAGCGTGTAATGAAAGAATTTCCTTTATTAGCACGACCTCCGTGGCGTAATGGTTACCACGCCAGACCGCCAACCAGGAGGTCCCGGGTTCGATCCCCGGTCGGGTCATGATGAAAAACGAACTTTTTCTGATTGGCCTCGGGTCTTGGATGTTTATCTATATATGTATTTGTTATAAAATATAATATCGTTGAGTTAGTATCCCATAACACAAGTTTCGAACTTACTTTGGGGCTAGCTCAATCTGTATGAATTGTCCCTATATATATATTAGCAACTACGTAAGAGTCAGCAATTTGAAAGATATATTTTCATTTACCTTCCATTACGGTGAGGGGGTGCGGGGTGGCAATAAACCGGGGAGGGGACTCCGCCCCAGCGGCCTCGCTTACCACCAGCTCAGTTCCGGAGCTCGTACTGAAACATAGTATATACAACTTTAAATCTAAGCAAGTAAAGTAATAAATGATGACAGATTTTGATGGTACTTTACACGATGATTTTGTCAACTTACCATGCCGGTCCGCCACCCAGGAGCTTCCCGGATTCGAATCCCGGTCGGGTCATGATGAAAAACGATCTTTTTCTGATTGGCCTGGTTCATGGATGTTTATCTATTTATGTATTTGTTATATAATATAGTATCGTTGAGTGTATCTCATATAACACAAGTCTCGAACTTACTTTGGGGCTAGCTCAATCTGTGTGATCTGTCCCTATATAGGTATATATATTTATTAATTTATTATCTGTAGGATATACTTACATATGCGTATGCAACCGCTGCGCAAGCGCCACTTGACATGCGTACGAGCCAGCGTCATGGTGTCGCAGCGCGTCCAACTCCAGCGCACCACTGGCACTGACTGTCATTCTTCCAGTTTCTAGACGTAGCGGAGAGCCATTCTTCAACCATGTTACCTGCAAAAGAACATAAAAATAGAATTATATTTGTTTCATACTCTCACGGAATGTCGGCGTGAAGTAGTAATGCGATTCGTTAGGTGATTGAAGCTGTTTGTCTTTTCTCTCTCAAATCTTTCCTCTTTATAATATTAGTATAAATTAGAGCACCCGATTGCCTGCTTGTTTGCCGTATGACATAAAAAAATACTTACATTAAGTCTAAGTGTAGGTGGCGCGCTATGCAACCTCGTTGCACCGTAAACCCTCCTATCTGGCGGTGTATTTGCTAATGGTTGCACTTTCAATGCAACCCGAGGCTCCTTTGGTTGCATAGTGCATGTTAATAGTGCTGTACCTCCTAGTGTACCGAGGACAGAACGTGGACCTGGAGTTAGTGTTGGAAGTTCTGCAAAAAAAATGGTCCTAGAATTGTACCTTGGGGAACACCAGTAGAAAATTACCTTATTTTAAAGTTTTATTATTATAATTACATCTGGAATACGTCAATTAACATAAAAAAATATTTTTTTACGTAATATTAATAACAACCTGAATAAACAATAAAATTTCATAATTTAATAACAATTCATAATTCTGCGCCATTTAAATAATCATCAACACAATAAATATTACCAGAGAACACGTGTTCTGATCGAATATTCGTAAGACGGAGAGTGTTGTTTCAGTGACATCTATCGGTAAATATTGGAACTTTTTAGTTTACAGAGTTTACAGTTAATCCCGTTGAGTGAAGAATTGTTGTAATGCCATTGAGTTTTACCAGATGGCGGTTACTCATACAATTTAATTAATATCCTGATAAATAAAGATGCTACCGGCACTCCAGGAGTGCAACCAATTTTTTTAAATTATAATTAGATTAATTAACACACCAGCTATAAAGACAGTAGCAACTCTGGATACAATAGTACCGATGCCATCTACCGTCGCCACGCACTGGTACTGTCCGGACAGTGACGCCGACATGTTCTCTATCACTAGCGAGCCGTTTGACATTTGTCTCCTGAAAATAAAAAATAAAATACATTTTCAAGACAGAACGATTTTAGAATCAGAATGATCATCGGGAAAAGCCCACCACACGTTCGCATCATTGTCTCCTGTAGCTAGGATCAACAACGGCGACCTCAGATTTACAATAAGCAATGAAGCTTATTGACGTCCCGGGGGAGAAACCAATGTCTTGGAACTCACAACAAATTTTAAACAGAAATAAATTAGATGGAATTATAGAAAGGACTTTCCTCCTTAGTAACTACGTAAGAGACAGTAATTTGAAACAATATAGCCTAGGGCCTAGATATACAGGGTTATTTTTAAAACATTGAAGACCTCTTAGGAGGTGATTCTACTCTTCAATACGAACAATATTTACTATGGAACCAACTTCGAAATCACGAAACAAAAATCAGCTGTTCCATACATTTTGTCGAGTAGTTATGAATATTTTCTATGGAACAGTTGATTTTTTTTTCGTGTCCCATAGTAAATATTGTTCGTATTGAAGAGTAGAATCACCTCCTAAGTGGTCTTCAATGTTTTAAAAATTTGTAAGTCCGGTAAAGCTTGATATTTGGCATAAGGAACGCGTAATCATGTTGGATTCCTTACATGTAACTTCGGGCGTAGTTTATTATTCTGATCTCGTAGTGAGCAGAGAGAATTATCAGGCATTAAGACGGTTTTGTATATTATTGGAATCAAAATAGTAAACAACAGCTCACAGCATTAGGTCGTAGTAATGTAACAATAGACCGTGGTGCTTGGTAACGATGTCTACTTACCTATATTTGTCTCCATTAGACAAAGAATGCTCTCTCGTCGGTTGAGCAGCATTACTGTGCCTCCATGATATCCTGATGGGATGCCGTGATGATGCACAGCAAGGTAGCGTAACTACCTCCCCCTCTACTGCTACCGTGTCTGATGGCTCGCATGTTAAGGAAACTCCGGGATCTAGCTGATCATCACCACCTGAAATTTGGAATAAGAATATCTTCAGATCCATCTAATACCATAAGTGTTTCTTCTTTCATATTTAAGAGTGGTAGGGCACAGCGGATAATCTCTTCAAATCGGAGCAGCCCGTCTGGGGAAGGACCTCCACCTTACAGAAGATCGTAGCCAAATAGCATTGGTCTCGGCCATGTTGTGTTCCTACGGTGAGTAAGGCCTCCAGAGCTCTACTTGGGGGGGTTGGGAGGGTTGGCAACGCGTGAGTGATACCCCCGGTATTGCAAGCGTCTATAGGCTACGGTGACTGTTACCATCAGGCGGGCTGTATGCTTGTAACATTAAAAAAAATATAAAAAGTTTATAAAAAATAAGGAGAACTTATGTAATTTTGCGCTGATTTTATTTGAAACCGTTCATCGACACAAGCCCACCACACATTCCCACCACTGTGTCTCCTGTGTAGCCAGGATCAACAACGGCGACCTCAGATTGACAATAAGCAATGAAGCTTATTGACGTCCCAGAGGAGGAACTACATCTGTCTTGGAACTCACAACGAATTTAATTAGAAAGAAAATAGACAAGAGTAGGAAGTATTGAACGGACTTTCCTCCTCATTGTAAACAGTCAACTAGATTTGTTCAAAAAAATCTTGTCACGCGAAATATGACGAAATTACGGCACAATTTAGCTGACGTTTTCATACAAAGTGA
The DNA here is from genome assembly GCA_905163395.2 of Endotricha flammealis. Taxonomy (NCBI): domain Eukaryota; kingdom Metazoa; phylum Arthropoda; class Insecta; order Lepidoptera; family Pyralidae; genus Endotricha; species Endotricha flammealis. The sequence continues at coordinate 7,661,400 of LR990883.1, forward strand.
AGCGATAGAAAAACCTTTTGCTATTCACAGTCATTGGTCCTCTCCAATAGCATATAATATTTAACCATAGCCAGGATTTGAACCAATAACCATCGGGTATTGCGCTGGCTCGTTATCCATGTTCTCAAAATGTTCTAACAAAAAAAAAAACAACCTTGGATTTGCACAATAGTGTAATATACCCCAACCTGTGTAATGCTCCCCTCTTAAATAATACTCGTTAAGCACCTATTATACCCGCCCCTGTCTGGATGTCGAGAGCACTTGAACTGAATGCTGTTTTAAATGTTGAAGTCCTCTGTGGTTGAAGTGTTTATTTTTAATTTTATTTAGGCGGTAATAATGGTATATATACTCGTACAACAATTTATAAATGTTTTTTTTTTTTTATACAACACAGGTGGCAAACAAGCATACGGTCGACCTGATGGTAAGCCGTCACCGTAGCCTATAGACGTTTGCAATACCGGTGGTATCACTCACGCGTTGCCAACCCTCCCAACCCCCCCAAGTGGAGCTCTGGAGACCTTACTCACCGTAGGAACACAACATGGCCGAGACCAATGCTATTTGGCTACGATCTTCTGTAAGGTGGAGGTCCTTCCCCAGACGGGCTGCTCCGATTTGAGCGGATTATCCGCTGTGCCCTACCTCTCTTAAAAATCTATAGTTATTATAAAAAAAAGGACGGGTTGCACTCCGGGAGTGCCGGCAGAAGTGAAAACTGAAACATCAACGTTGTTCATTTTTGAATATTTTGGAATGGTTACGCTTTTTCGATCAGGCTACGTATCTGACGCGAGTTTAACATTTTTTACCCATCTAAAAAAAAGCGCCGCTAAAGAAGTTTTCAAAAATCGTATTATATAAAAATAAAAATCAATAATAAAACGTTTTTTTTTTTGGGTAATACGCAGGTGGAAACATTACATTACATGAATACTCTGGTCATTTACAACTAGATTAATATACAATTGAATTTATTAATTTATAAATATTGTAAAGTTAAATAAAACTTCTGGTTAGTTGTGGTTTGTAGGTAGAAAATTACGAATTGCCCTTATTTTGTTTTGAGTTGTATATAACATATCTTATTTTATATATAACACAGGTTATATAGGTCGACGCGAATCCGCGAAATAACTGTTAATATACAAGGGAAACTCCCGAACACCGCCAAATCCTTATTTATAACGCAAAAAGATCAGTGAATCGTCTTCGGAACAATAAAACTCGGCACATTACTGGAACAGTTTCGGCTCGAGTCGTTACTGTAAGGGCGACGGCACATTGGCGTTAAAATACAAGACGACAACGACTCATTTGTTCATTGACTCATTGATAGCACAGTGCTGCCATCTATTCAAAAAATTCTAAATACAAAATATTTATTTAGCGAGTAGGTCCTCATATTAAGTAGATGTTGATAAAACGAGATGACCCCTAAGATGACAAACACAACTGAGACTATTATTAGAGTGGCAGATCCTAGCCACTATTATGAATTGGTAGTGGTTCGTAAATGGGCCGGTTCGATCGAGGCAATATCGTAATTTCATGTCGACACACATTTAGTGGGTCTCACAGAATATCGACATGAAATATGCCGCTGTGTTTCATACGATGTGTGGGAGAGACAAAAGCCTAATAGCCATTCTGCTTCCTACTTCGCTTTTCACTTTCCTTCCCCCGTCCTTCCTTTTTCATTCCTCCATAGGTGGGCAACGTATCCAAGATCTTGTAGTCGTGAACGTCCATGGGCAGCTGCATCCAAATATTGACTCGTTGCTAATTTGCGTGTTAGTTCCACTTTAACACGCACAATGATGCTTTAAACAACCTCGTGTCGCATAAAAATGGTCACCAGTATATCTCGCCCTTAGGGCTCGCGTGAAATCAACGTTCGTGCGACATACAACCGATAAAAGCCCGAACTCACGACGAACAATATGCGAAAAAAATACAAATTGCAATCGTTGTATTTGAATTTAGTATATTTTTTTTTTCAAGTTATGGCTTCTGCATTCTTGTTAATTTCCATCGGGACAAACCACACGTTCACACCGTTGTGTCTCCTTTATAGCCAGGACCAACAACGGCGACCTGAGATTGACAATAAGCAATGAAGCTTATTGACGTCCCGAGAGACTACAGCAGTCTTGAAACACACAACGAATTTAATCAGAAATAAATTAGATGGAGTTTATGCCATTTCTTTTTATGCCACAAAGTTGGCAAACAAGCATACGGCCCGCCTGATGGTAAGCATTACCGTAGCCTATAGACGCTTGCAATATCTTAGTCCTTAGGCCTGAATTATACAGAAACAGCATACGGTGAAGGCGCGGCGCAGGCACAATGTCGCTTCAAAACTTTAACGTAAATTATACTGAAGCGACGCTCGATGTAAATTATACTGAAGCGACGCGCGATGTAAATTATACTGAAGCGACGCGCGATGTAAATTATACTGAAGCGACGCGCGATGTAAATTATACTGAAGCGACGCGCAATGTAAATTATATTGAAGCGATGCGCGATGTAAATTATACTGAAGCGACGCGCGGTGTAAATTATACTGAAGCGACGCGCGGTGTAAATTATACTGAAGCGACGCGCGATATAAATTATACTGAAGCGACGCACGATGTAAATTATACTGAAGCGACGCGCGATGTAAATTATACTGG